>BLKR01001181.1:2500-327173 GCA_011170035.1 Teleogryllus occipitalis | reverse complement strand
ATTGCATGGGTATCGGACGCCGACTGTCCAGCGTTCTCGTCACCGCGAGGGAAGCAGCATCGCTCAGCGTCACATGAGGCATTCTCCAAATCACATCCGTCACGGTAATTGTTGTTTCGTCTGGTGTTTCCTTATCCGTCGTGAGACATCGATTATCATGGCGACCTCGAATGAGAACGAGGTCGTGTTTCACACCAGTCATGATACGCGTGTGATCTTCGAAAAATCCCATCCACAGTCGCAACGGCACGATACCGTAAAATTTCCCGCCAGTCGCACTGAGCATGAGACTGGTATTGCACCCGGCAGACACGTATAATTTGAGATCTTCGGTCCAACACGCATTGCCGAACGATCTTCTTTCTGCCGGCGAAAGGAAACACACGTTCTTCATCAGGCTCGTGATACCCGGATTTTTCACAACGTCGACGATCACGTTGTTGATTTCGTAACGAATTTCACTAAAAAGAAAAGCAAAAGCGTTGTTAACCAATTCGCAGTTGGTGCGGTCTGCGGTGCCCGTCTTGACCGCAGATCCCACGATGACGAGTTCACTCTCGCAAGGTAAGAGAACGGCGTCCTTATTCATGATAGTAATGCGAATTTCATCGTTATTACCAAACGATTTAATGTACGGAAAATGTTCGTGAACAGCTTCGTTGACGATGTGGTGTTTAATATTCTCCTTGCGGAGAATATCGATCGCGTGTTCGTCAACAAATTCAGTTGAAGAATGATTGGTCTTCATTTTCTTCGACGACATTTTCCTTCTTCTTTAGAAAATACTGTAACCCAACGCTCGTAAGGTTTGTCGACTGGATGGTGTTAACGTGGTGAGCGGACAAAGCACTCTGTGCCTCGGACGCGACACGACCTGCATTTTATAGTGCTTTTTCAATGTTCTTTTAGAAGAAGGCGGCATTGCTTCTGGGGCGCACGAGTAAGGTGCACGTCAACGGCGTTTCCGAGTACAACGGAATCACTTGACCGTCCGCGTTCTCTAGTCGAATCGCGATCTCGTCGATCCAACGCCGCGTGACGCGGTGAAAGATTTTTTCGGTCGGCCTTTCTTCGATGACGGCGGCGGGCAAATCGTTGATGTGAAACTGATACAACACGTGTGCTATTCGATCGTTTATATACCCGCTTTCAATCACGTTACACGTCACGAACACTTCAAAATCCTTCACGATGGTCGGTGAAGCATCGGCCGGCTCGTACTCTCCGAAAGGTGTGGGTGACACGGTCTTTGAAAATCCGAGGAGAGGACCGATAGACTCGGCGTCCTCGAATCGCAGCGTGAACGACGTGTTGACGCGCACCTTGTTAGTCTGCGGGTCCGCCACCAAATCGAAAAAGTGCTTCTTCGCCGCAAAGTCCTTGGGAAATTGTTTGTGTAAGATGTTCGATATGTGATGCTGGATGTCTTCTAAGGTATACGTACCCGGAGGGACGGTCAGACTATAGCTTGATGGCGAACCACCGACAACTTCGTAGTGGAGTTTGTTGTGACCGTCGTTCACGTTGCGAATGGTGTGAACGGTGCTGAGATGCACTAACGCGAGCTCGTACACGTCGTTCGACAGGTCAACGCCCGGCGAAAACTTTACCGAAATCACCGGGCCCTTCCCGATGAGAGTGTACGTGCGCATGACACGATCG
Organism: Teleogryllus occipitalis; assembly: GCA_011170035.1. Classification (NCBI taxonomy): domain Eukaryota; kingdom Metazoa; phylum Arthropoda; class Insecta; order Orthoptera; family Gryllidae; genus Teleogryllus; species Teleogryllus occipitalis. Next base: position 325,511 of record BLKR01001181.1, on the reverse strand, counting down.
TCGCAAGTCAAATGGTAACGTCCGGTGTTTAATCTCCCTTTTTCTTCCATTCGTGAAAAAGAAATTGTAGACATAACTTGCCGCAATTGCTCGAGTTGTATTTTTGAACTTGACGAGTGTTGTACGTCACGTGGTGTCCACGCGTGTATCGAAGAAATTCGGGAGGAGGCGGAAGTCCGAACGAATCAAAATAAAGCACAGTTCGGCCTCGTTTCACGTACGCCACAAAATGAGTACCGTCACCGCTGGCGTCGTCGAGGTTGACGACACCGCACTCACGCTTTGCCCTTGTTCTTTTGGGCAACGCATCCCGCGTAAACACGCCACGAAAGTAAGGAATCTTCAAAATCTTCGTAAAACGTGTCATTTCCTCGTGCGTGAGCGCTCGGCGCGGTACTCCGCTCATTGGTTTTTTCGAGACGTCCTCCTACTTCTCCTCCTCCCCTTCGTCTTCCTGTTCGTTCGAAGCATTTTCGCAGCCCTTAGCAACACGCCCGATCCTTTTTTGGTCTCTTCCATGACCTTGTTATGACGCACCATTTCCGCTAATTCTTGGTTTTTGTTTTTTGCGTTTTTCACAGCGTTCGCGATAGCGGCTGCGCCACCTGCGACAGTCCCGAGCGCGCTCAGTCCACTTAGAATAGACGGAATGAGAGGAATGAGGGCAGGCAGAAAACCCCCTCTCTTACTCTTCCTTCCACGCGTATTCCTCCTCCTCCCTCGTACACCGCTTCCCAGTTTCCTCATCCTACAGGGTCCACCCACGCACCGACCTCGCAATATTCCGCGACCCATCGCGGGGGCGATCACAGCACCCGCCGGTGAATCGGTGCCTACGCTCGCAGCCCTCTCACCTCTCCGTCTCCTCTGTCTCCTCTCTCTTCTTGCCCAGTCGGATTCTCGAGTACAGTCTCTCGTCGTTCTCGTTGTACACACGGTGCGAACCATGACGGAACTGATAACACGAGAACAAGTGTCGAAATATATATACTTTTTTAAATATCCTCTTTCTTCAATATCCCCTTCGATACCAGACGGTTATTGAGCTTTTCCAAATTGTCTATATCGACAGCGACTTCATCGCTCAACTTTTTGAAATTCTCTATCATGGTGTCAGAGAAACTCGTCAGACGCGCGTCGAGCAATTCAAAATTTGTTTCGAGATTAGAATAATAGTTTTTGACTAGTTCTTTATGCACATGAAAAACCTCATCAGTGTGTTTTTTCATATCCTCCAACGTGTCATCCAATTGTGATTTAATCACCACGTCCGAGCTGCTCGTGCCGGCGCCTACTTTGCGAATAAGCCTGTTGTTAAAATTGTAATTACCGGACGAACCGACTCGGGGTAACACATCCAAAAGCCCGGGCGGAATTTTCTTTTCATGCGCGGTCATAGCTGTTTGTAATTCGCTCTTCGCGAACGCCTTTAGGTCTTTTACCTGTTGTTCAACACGCGTAGAGAGCTTCCTCTCGAGAGCAACGAGATCTATTTTTTGTTTTTTCAGGGTTTCCGCAGAGGTTTTTTCGTGCGCGGCCACGAGCGCGTTTAACGCGTTTACCTGTTCTCCGAAACGCGAAGAGAGCCTCTTCTCGAGAGCATCGAGTTCGCTTTCTTTTGTCGCAGTTTCCACAGACTCAACATCTCTCCTTATGCGCTTCACAGCACCATCGATTTGTTCATCGACGTATCGTTTCGTGACGTTGTGACGCGCCCGAACCGCATGTCCGAAGAAATCCATCGCATCGATGCAACTGCGAGATTTATGTATAAAATGCGACTATTTATTTTTTTGTTTTATTCATGTCTTCCTTCCCCAGAGCGCATGCGCTGTCTGGAAAAAAAAAGAAAAAAAAAACTGCTGTACTGTAGTAGCGGAAAGTTAATCTCGTTAATTGTGCAATTCATGCGTGCTCATTCGCTCCGCGCTGACAGGATGGATGTTGCGGTCTAGAGTCTCTCTATCGCACTCGGCGCCTTGCGGTTGATATCATTCACGCGCGCGAACACTTTTTGCAGTCTACTTTTTGTCTTTTAGAAAGTCAGACGTGTTTTTCTTGCATTTTCCGAAATGACCGCTGAAAACGTTTTTTCTTTTAGAAGATTCTTTGATGTGAACGACGCTAGATTTCTTCCGATCGACCTCTTCGGTCGCAGCGTAATTCATTACGCTGCGGCGTTCAACGACATTGAAGGATTGATTTTTTGTCTTAACCGCGGCGATTACGTGGACAGACGGGACAATTATCAAAAAACAGCGTTACACTACGCTTACAGATCACGAGCGAGTGTAGCATGTAATTTTCTTTTGTTTATCGGAGCCAATCCGAACGTCGTGGATGTGCTCGACCGCAGGCCTGAAGAATTGTTCTACAACATCGACGTGTGGTGCAATTGTCCTCCGAATTGTGAGCTTTGCTATCGAGTGCCCAGGCATTGCACAGTGGACGTCCCTTTGGATGTCTACTCCCGAATGGTTGTAAGACTTATTGATCCACGGGGGCATCCATTGGGCATCCACGGGGCGCCACCGCCGCCGCCACCGCAACCGATGCCGCACGCAACGCACCACCGATGCAACGCACCACCGATGCCGCCGGTGGCATCACCACCACCACCGCCGGCGGTAGACATCAATGAGCCTACGGTGACTACATCACCACCGATGTCGTCGCCTCCGCCGAGTAGTAGTAGCAGCAGCACTGCGGTGTCATCACCGTCGTCGCCACCGCCGCCCCGTAGTAGCACCGCTACTACGGTGTCAGCATCGGAGGGCAACGCACCATCGGAGGGCAACGTGTCATCGCCACCACCACCACCGCCGGCGGCGAGGCTTATCCGGTTGTGGTCCGATCCGATCGTTAGACTTCGGCGGTTGGATGAAGAGTGGCATTCGACTGTTCGACTTGACAGCGGTGATGAGGAAAATTGAAAGTAAGTTTTTCCCCCTTTCTTATTCTATCTGTTTCTCATAATTATAGATTGTGCTGTTTTAATTGTCGCGCCCGCTATCCACCGAACGCTACCGTCGACCGGAAGAAACCTAGTGCCGTTTACGTCAGTGTATCTACGAAAATAAAGATTAAAATTTAAAATCCATTGTTTTTATTTCTTTCTATCACAACCTTGGTTTCCTTTTGTGTTTTTATTTGATATTTTTGTTTTTTATTTATTTATTTGATTATTTATTTCAATTTCATTATATACTGTGAAAGTAGGTTTTCTTTTTGTGATGGATGGGGAACGGTTGATGAATAGGTTTGAAATAAAACAATAAATTTCCATGCAAATGTTTATTGGAAAATTAAAATTTCAAATATTTTTTTCCATACTCCAATATAGTCTTCCAGACGTTTTTCATTTTTAAATGCTCATACGGATAAAATAGCAATACGTAGGCCTTATTTGCAGGATTTGTCCCAAAATATATCACGTGAGGTCTCGATTGTATAAATATATCTGGAGACATTTCATCGATCAAGGAAGTAAATCTATAAATCAAAATAAATTATTAAAATATTTATAAATAAAATTATAACAAGGATTACAAATAATAATAAAATTATAATAGTAATATACCTTGTTGGTAAAAACGTGCTAAATTTGTCATTTAAAACGACAGCGTAATTCTCAGTGTTAAATCGTTCTGAAGAATATTTTTTTGCGCTTGTAATTTCATATGCGATTCCCTTTGGGAAGTCCTCCCAATGTTTGTTGATCTTTGAACCGTCCGCTTTTTGCACAATCGCACCCCAAATGTCACTAAAACAAAAAAATTTCAAACAATTCAATTTTTAATTGTACTTTTAATTGTTTTTAATTCATCATTCATATATGCAATTCTACTTACGTCTCTTTGGGTGGAGAATAAATAAAAACGGTACAATTAGGATCTTCAACCAGACGTGGCGCCGTGGCTTCAGTCACACATACGGCCGTTGACGAGGATGATGCATGTTCACCGTTGTTGAATAGCGTAGTTGACAACGCCAAACGATACGCGTCGAACGGATCATTCTCATCATCATCAAACATTCCAGTTAAATCTATTGATGCCACATCGGCACCAATCATCCTCCTCTCTAAAAGCTCTATTCTTGTATGATCGTTCGCGCTATTTAAAAAAATAAAAAAGAATAAATAAATAAATAAAATGTAATTGAAAAATTAAAATTAAAAAATTAAATACTTACGATGTCTTCCTCTTCTTCGATGGAATTGTCGCGACGGCATCTTCAATTTCGCGAATTGTGGCCATCTTCATAGAAAGGTATCAACAGCAGCAGCAGTATGAGCAAGAATGACATTTTTCATGTTGAGAACAACGCATTTATATACGTTGAGAACGTTGTGGTTAGATTGTCCTTGGAGAGGGATATCCGTCGAGTGGCGAGCGAAATTTTTTTAAACTAACTAAACTAATCTAACTAAAAAAGATCTCGTCACTTTCGAGAGATATGATTGGAGAGGAATATCTGTCGAGTGGCGAGCGAAATTTTTTTAAACTAACTAAACTAAACTAACTAAAAAGATTTCGTCACTTTCGAGAGATATGATTTCATCTAACTCTCCTAGAAATTCAAAAAACCAGTCGTCTACCTCGTCATCGTCGTCGTCATCGTCGTCATAGTCGTCGCTAATTTCTACATCAATAGGTCCATCCCAATAGTTCATAGCATCGCGTCGTGCCCTTTGGAACTGTCTCCATAATATATTGAAAACTCGATAATCCTCCACCGCTTCTCTCATGGGCCGCCAATAGGAAGTTCTTCTTCTGAAAACTATTAATCTGTGTAAAAAATTTTCGCTCGTCGCTCGCTCCACACGACGTTGTATTGATGCGCTCGCCGCTCGACGGATACGACGGATATCCGCCTCCACACGACGTTGTATGTCTGTTGGAGGCTGCTGATTCATTAATACGCTTCGACACATCGGACACGTATTGTGAGTTTGCAACCATCGATCGATACATTCTTTATCGAACAAATGGTTGCAAACCACCGTGCGTACCCGTTGCGCCTGCAATGGTTCGAGGCAGACGCTGCATGAGGAGGACGATGAGTCGCTGACATCATTGTCTTCTTGGCTCACAATGGTGTAAGGCGGCGGCGGCACCTCGCTCGAGGCATCCGAAGACGACATTTTCTCTTCGATATACCAAATCTAGTAATAGCCTTATCGACTGAGGATGAAAACTATTTTCAAAGGGGGTGTTTGAGTTGCTTTTATGTTCATTGGTCTGTGGTTTAGGGTTTTTCCACACGAACGATTCCGACGGGTTCCGAGTCGGCTCTTCCTGTGTGGTAATGATGTAACGTGATACTTTAGACCTTTCGACATTCATCTGCGGTTGTGCTTCCTGTGGGGAAATTCCATGATTGTCAACATGCAGTTGTGATTCCTGCGGTAATGATGTCATTTGCGGTAGTCTGCCTGCCCTTCATCTGCGGATGCGCTTCCTGTGGTAAGTGGTGTCTTGCGTAATATTCTGATGAAACATATAAATCATATAAAATTCGTGAAACATGTAAAGCATATAAAACATCAAGATTGTAGATCTCACTCTTAGTCGTACAATGAAAATGCCAACGAACTGTGCTGACTTTTGATGCACCTCTATTTCCTGTTGGCCTTCTTCTTAAACATTTACACACTGATAGTGACGATTTTATTGGTTGACGATAAGCAACGGTGTGAGTGTTCATTGACGGGTTTGTATTTTTTTTTTATTTTTTTAATTTTATTTATTTAAATTTTTTTGTTCCGTATGGAGACATCTTTGACCTTTTTATGTTTTTTTTTCTTAGGAAGACGTGTGATCGATATAAAACGATGACTTCTGTTATTGCAAACGCTCTCGAATGGACGGACGTCGTGGAATCTTTAAACGGTCGTGTATTTCGCGGTGTCGTTTTGAATCCTCCTCCCCCACATGACATTGAGGATCCGGTCGAGTTTCTCAACCGATGTCGTGTTCCATTCCATCGTAAAATGTTTGAAGTGCTCAACAACAACACTTTCGTTCGACCTTGCTTCAAAATTTTTGTACAACTCGAGTGTCAATTTTTGATTGAAAGAGAGAACGTCGATACACACGAAATCGTGGGGGAGCTGCAGTCTATCTTTCTTTCGGCACGGACTGCGGTGTTAACCCGATGTGATGACATTTCGGAATTTTTCCTTTCTCGTATCGCGCAACCTATCGATTCCAAATTCGACGAGTTTTCCGAGAGAGATTCCGGAAAATCGTTGGCCTCTATCGTCGCTCTTCATGTTTCGGCTCACTTGTTCGAACCTATCGCTCATTCTGCCTCATCTTTTCTTCCTCTTCCGGCATCCATCGCGGATCGTCATGCTGTGATCAACGTGCAAAATCAAGACGAGAAATGTTTCTTGTGGTCACTGGCGTCAGCTCTCTATCACAAACGTCAGCCGCCACACATCAAAATTATGAATTCAAATCGTACCAGTACGTATGAAGCAGTTTTCCACGATTTAGAAAACAGTCTCGATTTGCGTGGCATCAGCTGGCCCCTTCCCGTTCACGAAATAAAACGTTTCGAAAGACAAAATTCCACTTTTTCGTTTAATGTGTTCACGTTGGAGATTGATTCGACCGACCATTCTTGGAAAATCGTAGGTCCTGTGCACTTTTCGGAAAGGAAGAAAGAAAATCACTTCAATTTCTTGTTGATTCAGGGCGATTATGACAGGTCCCACTATGTTTGGATTAAGAATTTAGGTAAACTGATTCAGTCGCAGCATTCGCTTCACAAGGGTAGGATTTTCGTTTGCGACAGATGTTTAAACGTGTTCGTTTCGCAAACGAAACTCGAGGCTCACGTCATCGACTGTCGATCCGTGGGTTCCCCCGCACGTTTGATTCTTCCGTCGGAGACGAACGAGCGCTTTATGCGATTTCAACATTTTGAAAGACAGCAACGATGCCCGATTGCGGTTTACGTTGACTTTGAAGCGCTCACGCTCCCTGTGTCTTCGTGTGAGCCGTCGTCGAGCGGATCCTTCCTTCAGCCCTATCAAATTCACCAGCCCTTTTCGGCCGCGCTTCAAGTGGTATGCTCGTTTGATGAGTCGCGGAATCAGCTGGTCACCTTTCACGGTCCCGACGTCGCGATACAATTATTATCGTTCTTAGAAGGTCTCGCGAATGATTATCAACACCTTTTGGAACATCCGTCAGCTCTTATGATGACGTCTGATGATGAACACCGCTATCAAAATTCCGAGTTTTGTCACATTTGTAAAAGACCTTTTCATTTAAATTCCGTCCGCGTCAGGGACCATGATCATTTTTCGGGTGCCTTTCGCGGCGCGGCTCATCAATCGTGTAATGTCAACTTTCCCGCGCCGAAGCACATCCCCGTCGTCATGCACAACGGGAGCGGTTACGATTGGCATTTTCTCCTTCAGGCCTGGGGCGAAAAAAACTGTTCGAACAAAGACGGGTTGCGCGTGCTTCCGCACAATCATGAGAGATTCGTTGCGATTTCCCAAAAAATCGGGAAAGTGGAACTACGATTTTTGGACTCTTTGAAATTTTTAGGTGCATCGCTCGACTCTTTAAGTCGATCGCTCGATTCGATTGATTTGAAATTCACCCGTGCGGCTTTTCCCGACGATCGTCTGTTCGCTTTGGCCAGAAGGAAGGGGGTGTTTCCCTACGATTATGTCAACGACGTGTTCAAATTGAATGAAACGAGGTTACCGCCGCCCGAGGCCTTTTTCAGTCGCCTCACAGACACACCCGTTTCGGACTCAGAGTACGCGCACGCACAAGCCGTGTGGAGCGCGTTCTCAGTTCAAAATTTGGGAGAGTACGCCGATTTGTATTTGAAAATCGACGTCCTGCTAGAAACAGACATTTTGGAAAAATTTAGAAATTTGTGTTTGGAGGTGTACGGGCTCGATCCTCTGTTTTACTACACCGCTCCCGGGCTTTCGTGGGACGCCATGTTGAAAACCACCGGCGTTCGACTAGAGCTACTCACGGACATTGATATGGTTCTCTTTTTCGAGCGTGGCATCCGGGGAGGACTCGTACAAGTGATCGGTCGACACGCTGAGGCTAATCACCCCTTTGTGGGTGATCAATTCCGGTCAAGTGATAAGTTATCTTATCTCGCCTATGTCGATTCGAACAATCTGTATGGCTATTCAATGTCACATCCGCTTCCGGTGGGCAACTTCCGGTGGATGTCTGAAAGCGACATCGAGCGGTTGAACATCGCAGAGGCGGCCGCTGAAGTCGATCGGGGATACGTTTTGGAGGTCGATCTCGACTACCCCGACGAGATCCACGATCGTTTGAGTGATTTGCCGCCTTGCCCGGAAACTCGCGTCCCCCCCGACTCGAAAAGTAGTAGGCAAGTCAAGTTGCTGGCGACGCTTCTACCCAAGCGTCGTTACGTCGTTCACATTCGGAATTTACTTCAGGCCATCGAGTTGGGAGTACGACTCATCAAAATTCATCGCGTTCTCACTTTTTCACAACGACCTTGGCTTGCCGCGTACATGGACCTCAACAACTCGCGTCGACAGCGCGCATCCTCCGACTTTGAAGATAAATTTTATAAGCTCATGAATAATTGTATTTACGGGAAGTCGATGGAGGATGTTCGCAACCACCGACGCATTTATCTTGTGAATCGGTGGGAGGGGAAGTGTGGGGCGAGACGCCTCATCGCTGATCCGGCCTTCATGCGTAGTCATCACGTGAATGGTGATCTCATGACAATCGAGTTGTGCAAAACGAAGGTGAAGCTCGCGAAGCCCATTTATTTGGGGTTTTGTATTTTGGAAATTTCGAAGCATTGGATGTATGAATTTTACTATAGTTATTGTCAAAAAAATCTTCGCGATCTTCAACTTCTCTACATGGATACCGATTCATTCATTCTCTCTACTTCCACGAATGTGTACGCTGAGATGAATCGACATCCATCATGGTTCGATACTTCCTGTTTCGCTCTTGATAACGAATTTGGTGTGACACCGCGCAATAAGAAAGTACTAGGGCTGTTTAAGGATGAATGCGGAAGCGATCCCCTGCTCGGTTACGTAGGTTTACGTCCAAAAATGTACTCCATCGAAACCCGATCTCGGGCGTGTTCTTCTCGAGCGAAGGGAGTACAACGTTCGATCGTAAAACGTTATAAATTTCAAAATTATTTGAACTGTTTATTTCGAAACGAAAGTAGAATCGACAAGCAATGCGTCATTCGATCCAAATCTCACATCAATTATTCATTTCTTCAAAACAAGCGTTCGTTGTGTGTTTCCGACGACAAACGCTATTGGATTGATAAATTTACGAGTCTACCATGGGGTCATTTCCGCATCCTGTCTACGCGTCCGTCCATTTCTTCGTCTTCTTCATCAGCGTGCACGCTCGTCCCTGGAGGTGGGGGTCAGTAGATTAGATTTATTTTCATTTAATCTTTTTTTAACTTTTGTATTTTATGGTTAGACACTTTTCAATTTTATTATTTATATTTTTATTTAAAACTTTTTATTTTATGCATTGAGATTTGTATTATTTTTTATTTTAACTTTTTAATTATTTTTAAACAATTTTTCAATATATGATTAGATAGTTTTCACTTTTTATGATTTGTTACGTTTCAACTAGTGTTGATAGCAGTAGGGAGGGGAGAGCGTTTGCAATAGCTATGGAAGGACGATGAGTCGACATGTCATTTGTCCATCGACAATCGTCATGGAACGACCTGAAGGTGAAGAAGCGGAAGCGAACAATGAATGGAAGAAACAGATGATAGAGAACTGGGTCAGTCTCCGCGACGCCGCCGCTGATCTCGCCATCATCGCTCACAATTGCAGTCTTCGGGAAACCTACTACGTGAATGTCTATCAATCGATCGTCGACGTCGCCCTTGACGTGGCGCGTACTGCCCGACTCTGTCACGAGGAAGGGCAATTGGATGACGGAAATGAAGAGAACGTAAAGGTGGAAAAAGCTCTTCACGATCTCGCAATTGGATGTCACGATAAAGTGCTGTGGATCATGATGGTTCTTGGTGAAGTTGTATCCTGCCCGTGCTCCACGTGTATTAATGACGGATTATTCGTGCGCTATTGTGTCATCCAGGAAGCTCTGAACGCTCCCTGCGTCTCCTTCGTCATGGGGGACCCGCTTCCATTTCCTGTCGACTGTGATAAACAATCACCGCCATCCCACCCCTCGCACGAGGCGGTGGAGCTCGACAAAAGTAGTACTCATCAACTGGAAGAATTTATTCTCACTGTGCACGCTGAAGTGTTAGCGGTCATCGAAGCTCTCGGTCACCTCCTTCGAGATCCGTACGGTGAAGCACTGCGACGGCGAGTCTCCAGCGTCCGTCAAGTCATTCAGTCTCTTCGCCCGCCGTTCGAAAATAGTCCTCCCACGTACTCTCCTCCTCCGAAATCTGTGTGCTGATGGCCGAGTTGACGTCTTCTTCTTGTCTTCACATCGATGTGTCGCCGCCGCCTTACACCATTGTGTAGGTATTTTCAAAATACACGCGCGCACCTCTCTCTCTCTCTCTCTCTCTCCTTCCTTCCAGTCGACGCTCGCAGAGCGCGCGCGCTAATGAGACCACATCCGCCCGGTCGCCGGCCTCGGGCGCGAGCGCGCTGCCTCCACGCGCAGAAAATCACTCTGAGAAAACCACTCACACAAGAAACATGTGCGAAAAATATTTGGTTCCATTTTTTTTATGTATAGTTGTATTATTAACAACATATGCTATAGTAGTAACATTTTTACTTTGTAAAGAGAGGCACGTATGCTAACTCATTGACGGGTTTGTATTATTTTATGATTCTGGTTTTTTATTTTTATTTTATTCCGTATGGAGACATCTTTAACCTTTTTTATGTTTTTTTGTTTTAGGAAGACAGGGTTGATTCATCTGCTATATTCAAGAATTATGTAGCTTATTATTAATAACGGGTTTGTATTATTTTATGATTCTGGTTTTTTATTTTTATTTTTATTCCGTATGGAGACATCTTTAACCTTTTTTATGTTTTTTTTAGGAAGACGGAGTTGAATTATTTTAAAAAATTGTTTATTGAATATGGAAAATTATGTAGCTTATTAATAAAAAAAATTTTCTCTTGTAATGTTTTCATTTTTCTCATTTATTTTCCTGTCACAACCTTGTAAGGTTTCCTTTTTTCCAAACTATATATTTACAAGAATAAAATAGGTCTTTTCAAAAAATAAAAATATTTAGTTTTCAAGATAGATATTTACAATAATAAAATAGGTCTTTTCAAAAAATTAAAAATTTTAGTTTTGAAACGCACTGCCTCCATGCAGCGGATGCGGTTGGGCGCGCGCACAGGCAACATCCGGATGTGGTTGCGGTTGGGCGCGCGCGCGCTATCGAGACACATCCGCCCGCCCGCCCGACTCGCTGCCGCCGCCGCCGCCACAGCGCCGCGCGCGCGCGTACTATCAGTACCTCTCGCCACACAACTCCACTGCGGATGCCGCCGTAGCTCAGTGCCAAAGCGCTCGCCAACCCCCCCCCCCCGCAGTCACAGGAAACGGGACTCGGTCTGGTTCGAATCCGCCTCGGACGGTAAGCATTTTTGAAACACCACCACCACGCCACGTCACACACACTTACACACTTCGCCACCAGAGCGCGCCACCTCACTTCCAAACTTCGCCACCAGAGCACGCGCACCGCGCCAAAGCTACGTCACACACACTTACACACTTCGCCACCAGAGCGAGCCACCTCACTTCCAAACTTCGTCACCAGAGCGCGCGCACCGCGCCAAAGACCCCACGTCATTCGCGTCACAGGTCATGCGGGTCCTGGATCGGAAGTGAGATGAGACCGGAAATGGCTTATCTTATCTCACTTCCGATCCAGGACCCGCATATATCCCTTACTCACCTCGCCCCGCCCCGCCCCGCCCCACCCGCCCCGCCCCGCCCCGCCCCCCCACCCCGCCCCACCCCGCCCCACCCCGCCCCACCCCGCTCCACCCCGCCCACCCCCGCTCCACCCCGCCCCACCCCACCCCACCCCATCCAGCCCCATCCAGCTCCCACCCCACCCAACCCATCCAGCCCCGCCCCGCCCACCGGCTCTCGAAAACCCTGCTGTAGTAAATCTGCACGCTCCCTTCCCTGCTCCCGCCGCCGAACACCCTCTTCTGCACACAACGGCCAATGTGGCCTTTCATTAACAATCGCTCGGTGCCCCTGCTGCACTTGCTATATTGGAAACTAATGATCCTGTCAGTTTTCGTTTTGCGCTATGAAAGTTACGTGGCGCCGGAGACAGTTTGTGCTTCAATTGACGGCTACCCTGGAGCATATATTCGCCAAGAGCGATACAGATATAAGCGCTTCTGATAGGAACAAATGAAGGTATTTTTATTCATTAATTGATAATTGTTGTCAGTACGTGGGAATGACCGGCGATTATATTTCTCTACGAACTGGTTCCTTTAGCTGCGTAAGCAAGTAAAATTACTGATTTTTATTTTTTGAAAATTTAATTGTGGGCGTAAAATTTTCTTTTTCCAAAAACCTTTTTTTCGGTGTTATAGTCTCAGCTTGTGGAGGAAGCTTTTCGCTTGTCCCAATCAGATTGATGCCCCTAGGTCAGTTACATGTTGAGGGGAAACTCTCAAACCGACGTATGTGTCGGCGCCAGATTTGACATTCCAGCAGGAAAGTAACAGCCCACTTCCGGTAAGTAACGTGCACTGTACTCACGCTTCTAATGACAATAGCTGTTAACGCGCACGATGACATAAAGTATTCATCCTCCATATAGGCGATTCGATAGATGTGCAATTGTTTCCCATTTGTTTCCCCTTGCTTATCCGGGAAGTGCCGAAGCACACATCACAATATTACTCAGAAAATTATTGACTCCACTCTTGGAATTATTGTTTTCTATATCGCAAATTTATTAAATTGTGTAAGTCCATTTCAAATATTTTTCAGTTTTTAACCCTAAGATTACAAAGGCGAAGCGTTATTACAAAGGCGAAGTCTGACAGTCGTCTTGGGGTAAAAATAAAGAAAAACTAATTTTTACAATTAAACACTAAATTTAATGGATTGAATATGTAAGATATGGAGATACAAAATATTTTTAAAGGTTTTCATCAATACAACTAAATAACTTGACTCTCACAGCACGCACTTGCTTGGTGCTGTCCACACATGTCTTTTGAGAAACGTCCGCTTAAGAACCTCGTCAAGCAACCTTAGTTATGATCGCCGTCGTCCCATTATGATTGCTAAATGTACAGAAGAAAACTGAAGTGCTACAAGACAAGGTATTCATTAATCATTTTCCACAATATTAGGCCATATAGCGGCAGAAACTGACGCTACAAAGGTACTGTACCTCGTCTACTGGACGACGCGTATTGGCGTGCACTGGATTTTTTTTTTTTTTTACCCTAGGGCTTATATCCAGCCGACAGCCGGTTGCCCTTTACGTCCCGAAGGGACGCATATTCGACCATACACTAGACAAACACTTGCGGGCTCCTCTGATCTGGAGGTCAGCAGAACGCGAGGCCCTCCGCGACAACACACACACAAAGTCAAGGGACAAACAGCCATGCCCAAGGCGGGACTCGAACCCACGACCCTTCGGACCGAAGCGCTGAGTCGGTACTCGCTCTTAGCCACCTCGGCCATTCAGGTCGGCGTGCACTGGATATACGCACGCAAAATAGGTTACGTGTGTTTACGGACAAGTCACACAATGAAGGTACCTAGAGTTTCAGAAACGGCTAGAGAGGGTAAGGGGGTGAGGGGGTTGCGTTGTCTCACAGGCCCAGCCTTTGCAATTTATGTTTAATGGTCGCTATCTAACTATTTAAGGTAATTTATTTCAATAAAATATGATTTTACTCACAAGTACATTGACACTTGATTTCTACTTTGTTCTATCTCATCTCTTATAATAAGCCATCTTTTACCATGAAACTCCCACAACTGGATCTATTAATAATAAATTCTGTGAGAGTATGAATCGTACTCATGTTGCGTATTGCAGAGCCTTCAAAACATGTACTTTCATTCGCCTGAATACTTACAAACTTGGTCCGAACGCAGGTCAAAATACGCATTATCGACACATACTTAGAAAATATTAAGAAATAAAAGAAAATAATGAATATTCCATTTTCTAACTTGTGTGTTTAATTTAATCGATTAATGAAATCGATTATCTTTATACACAGGGTCAGTCACGTAACTTTAGCATCTCTTCTCATTTTTGAACGGTTGAAGTTATTGCAATGCAGTTTTCACGAAAGTGCATGAGGAAACGGAGCTAATTGATGCGTGTATTTTTTCGATTTTATCACTTGAATTTTAAGAGATATTGAAGTAACTTTGTTTTTTCAAATGTAATTAACGCTTAAGGTAAATGCTGGGACGTTGTATTCTTTTCGCTTTTGTAAGCCCAGAGGCATGACATCTGTAAGTTGCAATGACAATAGACAAAGTCGTCATTATTATTATTATTATTATTATTATTATTATTATTATTATTATTATTGTCTTTATTATTGTTAATATTATTTTTATGTAATTATACATATTTGTAGTCTATCACGACGAGCATAAAAAGACTAATCCAATGATATACATATTGTCATATGTTAAATCAGCATTTTTGTTAGTAATTTAGAGTTTTTGCGGTTTGTGTTTAAATAAGGCATGGACTTTATTAACTCATTTCAGGGATTTTGAAAATCTTACGTTTTGTTGTGAATCGCAAATTATGTTCTGCGATGTGCTCGTTTGTGACCATGTCTCTTATAAGCACCACTATCTCGTATTAGGAATTAGGTCTATTTGATACTTATTATTGAAGGTACCGTTACATGAAGGGTAGCTACATGGCTATCAGTGTGAAGTCTCGTTTCGGTCGCAATTCTACGGCCTTCCTCAGGGCGAAATGCCTAGTTTACGCTCTCGTGATACCATTACGATTTCACCAAGAGATGATTAAAGTACAAAACCCAATTTAAAAAAGGTAAAAATTAAAAGTATTTGAAACAACCCACCTCGGAACGTCCTAAAGGAGCCAAATATCAGTTGGAAGTGACATTAGTAGAGAAAGCGTTATTAATGTAAGGAAGCTTTCCTCGCCGTATTAAACTTGTTTGCCCTTAAAAAGTTGAATATGTTTCTTAGCCTGTAACTTTTTCGCTTCGTATCCTTCTCCTTCTAATCCGGCGGGAGTGGCAGTGACGTTAAACGCAGCGTTCATTCCCCTCGAGTCAAACTGCGTCGCCTCGGGCGCTCTCCGCGTCAACTCGGCCGCGTCTCCAGCATCTGGAAGGCAGGGAGGAGGGGGTCGGCGGGGGGGGGGGGGGGCGGCGTGCGACAAGCGCGGGAGGGGCTCAATTAAGCCCTCGAGTCGCTGCGGGCTTTGTGCCCCGGGCGCGGCCTTCCGTTTGTTTAGTGGCTGCACAGCCTCGCGGGTTCTTCGGGGCGTATTCCTTTCCGAGGGGACTTGTTTGCGCACACAATCGTCGCGATGATTCTCGGCGGGAGTGCCGCCTCGGCGGTAGGAAGGTACCCTGGCAGCGGCTTTCACATTACGCGTTTGCGTGTGCTCTCTCGGCTGGGCACGATGGATTTTCGGAAGATGAGAAATGAACTGTGAGCCGTGAAGCCCCGTTGTTAACACAGTTGCCCGGCAACATTAAACTCATCCGGTAATATCCCGTTCAAACTGGATGTCAGAACTGAGATTGCTGTGAATATAAGAGTCTCAGCGAGGCATTTCAAGGGACGCCCCATGAGACGCACGTTCTTGAAAGCTTTCGTAGACCCTCACCAGGAGAAGACTTCAAAGAAAGCCTCTGTCGAATATACGGGAAACACAGTCAAATGGCCATCTTCTCTTTAAAATTACTAACGCAGTATGAGTAAAATCAGTTGGTAGTCTGTTATTTGTACCTCTGTTAAGAGTGAATACACAGGATATGTTGCTCATTAGAGCAGTGTTTTAAAAGTACAGTTTAAAAAACTTGATTGCTGCTCTGCGAAACACACTTGAGAAGCAACATGATAGACTGGAAACCCGTAGGTTGGAGACCCGGCAGTGGCAGATAGTTGACACCAGTTAAGTATTTGGTATCGATTGCTGCAATTGCCTAGTAAATTCTTCTGATGGTCTCAGCGGTTTCTTCCAATCGATTCTAGGTGGTACTTATCAGGTGGATGCGGAGCAAGTTCACTAACTTAGAATGATGAGCCACTCGCTATCAGTAATTTTTGTTTCCCTAATTTCTCCCTGATCCGTCCAAACCATGGTGTAAGATTTTTTTACACCGTGAACCAAGCTGTCGAGTTATGGGTGGTCAGCAATGTTCAAATGACCCTTCCGCCATCTGTACAATATAGAAACATTAACTACAGACTAAATTACTAATTTTAAATGCGTACAAAAATTGAAAGAAATTATGCAGCCTTCGGCCGTGTGAGAGGTGTCCATGGTTTTGTAAGATCCCAATAACTCGGGAAAATTAAAAAAAAAGGAAACAGTTTTGACTAAAAATACAAATATTTCCTTGTGTTAATCTGTCTTTTTTCATATTGCGCGTGGCGACTGAACTCTCATATTCGATGCGTCACTGCTTACGCCACAGATGACATCATACAGGGTTCAAGAATACAAGCCGTAATAGCAGTTTTTTTATATTTCTTGATATGTTAAGAATATTTGTACTGTATGTATTCTATACTACGTTGTAGCAGGTATTGGTTTTGTTTAAACATTTGATTCATTTCAGGATACACGAAAGTTTTTTTTTAATGGTTTTTGAGCAGTGAGCGTGAATGTTTTAGGAAAACAATTTTGTATGGTGTTGTTCAGCAGCATTTTTGCTACTCCGCACCACTATGCTCCAATTTGAACGTAGCTACACTTCAAGATCACGAGCTGGAAGGAGAGGGGAACTGTCATTCAATCGGAAGCTTCGTTAGGACATAAATGTTTGATGTGGAACTCCCTATTTGACAGCAATGTCCCTCTCTCCTTCCAGCTTGTAACCTTGAAGCGCTGCTTTGTTTAAAGTGGAGTATAGTTATCTACAAAATACTTGTATTACTGTGAGGTACTTTATGGATGTGAATAGTAAATCCAAAACTCGTAGGATTGTAATGAAAGAAAAAGACAGTTGGTGTCAACATGAACAGAAACAGCATCCGTCGGCCTGATAACATTGAAGGGGTCTTCATGACTACATTTGAAAGATGTTGAAATATTGTCATCAGGTATTATTCTGTATATTAAGTTTGCATTTTCGATTACATCTTAGTGTTTGCTGTGTACTATGAGACGAAGGAATAAAATCGTTCAACTTACAGCGGTTCTAAAGAGTCATTATAGCTTTGACAGATTATACTATTTGAAGTAACAGCAGTTTTACGTAGACTGAATATTAATGCGTGATAGTAGGATGGAAGTTTGCTATGTTGTTTCTAAGATTGTCAAAAATAAATTTTATATATTACATTTTTTGTCTTTTTGAATTTGTGTACTGTGTATGAGAAACTTATTAAAAAGTAGAGTAGCGTATGATCGAATATTATGTAAGGATTTTAATTGTATGTAAGATTCGACATCATTTGTGTTCTGTTCAATTTCGTAGAGGGTTATTTCTGTCAAGACTTTTCGGTTGCCTCTGAATGATGAGTTATTAAACAGCCGTTTTGTCACTCATGTAACTTAGCCAACACAGCAAAGAGTACTCCCCCCGTTACCTAAAATATTTGTAAATAAAACATTATGTGCGTAGTTCAGGTTTACCTCGAATACCAGAAACATTGTCTTGCATGCTATTCAATGTTATTCTGTTTGCGAGTGCGTTGTTGTCGGGTACACTACTCAAAACATGTATACCACGAATGGAATTACATTTTTAGCATTTCACATATTACATGTTGCCACGTTAATTATAGCTGAATTGAGAACTGTGGTAATATTTCCACAACAAGAACTTTTTGTACATCTAATGATGTTCTATATAATATTTACTGTTAGCTAAAATATGAAAATACTGTTTAGCGCATTCGTTTTACTGTAACATGAAAGGTTTCCAAAAGCATCAACTGTGCTTATAAAGCACTATACATATAATAATACATTAATACATAATGTATGGAAATACACTAATATATCTTGAGAATGTCGAGGGATTCAAGTTTCACAAAATGTTATATTCTAATAATGAATGTTGCTAAAAAAATAACAGTAATAACACTATCATTAAATTTATACAGCAGAAAATGACACGTAGTAATATTTATTGAAAATGAGAACAAAATTCATTCCGTTTTATTGGGTTTAATGGATTATCTACTATATGAATGCGGATATTTCATAGTTCTGGTACATTTGCTTTGAATATTAATGGAAAGTGGAGCCTATTTAGGATGTCAGCGAGTTGCGATTGCAAATACACGAACAATGAAATGAACCGTGGAGAACGAAATGTGGGACAACACTTTAAGCAAAACGAATCCAATGAACCATCCAATGGATGTTTAATATGCGTAGCTTTTGTTTGGAGTAAAAATGGAAATTATATTCACATTTGTAACGTTCTTGTACAGAAAAATTCGAAATTTGTTCTTATTTATTTTGTGAGATAGTTTACGCCTTATTTTACATAGCCAGACTCAGACTATTAGGCCCGCTATTCCGTCTGACCACGCAAATTTCGTTACAGTCCCTTCATCCCCCCTAACAATAAACAACAATCAACTAAACTGGCACCCCCCTAACAAACCTATTAAATGCCTTGGATTAAACGTAGATACTAAACTGAATTGGAAACAGCACATAGACGAAAAAATAAAACAGGCTAAAATAAAACTACTACAATTAAAACCTTCAATCTATAGAAACAGTCCATTACCATATCATTCTTCAATTGCAATATACAAAGCCATTCTAAGACCGCTACTGCTGTATGCTTGTCCCATCTGGATAAATTCCGCAAAAACCAATCTAAAGAAATTACAAATCATTCAGAACCAATTTCTCAGAACCATCACCATTGCACCGTGGTTTGTCACGAATCATCAGCTTCACAAAGAACTCAACTTAGAACTTATTGAATATCACATCACATACTTAGCCACCAACTTTTATTATTATTTACCTCAAATCTCTTCCCTTGCAACCTTTAGACTCGCTAAAAGCCCGAACCATACCAGAATAAAAAACAGATACCCCTACAATATATTCCTCAAAACCTCCGAATTTGAACCAGAATATAGGACCCAATAGGGCATCCTCAACCTTATGTTAGATTTAAGTCTTAGAAATAAGTTTTAAATATAAGTTAGTAAGTAAGTCTATCAAACATATGTGAAGTTTATACTACAACTGACCTATGTGCATCCATCAAAATCAATCAATAAATAAATTTAAAAAAAACAGTCCCTTCATCATCTAGCGAAAAAGGTAGGTACTATTCGGGCGATGAAACAGGCGATTTTTAATTTACCTCAAAAGCTTCTTTTCTGTATGAGGTTCTTTAAAATACAGTAAATGTGGAACATGCGACAGCTTTATTGTACCTACTTTACTTCCTTTCCGAAGGAATGCGTATGAAGGATTTTTTTCGCTCTTGAAAATTCACGGCTTCGATCGGGTTTGAATTCCCAAATTTGGGTACAATCCAATATGCTAACCGTTTACCACCGAACCCGGTACATATTTTTAAATAAAATATTTTATTTTGAATGTTATTGCAAGTTTCTCTTTACACACCTAGTGGTCTGTGTACTTTGGTTAGTTTTAGCCTGCATAGAGGTCCATGCACATCACAGAACTGAACTCATAACCCTAGCCATCTCGGGTGTTTTGCTGAACACACCGCCATATTGTTCCTGTGTTCGATCTTCCTTAAATTACCTTCCCCAATATATTGAATTTCTCGGCGCCGAAGTAGTGTGCCCGCTTTGCTTCCGAGCGGGAATTCTCAGCACGGAGATTGCCGGAAATATTCGGATTGGAGGGGGTAGAGGAGGAGGGGAGATTCCCCCGCGAGAGGTCGTGCAGCAAGAGGACGAAGTTATGGCTGACGGCCTGGCAGGTAGTCGACCTTGCGCAACCGAAGCGTGTTTGTTTATAGGGGCGAAAAATTTCGTGTCGCACTAAACAGGAGAGTTATATTTTGAAGTCGATATTTTGGAGTTTCATCAAATTGTTACGGATAAAAAAATTGTAAGTATGAAAGACTCAAATAGCACTTTGATAAATTCGTTTCGTGCAATGAAAATCATTAATCTCTTTTTTAAAAGTTATAATTATATTCAATATTTCTGTTCACTTTTTTAGTTAAATTGATGATGAAAGAAACTTTGAGTGAACTAAATGGTCGATTATTTATTTTTTAACTCAGTCATAGAACAATGAAAAGTTACACATTGAATCTGATATTTTTTGTTTCTTAAAGCATTCATTATTATATTACAGTGTGTGAAGTAAAACCTGTTTGATTTTCAATCTAGCAATTGAAATTGAGTAGAAAAATTTAACCTCTAATTCTTAGATGTATGTGAATTTAATTTATATATCAACAATATGTAGTTCATGAATATTCAATGTTATCAATATAAAGTTCGAAAATGTAATTGTTTGAGAACGTGATTAAATTTCGATAAAGTTATTAACTTTGATTTCGAAGCTGTGTCACGTAACTTGTACTCACGTAACTCGCACCTTTTGTAGTTTTTGAACGGTCGAAGATAATTCCATCCAGTTTTCATGAAAATGCGTGAGGAAACGGAGCTAATTGATGCATGAATTTGTTTCGATTTTATCACTTGTTTTTAAGAGATATTGAAATTACTTTGTGTTTTTCAAATCGAATCATACATATTTTTAGTCTATCATGACGAGCGTAAAAAGACAAATCCAGTGATATACATATTGACATATGTTAGATAAGCGTTTTTGGAGTAATTTTGAATTTTTTGCAACTTGTGTTTAACGTATATTTTAAATGTAACAGTCCACCAACCAGGGTCGGACAGCGCTCTCCCTGCTAGCACGTGCTCGGAGCGTTAGAATATCCGTATACTACGAGTCGCAAAACTTAAAATTACTCAAGAAAATGTTTATCTAATATATTTACAATGTGTATATCATTGGATTTGTCTTTTCACGCTCATCATGATCGACTATAAAGATATGTATAGTTCCATTTAAAAAAATCAATAATACCTCAATAATACAAATGATAAAATAGAAATAATGCATGTATTAATTAGCCCCATTCTCTCATGCATTTCCATGAAAACTGCATTGTAATAACTTCAACCATTCAAAAATTGCAGGGGCTGCTAAAGTTATGTGACACAGCCTGCGCTTGTAACTATCCTAAAGTTCAATGAAGGACTGTCAATAAGAATTATTTGAATAATTCCTGAATAAATCAGTAATTCCTAAATAAATGAGCGAAAAAAATAATTCCTGAACAAATCAGTAAGTATATAAAGAAATATTTACTCTAAGTCACAACCTTAAATGAATCTAACTAAATTTACTAAAATAGTTTTCATTGTATTTGAAAGCATTTCTAGTTGAAAAATTACTTTGATGAATGCCTGACAATTTAAATGTTTGAGATTTACTTGTGAAAAGTGGTAGGGGCAAATTAACTCATTTCTCAAATTACAACTAAAACAACTTTGTGGAATTAGATTATTTCCACTGGATATTACGAAAACACAAAATAATTGCTGCATTCATGTTTGCAATTTCTTGAGTACTAAAATATTGTAGAACACACACTGTTGTTTTATTAATAAGCATTACATTTCCCAATACTCAGTTTCTTTGATGAATACTAATCTTTTCTGTTCATTCATTCCCTTTTTATCCTAATTTATGTAAACGAACTGAAAGATGAAGTTTCTCAACGATTTCTGAAAGTTTACAAAAGAGTCCCGATGTAGAAATTGGTATTGCCCTCAGTGTGAGCTCGATTTCCTCTCTTCTATTATATTCTCAATCAAACCTACTCAATTTAAAGAGATTTGTGGATTGATCAAAACAATTTGATTCGATTGAACTGTCACAGCAATATATATATATATATATATATATATATATATATATATATATATATATATATATATATATATATATATATATATATATATATATATATATATATTTTAGATTTATCCTTTCGCATCCTTGTTGATACCCTCAAGGGACCCCCAAAGCTGACACCACGATTTTCTAGGAAGTAGAATGTTTCTTTGTTAGACCGGCAACAACAGCATTTCAGAATTCCCCACAAATACTTCCTCTTTCTCTGAGAATCGTCGCGGGAAACGCCGCGATTTGAAAAATAGCTCGCAGTTTTTTTTCCGAGCCTCGGACAGCCTTTCTTTTAGAGAATTCAAAAGGGATGCGGAATGGCTTCGGGAGTAAAAAAAAGTGTCCCTCGAAAACATATTTCTGCTCCTCCCGCGAAATTGAATGACTTTTCTTTCACGTTCCTCCAATTAATTTCCTCGGCATTGGCGGTAGACGCGAGGGCGCAGGCCGGGGGTCGATGTGACGGCGTGCATCGTAAAACGAAAGACCGTCTCACGGGATTACTCCGCACTTTGCGTCGGGTTACTACCTTCCATGAAGTCCCCGCTGGCAAACGAGTTTTTCACGCGGGATCGGGTTGGGTGAGGCGTTTCTGATCCGTGCGCTGCTGAGGTGTAGTTTTGACAGCGCCGCTCCGAAAGCAGTGAACTCTTTGGCGGGCAATGGACTCGCGTCGAATCGGTGGAGGGATTGATTGATTGATTACTAGTGACTCCGGACGCGACAATTGCTAAGGGCATTGGTCCTGTAAGTGTAGTATATGTTTTCTTCTCGGGATGTTGTTCTTACTCCGTTGGATGGCAAGATCCGGCGCCGATCTACCGTCGACTAGCTGCGTTTTTCGCAACCAGTTATCTCCCACCAGCAGAGCATCGTCTCAGACGGGATATGCTCTAAGTTCACGACCGGTCTCCGTGCTGTGTGGTAGAGTAGTGTATATTAGTGTGAGTGTGTATGTGTAAGTAAGGGGTGAGAGTAGAGAAAGGAATGGGAAGGAAAGATCTTGCACGTTCCGTGGCCCGTTTGGTAGGAAACTGCTCCGGCATTTGCCTGGTATTGATAGGAGGAACCACAGAAAACTACCGATTAGAGCAGACGACCGCTAGAATGGTCTTCAGACAGCGGCTGAATTCGACCTAGCTGTGTAGCTAGAGTGGAAATCCGGTTGCTAGTTAGGGTGGCGGGATGGGAGATGAAATGAGAGAGTGGTTGACGTAGAAGGCGCGGATGCAGCGGTGAATGGTACAAGTATCGTAATAGTTTCGGTATCATGGTTGGCGCAGGTGGTGTGGTTGGTGGCAGGTGGCATGATGGTGTGGTTGGCGCGTTAGATGGTGTGGGCAGAAAGGGTGGCGTGTTGGATAAAGATAAGGCGGCGGTTGACGTAGAAGGTGCAGATGGAGCGATGGGTGGTATAGGTGACGCTGTAGTTGGCGCGGGTGGATTGATGATGTGGTGGGTGCACAATGATGACGATAAGGCGGTGGTTGACGTAGGAGATGGCATGATTTTCCTACATATTAATTAGCCTTTTGTAAATTTCTGTTACTTAAGAGAGAGGAGGTATATGGTGTTTTCTGTATGAAAATGAAGGAACGTGAACCTCGGGTGTGAAGAGGAGAATTTGAATTCATAAGAAAATAAACCCACATGGCGTTGTTCCAAGAGTAAAAATTCAACTGAAAAACACCAACCCCAGCGTGGGTGCAAAGTGTGGAACAGCATAATTCCTGTTATCCTTCTGAGCAGAGCAGAGGCCACCTCTAGTAACACTACCCAGAGTGCAAACTTCAATAATGAGCATTTCTGAGGTGAAGTCAATGTGAAATATCCTGTTACTTTCTAGTAAACGTGCCTGTAGGATAAACAAACAAATGTCTTCATTCCTCTTAGGATTTATCTAATATTATCAACGTCTATAGGAAGTGATAAACGTAGTTTCTAGAAGCTCAAACCTGTAATGGCATTGTAATCTCTACAATATTGGAACAGAGACTTGCTAACTTAGCCATTGCAACTGATGAAAATGCTAAATAATCTGTATTTGATCGAAAAAAAATAATGAAATAATACGCGAAGCAAAAATCGCGCAAACGAAAATTTTATATTACTTACTTTTTTTAAGTGGTCATCCTAAATAATAAAAGTTGAACTATGTGTTCCTCTCTATTGTAAATTTTACTTAATAACACATGTAGAAATAAGTATTGATGAGGAAAAATAAAATATCTTGCCTGGAGCGCAAAATTTCGGCGCAGCTCAGTTTCTCATCTGATTCAAATCAAAAGAAGAAAAATGCTTTTTATGCATGTAATTAAATAACAGATCTCCGAAATGTAACGAAATTGAATTTCTATGTTATCTAGATCAGAACTTACAACCTGAGGACTATTTCAGTCATTGTTTCATTACAATTTCTTTAGAATTAGTAATTATTGAGCAATGTCCATGCTACTTTTTGGAAACCCATTTTGTGTGGTTCTGTTTATTTTTTGGCAACCTGTAGTCATATATAATTATATTAATCATGTTACATTCATTTTTTTCTAATAAAAGTTCTATTACGTATTCTAAGTAATATTCGAAGTGCTGTATTCAAAGAGAGACTAGGTATACACGGCTGTCTTGGAACCCCCGGTGAAAGAAACACGGCCGAGCACTTCGCAGACGAACGTAGATTGAGGCTGCAAACTGGCTTGATGCAAACCCCACCTTCTCCTACCCCTATGCCTACGCCGCCGTCTCTGCCTAAGCATCCACAGAGGTCTTGGTACCTCCATCTCGCTACTATTGTCTCCACCTATGTGTCCTCCTCCGTCCCAGCCTCCGCCTTTACTTTTGCTTTCACCTTTGTCATTGCTTGTCTCCTCCAACTTCGCATATACATTATCCTTCTCCAGTTTCCCCACCTCCATTAACTCCGCCTCCGCCACCCTATCATCCTCGCCAGTACCGCCTCCCACACCACCAATTTCACGACATCCACTACCATTACTTCCATCTTCTAAACATCCAACATCTCCACCACCTCCAACTCCACGACCTCCATTACCACCAATTTCATCTTCTAAGCATCGAACAACTCCACCACTTCCTACACCACGACCTCCATTACCAGCAATTTCATCTCCTAAGCATTCATTTCCAACTCCACCAACTCCATCTCCTTCGCCAAATCCACCACCACCTCCCCTTCCGGCGGTGGCGGCGCGTGCTCCGATCGCGGGAGAAAAATCGAGTTGCATCCGAGACGCGCTGCCTGCCGCGCTCACATCTCCACGCTGCGGCGGAATCCACGGCGGCGCGCATTCATCTCTTTTTATCAAAGCTGCCTCGCGAATAAAATATTTCCTCTCGGCCGCTCCCACGTCGCCCCTCGGCCTCGCCCGTGCTTTCGCTCTCGCCCACGCCCTTACTGGATCCCGCACCCTGCTCTCACCAGCGCCCGCGCTCCCGCCCGCGCCCTCGCCTTCGCCCTTGCCTTCGCCATCGTCTTCGCCCTCGCCGTTGCCTTCCCCCTCACCCTCGCTTTCGTCCTCGCCTTCGCCCTTGCACTCGCCATCGCCTTCGCCATCGCCCTCGCCTTCGCCCTCACCTTCGCCCTCGCCTTCGCCCTCGCCTTCGCCCTCGCCTTCGCCCTCACCCTCACCTTCACCTTCGTCCTCGCCTTCGCCTTCTCCCTCGCCTTCGCCCTCGCCTTCGTCTTTGTCTTCGCCCTCGTCTTCACCCTCACCCTCGCCCTCGCCTTCGCCCGTGCCCTTGCCCGCGCATTCTCGCCGTCACCCTCGCCTGGAACATTGTCCCCGTCCTCGCTCTTGCCCTCACCCTCGCCCCGTTCATCACCCTCACCTTCGCCCGCGCCCGCGCACCGTCACGCTCGTTTGCGAATCCTCGGACTCACCCTCGCCAGGGCCATCGTCCTGGCCTTCGCCCTCGCCTGGGCCATCGCCCTCGCCTGGGCCATCCCCCTCGCTTTCGCTCTTTCCCTCGCCTGCGCACCCGTGCCCGCGCACCCTCGCCTGCACCCGCGCCCGCGCCTTCGCCCGCGCCGTTGACCGCGAATTCGCTCGCGATCAGGCCCTTGCCTTCGGCATCTCCTTCGCTCTCGCCTTCGCCCTCGTCAGGACCATTGCCCGTCGCGCGCGCGCCTCTCCCGTAGAGACGCGTAGAGTGAATCTATAGATCCAAATGCAATTTCCATGCTGGGGCTTAGCCCGTGCGTCTGCTACAATGCAGCAGTGTACGTTTGGAAGTGAAATGTTGGAACACTGCATATTGCGCAACCTCAAAGGTAGTTGACGCCTGTAAAAGAACTTGGAGAAGTTGCATATTATAGATATGTGAATCAATAACTGGTGTTGTATTAACTATTTTCCAGATAAGATTTCCAAATTTTTACATGATTGTAGTTAAATATTTGTTATACTTTCTGCAAATGAGTGTTACTCAGCTAATGAAAATATGTTTTGCTCCACTCCAGTGTTTCATATCTTTAATATTGATATTGCAAAAAATGAATTTGCTAATAATAATGTGTGTTGTAAGTAAAGGGATGTTGTGTTATACATTTTATGAAAAGTCAAGCATTAGAGAACAAATGCTTCTAGAAGGATACAAGCATAATTCCACTTCCGAACCAGCATTGTTCGTGACCAGATGTTGAAATGAGCATTTATTAAACTTTCTTGTGAACACACAATAGTACACCAGACATCACTTTTACCCATTCCAAATGGGCCGCCTCCTGACCTGACTTATCAAAACGGATTAAAATCGCATTTGAACATGTAAAATATGGGTTTGGACTAAACTATATCAAATTTGAACCTCTGATTGTGAAGACTTCAAAAGAAGACATTGCCAATTATTGCAAAATTCTGTGGGGTAGATTAAGAGTTACATAATTTTTGTAATTGATCAGACTCGTATGTAAAAGACATGTATTACTCTCGTTAGAGCAGTTTACCAAAAACAGATTTCCGTCCTCTTATCGACTTTCTGCGTTTGAAAACATTCGAGCGTTGGGAAATTTGAAGCATATTCGTGATTACATACCCGGGTAGGGCACCCCGTTATATTCGTGATTACATACCGGGTAGGGCACCCCGTCTCCCTTTGCAGGCGGGTAGGGAAAAAATGTCCTGGTGAAACGATTTAGGGAAAACACAACAGAAAAGGATTGATATCAATGCGATATTATTGCACTGCATAATTACTAGGATACATTTTGAATAATAAAACAGTTACTTAAATGTTTAAAATGGTCATGGACACATGAGCTACATTCCCATTTACGCTAAACGATCTTGGGAATACACGATGTCTCATACACATGCTCCTCCTCTTAACTTTGAAGAAAACTATAGAGACATTTGGCAGCTACTTCTTGGTCATTACTGGCAATATAACTGCAAGTTACGACAATGCATTGCTTTTGTCAGTGTGTTTGTGTATAAAGAGTATAGCCGAATAAGGCGGGGAAAAGTGCCTGCAAACTAAATCAATAATCGCGATACTCATATGAAAGAGAATACAAAATGACGTACATTCACAAAAAATCAGCCTCCTAGGGCAATCTGTTGCAGAGATACAATGAGAAACGTGTTTTCCATGTTTTATTTTTTCTCAGCATCTATTGTATATATCAGGCTGAAAAAAGTTGCAGAGACGAAGAAATAAAGTTGAACTTGAATGAATTTTTGTCAACAAATTTTGATGCCAAATTCATATAGAAAAAAATCAATAAATATTTGAAATTCATTTTCAACGTGATAACGTGGGAGTACTGTCTCAATGGTTCCCCCTAAAATGGGTCTTATAACATTCTATAACATATACTTTTTTCAGATCTTTACACAATGCGGACGGTAGTGAAAAAAATTAAAACCAATTTTTTCAGTTTAAGCATTTGAAAATTCGCGCCTAAATGTGATTGAAAAAAAAAACGTTTTAATCGATTTTTAAACACAGATTTTAACACGACATATGAATGTGAAATCTTATAAATGTTACATCGATTATATATCAAAATCAATCGGAATATCTTTGGTGGAAAGCATGTGGAAGTGAGTAATTCTTTGAGTAATTCTTCTATATCTTTCTATATCTATATCTAGTTCTTCTTTGAGTAATTCTTCTATATCTAAAATCGTTCATGTTTTCCTCTAACTTGCATATTCGTGCTTCGAAACAGATTTACGTTGTGAGGAGTGAAGGTGATTCGGGTAATATTTATTGCAAACTTCCGCAAGAGTACCTCCTTTGACGTGAATCACATAGCCAAAAACGCTTGTGGGCGTCTTGGTGCGATAGAGGGATGCTTTGATGAATAAATATTGTCTGGCATGCCATAATAAAATGTTGTTTCTTTTCACATATTTTTATACATTTTTGTCCACTATTAGGAGGTGCACACGACGGTGGTTCTTTATTATCAGGTGTACAGGTTTGGTGTGGGTAATTCAGGACATCTGTACGTACAATTAAGAATTTCTGCTTTTTGTACTGTTGTGGGTTGATCACGATTACAACACATTGGATCTTGAAGAAAAATGCACGGATACGCGGCGCCTATTTTGTGGCGGGAAATCGCAATCCGAAATCGCCAGCAGTGCTGCTTTAAGTCCGCCGTTCAGTGAACGAATTGCACTACTATTACATGGCTTGCGTGTTTGTATATCTAGGCTGAGATATCATTTGTGCAGGAGTAAAGAACTCGCACCATTCCGAAAGAGTAGTGGCCAAGGCTGCTGCGTTTAAAGCAAAGTCAGTAAAAAATGGCAGTGGAACTTAGTCGTGATCACTACACATTGAACTGGAAACAATTGTTTTTTTCTTTCCTGAGAAGTCGGGCATATCTCAGGAATTTAAACCGGCTTGGGTGACTCAAAGCATTACCTAACGTCATTGCAATGCCTCAGATCGGGAGGTTCTAGGGTTTGAGTTGCGACGGTGACACGATTTTTGACACTAGTAACTACATAGCTGAATCGAATAGAGATGCTGTCTACAGAAGTGCGGCCGGCTGCTACGATCGAAAGTTTTCCATGATTTCTCCTATCAACACCAGGCGAATGCTGGAGTAGTACCGTAACAAACTGCCCAAGGAACGCGCGCGGTCTTTTCTTCTACTTCCTTGTCCTATCCTCACCCCTTACACACACTTACTCGCACATCCACTACATGCCACACATGCCAGGAGATCAATGAGGAGTTTCTTCCGGCGGGGGGTTCCTTGCTGTTAGGAGATATCTGGTTGGGAAAAACCAGCATAACGATTTGTTGGTCGGCGCCGGATCTTGCCATCCAGTGGGGAATGTCACATCCCCCTCATGCTATTAAAACATGCACTACACTTACAGTACTAATGACAGGCGTTGACGTGCTCGGGAACACTAATCAATTAGTCAACCAATACTGTTCGCCCGAGGAGTTGTAACCGTGGAGTTGTTATCAGCTGGCATACTTCTCTACTGGAAAGCAACTGGGATGCTCAGGATGGCCGTCACGGGTTCAGTCCCCGTGCCTGCCATCCTGAGAATGAGTCCCACTGCCGGTTTTCGTGGTTTTCCTCGGTCATCCAGGCGAATGATGTACTAAAAGGCCATGACCGCGAAACCGACGTCGCTAGCCAAATTCATTAACTCCGGGAAATCACTAAGGTTAACTGAATTCGAGACATCGCAGGTTCCTAGTTAGGTCATCGACTAGAAACCCCGAGATCTAACGACGTCGACGCCAATTGCTCGTTATAGGACACACGTATAATGGCTAAATATAAATAAATATAAATAGTTTCCACCCTCGTTCGTCGACATTGTCGGGCTCAGATCGAGAGGCCGTGAAACTGAAACCTCTTTAGCGAATTTTGTGTCGCGGAATTGGACAATAATTAAACTATTTTGGCCAAGATTTATTAAAAAATGCAAGAGCTTTGGAAACCCATAGCCCTGCTACGAGCAAGAAACTAGTCATATTTTCACGCAATATTTCAATATTTACAACTTTCAGATATTGCGTGTCATTGAAATTGGGACCTGCTTCCTTTTTATAAGCATACTGTGTCTAGTTTGAGAAGAGAGATAAAGAAAAATGTCTATCCAATTTTGAAACTTTTTCCACTTGTCTTTAGATGAAACAAAAATTACGGAAAAATTATGATTATATATGGAATAGCACAAGGTTCCATGCCGCTTATCGAAGCTCCCTTTTTATTTGTGTTAATATTCATGTTTGTTATTTCTGCAAAAGACAAGTAAAATCTTCGTTTGTCCAGCAACCTTCGTAATGAACAAGATAAAATTTCATTGACACACTTTATACGACTTTTACTATCATGAATTGCAAATACAGCATAGTAATTTTTTTCAGTTGATAAAAGTACATCTTTTATCGTTTATAAGAATGGTCACAAAGGTGTCCGTGTACAAACAGATTCATAAGAATCACAAGTAAACTCAGCAAAAGATCGGAACCTAAACATTTGCGTTTTATGATCTAGTGACATTTACTATAGGTCAGAATACGACGCATTTGTATACAACGTACGTCCTACTTCAGAATTCGTTTACAGTGACCTACCTTTCTATGTTGACGATAAGGTAGCGCGGACGAAGAGAATAGATAATCTCGTGTCAGATTTTTTGAGTGTTAAGGGTCATTCAGTACTCAGAACACAAACCATTGCTGTTCAAATTACGACTTTTAACTCTTTCAACGTGTGCGTGCAGACTTTTATATATGTTCCGTTATTTGCTAGCAATGCAGTCAATAAACCAAGAAGTGGAAGGTGTGAACTATAAACCAACAAAAGGAAGGTCTGTACTTTGTTTACTCTCCGTAACTTTGCACTCAGTATTTTGTTTACGACGTCATTATTAATAGTAATTCAAATATTTAAAATGTGTACAACATTTCAGAAACATATCATATACATAATCTACATAGAGGACTAAATTAAATTGATTATGCACTAAAAATGTTAATAAACGGTTGAAAATCAGTGGAGAGTATGATGCAAGTTCATATGTTCCTTATTCCCAATTGTTTCTCATTGGAAATTGTGTATTTTTTCGTATTCTACTATTTTTTATGATTCCAGTATTTTTCGTAAGTAAACGTTAATGAATATTTTCATCCATTTCTGCCTATTAAAATTCACCATCTAAAATTCAAAAGCAATACTGATCTACTGATCATGAAATTGTTTGCATTAGCATTCGAATAGGAAAGATGACTTTTCTGATCTTATTTTTTTTAAAGGTTAGCTGTTCTTGATGCCTTCAGTCGACTTCAATGTAATGTTGGTTCCCAGATGATGTCCTTTATTAGTAATCTTAATCAAACTAAAGCATTTATAATTTTTAGAAAACTTCGGACGACGCCACATAATGATTGTTAAATTCACGCAACTGATAAAGAGAAAATAATGAACATCCTTGAAGTTTGTAAAGCCAGACGTTTTATGAGAGTCGAGTCTGTTATTTGTGCCGTTTGCTGTGTGTATTTTAGTACTTTTCGTAATAATCTCATTCTCATATGAAAAAATTCACACACAAAAAACTACCAGTCGCTTTCAATAGATTTACAATTACGCCAACTCATTCTTGAACTAATTTTTTTCTATTGTTATTAAAAGAATGGCGACTGGAAACGAACGGTCGCCAGCCGTTCAAGAGTAGCTTTATAAATATCTCATGCTGATATGCCACTTCAATTTTACGAAAAAGAAATAATTTGTTTAGTCTGATTTTTCCACTTTCGTAATCAGGACACACTTTACCTAGGGTTTCAACTTCCATTTAATAAATTGGAGAACAACAACACAGGGCCATCAGGGTTAAAATTGCTCATATATATTTTGTGTAATACCAACTTTCATATTGCAATTCATCGTGTTTACTTTTTAGCGCTATTAAACAACATGACCAATAACCAATTCGATTTAGAAACCAACTACACTAGAGTGTAGTGCAAGTAAATAGTTGTTAACCCATCATTTAAACGTAATTTGTCATGTGATTCTTAATATTGAAGGTGTTAAAGGTTTATTAATATAGAGACATTCGCGATAATCGAAATCATTAGCTCAAAATATGGTTATTCATAACACTTATTTCATTTTTGTATTATATGACTATTTATTTAGAAATGACGGTGAGGACAACAATTCGTAAGAAAAAAGCAGTCGTCTTCTCAAGTAGAGGACAGTTGACAACACTATGCGCAAGTTTTTTTGTTTTGTTTTGTTTTGTTTTTGTTTTTCTTCCGGCCTATGCGACACCTGCGTAGAAACTGGACATTCGGCGGTTTCTTAGGCGCGCGGAAGCCACGCAAGGGGACAGGAGGCTTTGGTGGAAACAAAGGGCACGCGCTGCTCGGCAGTTTACCCTACACACGCGGGCGCGGTGCCAAGGGTCATTCGCGTCATGCCTTTAGCCCTCGAAGAGTCTTTACGAGCAAAATAAAGTCATTCTTTCTGGGAATTTACGATTTTTAGAGAGTTTTGACGTGTAAAGATAATTAATTGAAAGTAGTCATGAGATAGAAAAGGAGAAGTGATTAAAATTCTCTCAAATTTGTAATATATTTTGGTTTACTCTATTGTGGATTAATTAAAAAATGCAAATATGTAAGTTTTAATGTTTTTGGAATTCTAAACTAATTCATTTTTAGCTATCTAATTATTCTATGGTGCCCTTAGTTGTCTAATATTTGGGAAACCTTGAGGTCTATGCATTTTTCGGCTCCAACAAACATCGCCAGCCCTTGACTGAATCTTATTACTCTGGGTGTCACTATCGTCGTTCCTGCCAGACTCCCAATCCAGGTGACTCGTGAGGTCATGTCATTGTTAGTGCAGTTGGACAGGTGTAACTCGTGAGTCGATTGCCCTTAGTCGTGTATTAGAGGGAACCAGGATTTGTAAAGATGTCCGCTGTCACTGCTGCCGTAAACCTTTCACCAAGCACACAGTCTTATTCCTGTTTACTACTAACCGGCAGGGGTGGTTTGATATGACCAAGGATGACTTAAGGAACACTGATGAATAGTGCTCCCAAATTATTTGTTAAAGACAGTTTTCTACTCGTTCATAAATGTTTAAAGTATTGTAATATTAATTACCGCTGATGCCTCACAGGAGGCTTATGCATACCGTGTTGGCTTTCTTTGAGTCGGTCCCGCTTCGATTCCCAGCCGAGGCAAAAATGAAGCTGTAGATTTCTAATACGAATCGTCTCAGTCTCTAAAGCTGAGTGACGGAAGAAAAAGCTCAGGCAGTTCAACTAATTTAGGTACAGTGAAGGCCATACGTTATGGTCCCCACATGTTTCCCGTACCTCCAGTTGTGGATAATAAATAAAAACAGGCCCCAGGCCTTGGAATACTGCTAGCTGAAAAAAATGGATTAATTTGACCCTGAAATGCCAAGTATTTTTGTACTCATTTCGAATAGGTATTGTCAGTATTTCCGGTTTATAAAGGGTTCCCATAGTTTGGCCCTTCCTAAGGGCCCCTTATATACTAGTCCAATTCACACAGTAAATAGGAGGATTTTAACGATAATATCTAAGATTGAAGGGCGCTTACATGGAGTGGTAGCAAAACACACCAGATTGTAATTTACCGAATAATTCGAAATGTAATGCGTACTTGGACGCAGATTCTACATGCGCCCTCCAGGCCAACCAGGAATGAAGCGAAGAGGGAGGAAACCTAATCAGTGGTTTTTGGGAGAGCCTCACCGTAGAGAAAGGCGGCCTTCCTTACTCAATGGCCGCACTATGCCAAAGGACACTAGCAATCACCTACGCCTGAGGCAGGATATAAAACCCACAATCTTTCGTATGTGATGTAGCGATCTGGACCACCAATGCCTAGAATTTCCTTCTAACGTAAAATCAATAACAGTTCCAATTGTACCTCGTTTCTGATTTGGGTGTGTTATAGCACAAAGCTTTTATAATGGCTTAAAATTAATTTTGAACTCTTTAATTTGTTGATATTGTTGTTGGTTTTCTGCTCCTCCCTAGACCTGACACGAGAAAGGATATGAAGACAGGTTAGGAAATAATGTATGGCAATATGTTGTACCTACAAGCTCGCGTCTAGACCTTCGAGCGGGAGATTCCAGGTTTGAGGCCCGACGTGCTGAAGTCTCGTCGTCAGCTAATTTCCGGGTTCAGAGAATTGTTGTGCATGTGCTTGGGGTACAGTAATTATTGTACAGGCCGGTTGCTCTCATCGGTGTGTTCTGTAGTTTTCTATAACGATTTCTTGGAGGATGTCATAAAATGTTATTTTCTGTTATGCCGACTTATCGCGATCCTACGTTAACAAAGATGTAAATAAGTTCACTACATCTTTTGTCCATTTAATTTTTATCTACAAACTCTTGGTAAATTAATTCAAGATTTCATGACACTTTACATAGTGTTTTACACTAATTCATTGTTGAATATTTCAGCAATTGAATACTAGTCCAAATAGGCAAAAAATATGAATATCATGTTAAAAGATCAGTAATGGCATTTATTTACTCGACGTGCAACATATCAGGATTTGCAGGGTAAGTTTTATAGAATATAATTATGCTAGTCAGTAGTAACTATTTTATGGGTTATGAAATCCAGCTGTGTCGAGTCAGACGTTGAACACTGAAAAACTTGCAGAAGGGCTAAAAAGTTATGCATTTTAGTATGACTAGCTTTGTCGTTCAATACGACTCGCTCATACGAAGTAGTTTATTATACTACATTGAAATAATAAAGTTTGAAATGTGTCACGTTGCAAGAGTCATTATTTGAGTGTTTTATTGCAATTTTTTGCAACTATACGATGCGTATCAGATTTGAACAAAAAAAAACAAACTATCCGAGCATCTGGTGTTTTGTCAGACTTCTGCAGGCAACGTAGGTAGCTACATATGCACACATATTTAATTATCTAATTGGGAGATTCGAGTTCAATTGCTGACAGGTGCCGGAAATTTACGTGATGCGTCTAACATCGGCGATTTTTTTTTCGCTCCTACCGAAATCAAATTCGTAGATCGTTTGCCCTTATCAGTAGTTACCGTGGTTTACATGATTTTTTCAGGTGAATGCGGGAATACTACCCTCTGTAGGAAGAACACTTATGGATAACACAGACACACACAAACATCCATGCCCGAGGCGGGATTCGAACCCGCGACCCTTCGGCCCGAGATCACTACGACACTACTGCCTTAGCAATCTCGGCCACCGGGCCGGCTAATAAAACTTTGTATAATAGGTAATTAATATAAGACGCTAAGTATAATTATTTTGCCAGCCCATCGCTCTAAGGAAGGAAAGGGAAGCAAGATGAAGGGAGGATGGCACTCATTGCGTGACCTGTAGTTTGTACTATCCGTCTAGAATTGTTTGTAAACAAGCACTCACACCGAACTTCAGAGCTCTCATCACAGCAGCTGCGTCGGGAGCTGCTTAGTGAAAGATGAGAGTGCGGAACCAAAATAATTTGCTTAATTTTGATAAATTTGTTTAATATTTTCCACCTGTCATCGTAACTGGAGGTTATGTGCATCAAGCGCATATACATGTAGCACTACGAGCTTCTAGTATACAAGAGGTAACGGGGAACTCAAAATACTTTCAAACCAACATCTCCACAAGACCACCATTTTGGATCGTACTGATAGAGATAATTGATGTACAATTCGACAAATGAAAATATAGTAATATCCTAGTTGTAAGAGAATCCGCTTATAAGAGAATAGGAGAGTATATGTGCTCTATCAATTCACAATATTTCATTCATGAGAATTTTCATTTCGCATGTAAGATACTAATTTACGAGTGTTTTCCGCCTAAAGTAGACAGAATATTGGGTACAGAAAAATTTTCACCCGAAAATATATCAGAGGTCGGAACGAAAAATTTTCCCATCCGGCAACTCAGGGTACTTATTGCTTTTACATTCACAAAACCTTGACAAAAGCTTCTTTTCCGACTACGGAAACGCCATTATAAAAAATACCTCATCTCGTATGTGAAAAGTTAAAAGTGAAAATCCGCTGCCACTTTCCCTGTCTATTTTTTTGTGGAAGCCGGTAATGCTAGCGGTCTCCGCCTGGAGCTCGTTCATTCTAATGACCTCATCGTGTGCAGACAGCAAGAGCTGCGCAGTATTTGACAAGGCTGGGTTCATCACCTTAACGCATTGTGTACTTTGCGCTGAGCTTCTCATCAACGTGATGATATTGGTGTTTATTGTCTGCTAAACAGTCATTCGTTTGCATAGAAGGCGACGTCTCAAAGTGCATTTTTTCTGATTACTCCAATTGCGTTGGCATCGTACGTCAAGTCGAGAAAGGTAAAAATGTCAGATGGATGAATATTATATGAACTGGTATTACATACAATTTTTTCTATTTTTAAGGTATCGGAACTAAAAGAAACAAAAATTGATGTCCTTAAATATTGGAGGGCTCCGATATGGTCCGTGATATTATTTAAAACGGTATGTGCTTGGTTGAATAAGTGTATAAATACAAATAATTATGATTGCTGGTAGAGTGGTTGCTGTCTGTTTCTTCAGGAATGCGATGCTGATTATTCTTACATTCTTTTTACTGACTTGCCCAATTTTTAGGTCAGATGTAGACATTTATTACAAATATTTCTATTTTATTATGTTTTCAAAGGCACCTCATATTTATATTTTCCTTGTCCCGACATATACAGTCGATCCACGTCAATGAAGGGAATACCTATGTGGAAATTGAAAGAATCTTACATGTTTCGAATATTAGTAACATTTATTTTCAATACAGAAGTTACCGAGAAATTATTTTTTTGGAACTACAAGTCGAAAATATATATCGTAAATGAATTGTATATCGTTTTGTATGTTTTTGACAGGATGAAGTTCAATTAACACAGTCGATTTATATCACAGTAGTAAACGATTGTTCTCAATTGAATGAATGAACAACATCCTTTGAGTTAAGTAAAGCGAAACGTATAACTTTGAAAAAGTGGAAAGAGTTTACGCGCACAAAAACAGAATGGGAAACG
Organism: Teleogryllus occipitalis; assembly: GCA_011170035.1. Lineage (NCBI taxonomy): Eukaryota > Metazoa > Arthropoda > Insecta > Orthoptera > Gryllidae > Teleogryllus > Teleogryllus occipitalis. The sequence goes on along the minus strand of BLKR01001181.1, from coordinate 288,291 downwards.
TTGCGTTTGCAGTCGCAAAACGTTTGGCGGCGTGCTTTAGTGGCGCCGCACTGCGACTGCATCTCTTGCAACGCAAACACCGCCCGGGGCGGCAGGTGCTCGGAGGGGCTTTGGCAGGTAACATAGGGCGCGCGCAGCTTTCCAGCTTACCCCCCCCTGCACGCCCTGCGAGAGGGCGTAAGCCACTCACGGCGGCGTGGCGGTGCGTTGCTCTGGCCGAGGCGCTGGGCGGGGCGAAGGTGGGAGAGTGAGAGTTCCGCAAGGCCTTGGAATGGGGCGGGGGGCATGAACCGGCGCAGACCGCGGGGGCGGGGAGAATACAGATATGGGTCGGAGGCCGGATGGGAGAGTTGGCGAGAGGGGACAGGGCAAGCGTGTGCGAGAAAAATGTGTACGTATTCAGGGAGGTGTGCAGGTGGGAATGGTGCAGGCATAAGGGGGCGTGGCAGAAAGGGAAAGGTACCAGGTATGGTCGATAGCTGATCAAAAGTGCGAGCGTGGGCTGAGCTAGTGGTGTACGTGACCGGGCGCGGGAAGGACGAGGGAAAAGAGGGAGAGGAGTGCGGAAGAGGAGTTATAAGTGGTAGAGCTTGTAGGTCGGGATTGTGGATGGGGTGCACGGGTGAAAGGGTGAGAGAGAGCAGGAATGAAATGGACGTGAGTTGGCGGGGAAGCGGAGTGGTAGGAATGCGTGCAGGCGGTAGTAGGCGAGAGGGTGCGTGTGTGCTGGGAGATGGGTGGAAGGCTGTGGCTGGGAGTGGGGAGGAGCGGTGTAGGTGTGCGGAAGTATTGGGTTGGGTGCTATTGGACTGAAACGGTCGGACTGACTCGTGCGGGCTGAAACTTGCGGGATAAAGCATGTGGGTGAAAGCGGGTGGGGTGAAGTGGGTGAGGTGAAGCAGGCAGGCTTGAGCAGCCGTACTGAAGCAGATGGGATGAAATTGAGGTGTTGAAATGGGCGGTCTCTGGCGGACAAGTTGAAGCGGCCGGGCTCTGAGAAACGGGCTGAACCGGGTGGGTTGAAGTGAGCGGGCTTATGCGAGTGGGCTTATGCGAGCGGGCGTATGCGAGCGGGCGTATGCGAGCGGGCGTATGCGAGCGGGCTTATGCGAGCGGGCGTATGCGAGCGGGCGTATGCGAGCGGGCGTATGCGAGCGGGCGTATGCGAGCGGGCGTATGCGAGCGGGCATATGCGAGCGGGCGTATGCGAGTGCGAGCGGGCGTATGCGAGCGGGCGTATGCGAGCGGGCGTATGCGAGCGGGCGTATGCGAACGGGCGTATGCGAGCGGGCGTATGCGAGCGGGCTTACGCGTGCGGGCTTACGCGTGCGGGCTTACGCGTGCGGGCTTACGCGTGCGGGCTTACGCGTGCGGGCTTATGCGTGCGGGCTTATGCGTGTGGGCTTACGCGAGCGGGTTGATGCATGCGGGCTGATGCGAGCGAGCTGATGTAAGCGAGCTGATGCAAGCGGGTTGATGGAAGCGGGCTGATGCGAGCGGGTTGACACGAGCCGGCTGATGCGATCGGGCTGAAGCGGGCGGGTTGAAGAATGCGGGCTGAAATGGTCGATGTGTAGCATGTAGCTGAAGCGGGCGGACGACCGGACCGATGAGGCGGGAACGCGCGCGCGCTCTCCGCTAGTTCAGGCGACGGCCGCGTGGCGCAGCAGCGTCGCATCGGGGGGCGGGCGATCGGGGCGCGCGCGCGCGCCAGACGGCGTCGGGACGCCGGGGCTGGCGTGGGGAGCACGTGGCGTCGTCGGCAGCGTCGCGACGCCCGACAGCCCGCCGTCGCCGCCAGCGCCACGCGATCGCTTCGCGGCACCGCGCGCGCCGCTCACCTGGTGAGTCCGCGCCGCGCTGCTGCTGCTGCGATGAGATGCAGGCGAGGGTGGTTGCTTTTCGCGAGCTTCTTGTAAGGTAGTCTCCCCTATAATGGGCCATGTCGGGGCTGTCTTTAAAAATGCGAGTGTGTTGAGATTATTTGCTACAATTTTCCATACAACAAGTTTGCATTCTCTGTTTTGTGTCCTTCTTAAGGAAGGGGAATAAACTTAATACTTTTGTATTTTTAAGAGGTCTTTCATTTTAGTTCGTAGTCAATTATGTGAACGTCTGAGTGAAAGTGTCAGAGGTGTGTCGTGTTCATGGTTTTACTTATTTTATGCGATGTTTAATTAAACTAATTTTGCTATTTTATTTCCCATTTCGTTTTCTTTTTTTCGTGCGTTGTGTTTAAGAAAATATTTTAAGTAAAATTGTAAATATAATTTATAAAATCCTTCTTATATTTTGACCCTCATTTTTTCTCTATAGTTTTAATTTTGTTTCTGTTTTTTTTTTTTTCATTTTCTTTATGATGTCCAAAGTTTCTTATTCGTAATTACAGAGCAAAGACTACAATTTTATTCTTCATGCGTACAATATGGAGGGAGTGATGCATAATTATTAAGTTCTCTTCTGATGTATTTACGTTCTCACAGATTGCATATCAATATTTTTGTTCTTCATTAATAAAGAAATTTGGATCAATTGTTTACTTTTTAGACGGAACTAAATAAGGTGTTAAGGGAATTCGCAATTTCTATGCATTATTAATTACCTAAGTATCTTATTAATGGCCTTTTCTGAAACGTCACAGATTATTTGTCACTCTTACAAGGAGGAAAGGGTAATAAAAGATCTCACAATGATTATCAATTTCAATTCTTTTCATTCATTTCACGGACATAATACTCGCTTTTTGGTTGTACAAATTTGCTCCCTTTTTAGAAATTTTAACAGGTCTGGGAAGAAGACGTATAGATACTTAAGAATCAAATTATATTTTTAATTATTTTCACTGGTAAACGTGATTTCGTTTCAATTGTAGTACATATACCACACGTGTATTTCTTATGTCATATTCATCATTTTATATATGAAGTATTGTAAATGAAATATCACTTATGTTAGCTGTAGTGCTCGTTAAAAGAAAATGTCACCGTAAAAGTTTTATAGACACAGACATTTAAAAAAATCATACAAAGATTTTTCACGTTGTCGGTAAGATGAATTCAAGTGATATTTAATGAAGACAGACAGACATTTCGTGTTCTTCCTATCTTAAAAAGCATGGCTGTGTAATCTTTTTCTCATCAATATTTAAATAACTGTGACTGTGCGCGAACGTTGCGAGAAACTTAGAAGGACAGTTCAGTAAATTTTTTTTTCACCTTCAGACACGTTGAATTCAATAGAATGGAAATGACATCCTTGTAACTACACCATGCGGAGAACTCTTATACGGTATTGCCTCTTCCGACTGAACATTAAAATACTTTATTATTATTATTATTATTATTATTATTATTATTATTATTATTATTATTATTATTCTGAGTAATCTTTTTACTGATATTATTGTTTATTTTATGGATTTATTCAACATGGAAACAAAAAACCAAAAACAAAATATCTCGTGCTCAACCCACATTTTGTGTACCAATCTGTTGCTTTTCTTCAGTCCTGATACTGCCACATAGTAAAGCTTTGTTAAGGTGTGAAGTATAAATTATTAGTCACATACTTGCTTATTTTTTACCATGAACTCAGGTTTCTGTTGACCTTGTAGGTATATCGCAAACTTACATTCTACCTTTATTGAGAGAATTCAGAAGCGAACATATTTCATATTATTACATTAGAAATCTCATATTGACAAAAATTCGGGATCTTCGAGACTATTTTTTTATATATTCTGTTGGAATCGCTTACAAAATAGCAGTTTAAAATTTCCTAACCAACGTTGCAGGCTCACTATACCTGCATGCATTCTATTTGAATCTCCATAATCGTCGACAGTCTACAAATAAAACGCTTGACTTGATTACGGAAAGCTGTTTCATTAATTTCCCTAACGAACTTTCCAAACTTCCCACCCAGACTTCTTAAACACAACAAAATTCAGTTTTTATACAAGGGATGGGTCATAATTCAAGGAAACAATTTTTTTGTAAGATTAAAAGTACAGTTGTGAAATATACACTTGAAAGAACAAGGTATGAACTACATGCTGACATTTCATACCACACTAAAATTGTATTTCTCGTATTTATTAAGGTCATTTAAATCAGAGTATTGGTTTCGTGTTCTAAAGCCTAACATATCCGTTGTAAAGACCCGATTAGACAGATGCTCGATTACCGCACGTACCACATCGTATGACGCACAAGGTCGACACGTGCGTTGTTGATCACAAGTTGCTACGCGTCCTCGCGGAAACACTCTTGCCCATCTCGCGACTGGCCGGTATGAAAGGGTATTGTTCCCAAGAGCTTCCACCAATTCCCTCTAACATTCTCGGGCATTTCCCCATAAAGAATGGCTATCTTGGTGTACGCTGTTCAAAACAGGTTATATGCATCTCACATGACGGTAGTCAGACTACTTATTTCATATTGCTCTCAGTGCTAATTTTAAAGACACAGTCATCTGTTGTTCTGAACCCACATTAATATAGCATTTCTTTCAGGTGGAAAAATTGTATGATTTGTTATCATTTCTTTAAAAAAATGTAGTTTCCATTACTTCTGCTACTATACTCGAATAATGACAAATAGTATGGTATGCCCATTTGTAATAAAACTTCCCCAAAAAGAAACTCTCTCAGATTTTAACAAAGGGACCCACATTTAGACGGTACCATTTTCTATTAGGGGTGCAATTATATTTATACCATGATACCATGATTACCATGCACTATACTTACGGGACCACAATAGTTGACGTGCCCGGAAACACTAAATTCTCACGCACTCACATTTTGTTTCTTTGGCGCTTACCGGCCAAGTCTGCCCGCCCTCATCCGAGTGTGGGCGTGGCCGCGTGACATGGTCCGCGGTACCGTGTCGGGCGTCCCGCGCGTAGAAACACGCGTTGTTCGCGCCGACGCGGCGTGGCGCGGCGCGGCGCGGCGCGGCGCGGCGCGGCGCGGCGCGGCGCGGCGTGGCGTGGCGCGGCGTGGCGCGGCGTGGCGTGGCGTGGCGTGGCGTGGCGTGGCGCGGCGTGGCGTGGCGTGGCGTGGCGTTGCGTTGCGCAGAAACACGCGTTGTTCGTGGCGTGGCGTGGCGTGGCGTGGCGTGGCGTGGCGTGGCGTGGCGTGGCGTGGCGTGGCGTGGCGTGGCGTGGCGTGGCGTGGCGTGGCGTGGCGTGGCGCGGCGTGGCGTGGCGTGGCGTCGCCGAGGTCTCCACGCCGCTTGTTGGGGAAGATGGTGACGCAACTCGGCGCGCGCGGTGCATGTGGCAGCGCTAGGGTTTCCCCAGGAGAGCTCTCGGGGCGCGCGGGGTTGGTCGATAGCGCTCGACGCCGGCACTTTGTCTAGGTCGGGAGACCTCCGTTCGATTCGAATGGCTCTCCAGGAAAACAGTGTTGATTAAGTTACGGAGGTATTCCTTTTATCTATAATGCATAAAGGGGTGGTGAAGGTTTTGTACTACTGACACGAAACCTTGTAAGAATGCTGCTGTCGGATAGGGAATCACTCCAAGGTCTTCATTAAGGAGAGTTAAAACAAAAACAACGGAATATTGGATTTGATTACGACAAGAATAAACATCAATCCCAAATACAATATGCAACACACTATGACATCTGCAACATACGATAGCACACATGACTCGAAAACTACGCTTTGTAAGTCTTTAAAATTAGGTTTTCTTATTCCTAGACAGCCACAATTGTTTTCTTTGCCGTTACCAACAAAATTATTCATTTCTGGACGTTCTATTAGATGTTTGGATGGTACCTTTACTCCGTAGCACTAGTTTTCAGAAATATTTGAAGTTAAGTTTTGGTATGAAATCATTTTTACTTTCAAAATGACGGTTTAAAAAGTGCGGAGCATTTCCACATAGTTTGTTAATCATTTTGACAGTGAAACAAGTCATGTTAACATGAAACATTTGAAGTTCATTCAAAACTAGCCATGCAAATACTTTTATTAACCTTTTATATTAGTAGTAATACACAGTGGAGAAAAAATGTACATAGACTATCTGAAAAAAATAATTATTTACCTGTTCTACGAATAAAATTAGAATGTGATTGACATTTGAGTGTGGAGGAGGATGGCACTGCCACATACTGCGCGCTCTACCACGTGCTCACGACGTCTACAACACTAACCTGCGTGCTCTACCACGTGTACAACATTAACTAGACAAACAGAAGAAAGGAATGTTGAGAAACTCGTAACAAGTTTGCTCCTAACATTTGCTACATTTGTTCGCAACATTTGTAATATTTGTTTGCTCGTAACATTTGTTTCCTAATTTTAGGTAACGCCAATGTGCAAATGTTGAATCTTTTGATTCGCTGTTCCCTAGGTTACGGCGTCATCACTTGACCACGAAATGTCGCTCACATTCTAATTTTATTCGGACCTTAACTAGAATAGAAAGTGAGCCTCGCTGATCCGGTGGCCGAGATGGCTAAGGTAGTAGTGTTGTAGCGATCTCGGACCGAAGGGACGCGGATTCCAGTCCCGCCTCCGGCATGGTTGTCTTTGTATTCGTCCTTTCACCCCTTACCTTCACCATATCGTTTCATCTTACAGTTACCATAACGTTAACTCCAATAGTGGTCGTTGATGACCTAGATGTCGATGCGACCTTAAATAACAATAAGAAGTGAGCTATTGGCTTACGAATCAAATGTTGATTCCAGCGTTTAGGAATGAGTTGGCCAAAGGAACTTTTATACGAGTTGCCAACATATTTTAATACAAATTCATGTAAATTTTCCTTATGTATTCTTGAGATTATTTCCAATATGCGACGCGGCAGTCCTGTGGGTTCATTGACTTTGGTTGGGTGACGCCGCGTCACCTGGACAGCCAAGATAATCTTCATGATTCTGGCCGCGGAAACCTACGATTTCCTTCACTTATTACTGTATTTCTGATTATATTCTTTTTAAATTCTCCCTTGTAAAATCATTTTGGCCCAGGAGTAGGAATATGTTTGAAGAGCTAAATCTTGGCTTGTTTTCGTTTGATGTTTGATTTAATTAAATAATACTGATGTTTGTTATATACAACAATAATGTGAAGAAAATAACAAGAGTCTTACGGGTGGACAGCACTTATAACAGATAAGAATTTTGTTCTAGTATAACTTCGCAGCTAAATGTAAAAAGTTAACGCAATTGTAGCACTCTTTAAGTACAATCCATTATGAAACTAAGATCTTTTTCGTTTCAAAATGTTTAATTTTGATCTCAATTGACCATTTTAAAAGATGACCGATGCATTTCATTTTAATGAATAAGTTGTTTGCTTTAGTAGACGACGCGGGAATTAATATGTTTTGGGGAGAAATAACTGTCAAATGACTGTCGTGGGCCAGTGATCCTCTGACGTACCAACTCCGTGAAGCATTTTGTGTACTCACTTTAAAACCAAGTGTTAGTTAGGACACTGCCTGGCCTAACTCACTCTTGAACGCAGGAACGCAGTGCCTTCAAATTATATAAATCTAGTTATTTTGCCCGTGACGTGCCTATAATTAAAGCATGCAAAAGCAAAAAATAAATGATTTTTTATTGACCTTTTGCTTTGTTCACAATTAGTTCTACAAAAAGTTTTGGGAAATTTAATACATCATACACAAGTACAAAAACAAATAATTTAAAATTACGACTGTGATATTACCCAGTGGCAACTCAACTGAATCTGAATCTAACATCTAATGGTGAGTATCTTGATTCTCGTCTAGTATCTCCGCTATTATCCAACAGATACAGTGCCAGGAAGTTGGAACGATTTTCAAGCAGCGGTTGGTATCTGTAACTGGAACAGGTTATATTACTTTTTTAACCATTTACGAGCAAATCGCTATCAAGGATAGCATTATAAATATATTAAGGAGCATTAGCAGCAATGCGCAGTAATTTTTTCGGAAACCTTCGCAAGATTTGTGTTGTAATGTCTCTGCCGTACCCTATTATCGGATACCGTAGGTTCAGGATGGCATTAACTGCATTTTGTAGAGCAAAATTTTGTGTTTGAGTGCCGCTGCTTTTTTGCAATCCAGTAGCTAATACATTTTTTAAAGTTCGAGAATCGGTTATTTTTCTTTAGTGGTTATATGTTGTTTCTTTTTCACGTTAATCATCTATTGACATGCATCCCCAGGTATTTAACAACATCCGCCTGTGGTAGTAGTTTATTATTCTTTTTAATTGGAGGGTACGTGGGTAGACTTTTACTTGAATTCTCCAACTTCGGGATTCCGATGATAATTTGTTTAAAAGTCCCTTGAGCAATTCTGATGCTTTTTCGAGTTCTTCATGAGAAGTTAGAATCGCCGTATCGTCCGAGTTGTTTTGTAGTGTCGTTTTCAGACGTTGGGAGATCTACTGCCTACAGTTGATAAAGGACAGAATCCCAGCACTCTTCCTTGTGGTTTGCCAAAAAATGATGATGAATCAGATGAAATAAGGAACTGTTGCCTAACTATACTCCAATTTAAACATAGTGCCCCTTCTAGGTCACGTCCTAGAAGGAGAGGGGAACGTTGTCATCCAGTAGGGATCTTCGTTACGTCTTAAATTTTTGGAATTGAAACTCCAGATTGGATGACAGCGTTCCCCTCCCCTTCCAGCTCGTGACCTCGAAGGGACACAACGTTTAAATCGGAATATTGTACAGTAGATGGTTAGGCAGTAGGGAGATAATGTGTGAAAAAATGAAACAAAAATTGTATTATAATTGTATTTTCATATTTATTGGAGACCCAATTAATAAAAATTAGTGACGGAATTTTAGTAGCATTTATACATTATAACGCAGTACTGCACCCATAAACGCATCATTACCATGTATTGAGAGAAATAAATTCCCTAGAATCCTTTCATCCAAATAATTAAACGTCATTTGTTTCAGTTGCTCTAAATGAAACACAGACGGGTAGGCGATATCCTTATGTAGACGCGTCATAGTACGATTGCGCACTGACAATGCCAATAATATCTCTAATGAAAAAAATATTCGTTTTTACTAAATATACGTTGGTACAAATTAAGAAATCTGCACGAATTAACATTTAAAAAGGCAAAAATGTATCATCACTTTCAATATCAATTTTCATTTTAAACCTTTAGATTGAGGAAATATTTTTGAATGCAGAAAGACATGGAGGAAATTAAAAGAAACGAAACTTTTCCAGCAGTTTGAGATTTGTAATTCTTGGTTCAAGGGAAGAGTTTCATACTGTTTCCTGCGTGAGGTCTTGCGGACAATGGAATCTTTGAGCACAGATATGATAGTTCATGTACTAAATAAGCACCGATTCTGTCAGAGTTGTTTATAAGGAACTTTGCAAACTGCAGCCTAAATGATGAATGACGAGGTTATTAAGTTACCCCTTTTGCCCATTGTATATTTCAGAAAACCTTTAACCATGGAGTGAGTAAGGAGACAGAAACATTTTATTTATAACTTCTTCCTTGAAATATAGGATTTTGTTATCAGTTTTATTTATAAGATTATTGTCTTTGCATTTATAATGTTGTAGATGTTGCTGTTAAAACGAAGAATAAGGCAAATATAGTTAGTGGGTTATTAGATCTATAATTTGTTAACTTAATCTTTTAAAGTTTGATTTAATCACACACACTTTTGGGAAGTGTTTAAAGTTGTTATTAAACAAAATATCAAAAGAGAGGTCAAAGAGAATATGTTTAGTGTTCCCAAATGAAAACAAAATTCATATTGCGTAAGATTAGCGAAGAATAAGTAGTTGGCAATGTCTAAACAGGAGCGAATGGCATTTTCTGAGAGGTTTGAATGACACAGGCAATATGAAATAGGCGCATGAATTTTTTTTTCTCGGTGAGCTTGTGAGAGGTATCGTAATCTGCATGCAACCATTCTTCTTTGAATATTATGTAGATTATCTTTTGAATAGTCTCAGATGCGGGACTCGTCGATCATGCAAAGTTGCCAAATCTTAAATAAAAAAGCGGGAGCGGTGACTCAGTGCATCAACTGATATCACTGCAGTCCCTTTGAGTGTGAGGTCCGAGGTTCGAGTTCCGACAGCGGCAGCATTTTTGACACTAGCTTGTGAGCTAGGTCGAGTTCAGTCGTTGTCTGGAGGAGAATTCTAGCGGTCGGCAACTCTGATCGGTAGTTTTCCGTGGTTTCTCCAATCAACACTAGGCGAATGCTGGAGCAGTACCCTAACAAACGGGCCACGGACCGCGCGCGATCTTTCCTCCCTCTTCCTTGTCCTATCCTCACCCTCCCACACACACTTAGACTAACATGTCCACTACCACATACGCCGTGAGACCGGGGACCTTAGAACGTGTCCCGACTGGGGCCGTGCCCCCCGGTGGGAGATACCTGGTTGAGATAAACCCCGCTAGTCGACGGTAGGTCGGCACCGGATCTCGTCATCCAGTGGGGGAAGATAACCGCCACCTCCCGATGAAAATCTTGCACTACACTAACGGGACTAATGACCTTGGTAGTTGACGCGCCCGGAATCAAACAATTGAATCACTAATCAAACAATCAATTAAATAAAAAGTGTCAATTTGTGTTATTGATTTTGTCACCATTGTCACTAACACTCGTGGTAGTATTCAAGATTTCTGCAAGTGAATACCATCAGACCAGCCTACACAACAATCGCTTTGAATCATAGAACAAGCGGAATAATGATAATACATTAAATATTATTTATATATTTTTAATACATTAAAATAAGCAGTATAAAATTTAATATAATACTGTAAAGTATAAAGAAATATTGTATCCCGACAAAACAAAGCATGTGTTGCACTTTATAATTCCAACTAGATGCTTACTTGTATTATCAAATGATTGTGATAGCTTTTTCTCAGATTTGCTACTAGTTCTAGAATGTGTCAAAAGCTCCGACAGAAATCGATATATCTGTGCAGATGCCCCTAACTCATTTGAGGTACTTTTTTGTGCGTGAATAGCTCACACGTTTGTGTCGCGATCAAACGTTCGAATTGCTTTGAATGGTAAAATGTGTGCAGCGGCCTCTGAAATTTTGTGACAGACGGAGAGTGCGCCGTTCTTTTAAAGCTTTCTCTCGATGTTTCACTTCACAGGTGCAGGGAAACCGCTTAGAATAGAAAACTGTGAAGTTTGATGTGTCAAAGAGAAGAAAAATGGATTTGTAGGAAAATTGTTTAAGAACGTTTATCATAACAAAACAACATAAAACAGTTTACACATATTTAACTTGTTCTTTACTGACAATGATTTTTCTATGTATTCCGAGTGTGAATCAAGAGAGGAATTGATCAAATGAAAGCACCGCATGGATTTGTAGGAATGATGTTTAAGAATGTTTATCATAATAAAAAGTTTAACAGTTTCCGTATATTTAACTTGCTCTTTACTGACAATGATTTTTATATGTATTCCACGTGTGAATCAAGAGAGGAATTGATTAAATGAAAGCACCGCGCTTAGTTGAAACTCGCTCCAAAAAAGATCGTCCCCATCCGTGCTTCCGTGGACACACAGCTCATTTTCCATCGCTGATATCGGGTTTCAAATCACCGACTATCCATGTGCAATGTGTGGTAGACAAAGTGAGTTTAGGTGAAGTTTCCCAACAGTGCACCAGTTTCCTCCTGCCTTTCGTTCCACCATTGCTTCACTTATTTGATCATTTCATTCATCACCATTTCATGAAAGTGGACTAATTTGGATGTAAATGCTCATTCATTATAAATAGCTACTAAATGTGAATTTGAGGTCTATTGTAATTCAGGCGATTGTACTTGCTCATCTATTGTGTGCGGAATAAAGAAAAGAAACTAGTTTTTTTTCATATCCATAACGGCTGAAGTGGCTGAGGACATCAACTAATGTCACTGCAGTGCATCTAAGCGTGAGGTCCTATTATTTGGGTGTCAGTAATTTTCAACGCTAGCTAGGTCGAGTTCAGTCGTCTGGAGGAGAATTCCAACTCCCGGCTGCTTTGATAAGTTTTTATGATTTCTTCAATCTATATCCAGCGAATGGCAAAGCAGTACCCTACCAAACGAGTCACGGACCGTGCGCGATATTTCTTTCCTCTTCCTAGTCCTATCCTCATCTATCTCCTTATCCTATCCTACCCTACCCATTACTTGCACACACTTAAGGTCGCTCTACAATAGCCCGCGAGCGGGAACGCGAATGCGAACAGGAACGCAAAGAAAGTTAAAAGATGGACATCTCAGGTTGGTTTTCACAACACGACGGGAACGCGAAGCTTGACGGGAACGGGAAGGTTGGTCAACATTTATCTCAGCCCGGGAACGCGAAGCCTCTCGACCAATGAAAGTGCAGCAAATGGCGGCGAAGCTTTCCAGCTGATCGAGCGCGCGACACGCGACACTGGTCTGAAGCGGAATTGAGAGTGTAGGGCGACATTGAGGTTAGAGCGTGGATTTGCGAGGTTAGGGTTTGAAGCGGGTTCTTGTTAGTCATTGTTGGGTTGTTTTAGTTATTTTTAGTAATTCGAGTATAATTGTTTTTCTATTCATATTAATACTTAAAATTAACATTTTCCACATTGAAAAAATGTTTCGTTAAAGTACATTGGAGCTGTTTGTTTATTGACAAAATGTTAGTTTCTCGTAGTTATATTTTCTGTAAGTTCGTAGTAGTTTTGGCATTCTTTGTACTTAGTTATATTTTCTAATTGGTATTCTTTCGTTAAAGTATTTTTTATTCATAGCAGCCCACGCAAACACATCAGACAGATGGCAATACAAAGAGTAACAGTAGCATAGCTAGAAGTGCTTTGGTTTCGGCAACTGTTTCTTAAAGCTCTCGTTTTAGCCGCTACTGGTTTATGAACCGCGCGCTATGGCGCTATTCCTCTTCCCGTTCGCGTTCATTGTGAAGCTCGCGTATCTCCCGTTCCCGTTCCCGTTCGCGGGCTATTGTGGAGAGGCCTTTACAATTACATTCACTGCTCTACCACACATGCCGGGGCCTAGTCGGAATCTTAGAACTTATTCCGGCTGGGACGGTGTCCTGACGGTTGGAGATTCCTGGTCCCGGCTGGTGAGAGCTTGCCCCGGCAAGTTTTAGATTCCTGGACAGGGCAAACCCCACAAGTCGACAGATACGCCGAGGCTAGATCTCACCAACTAGTGGGGAAAGAACACCGCCACCTTCTGTGTTAAACAAATCACTACATTTTCGGAACTAATCACCGTAGTAGTTGACGTGTACGTAAACACGAAATAAACAAACATCAATAAATCATCTCCATCGCCTCCCTTCATAACGTACTTAAGTTAGCCGATCAGCGAGCATGGGTCTGTCATATTCATCGCCAGTCCCCTTGAAGTTACGGAAGAAACTTCCTGCGTAGTAGTTCCAGGGCTCCCACATCACCTATTCACAGGAGGACTACGGACGCGGCGTGCCACAAAGCATGTGAACTAGCCCTTCGTCAACTCGCCGACTGAAATATTCAGCTCGGACAGCGAACACGCGGGCGGTTTCTGCTACGCATTTTGAAGAGGTCACTCTTCTGCTTTCCTCTTTTCCTCTTCTACGGAGCGATTTATCGGGTAGTGGATAGACCGTACACACGTACACATTTTACCCGTGTGTAGACGCCTTTAAATTCCAATTCGCTGGCGTGGAATTTACCGTGAACAAAGCGGGTTTGGGGCGGTTTCCCCGTGTCCGGGCGACACTTTTCCAGGCGATACTCCAGTTTCCCTTGCCTCTCGTTTAAGCATTTCTTCATCATCATTCAAATTGTTTCAACATCAGTTACGTTCATTCATCGATGTTATTTGTCCCAAATGAGCTATTTATCGCAACCATTCAATCCAGACTGAGTGAATTTAGTTCAGCGCCAGAATTTTGTGTGTATCAGCAGCAACTGTGGCCGGGAGGTCTCAGGGTTTGAGTCGTGACGGTGGCTGTATTATTGACACCTGACAGATTCCTAGGTCACATTCATCTGCTGACTGGAGGAGAATTCTCGCAGGCGTCTACTCTGATAAGTAGTTTTTCAGGGTTTCTAGGAACAACATGAGATGAATGCCGAAGCAGAACTCTAACAACAGGAACGCGACTAAACGGACCGTTCATTTCTCATCCAAGGATCATTCATTTCTCATCCTTGTCTCCTCTTCTCCCCTCACTTACACACTTACACGCACTACACTACTACACATAAAGAAATTTTAATTGGGTATTATTCTTGTAAATTTATATCAAATGTGTGGGAATAAATGAGTATTTGTTAACATTTTTTTTGAATCTCGACTACGTTAAATAACAGCTCTTGAATTCACGATCACACAATTAATTCTAGAAATGTTTGATGCTTTTTGGTCAATAAACAAAAAGACATGGAACATTCCTAGAGTTAATACTTACGCTATTTTCTCCCCAAACAAATTGAAGCGTGAAATGAAGAAACGAAGTTACTTATGGAAAGAATGAATACACGTCATAAATATACTGCAAAGATTTTTTCTTCAGTCATTGGAACGTAGAGTTTTCGTTCCCTATCATGTGCCAGCAAACAATGACGAGTTTGTGGCGCTTGCCCGAATCAAATTCCCAAGGCCGACTGCTCTGGTGATTCCTTAATCGATTCCAGGCGAATACTCGAGCAGCACTCTAAAATATAGGCCGCAGATTACGCGCGATCCTGTCTTCTGGATCCTGTCTCCTTTCTTCACGCCTAGTGATGGATCGATCGCCTATCCTCATCTAGCTTCCCGACAAGCTTCGTAGATTCAGAATATGGTGTACACGCGGTGAATCCCCAGAAGCATTTTGTGGCTCGTGGTGGCTAACGGGAATAAACTAGTGGTCCTACTGCAGCACGATCTTTTTTGAATTAAAAGTGGTTACGTAATATTGTAATACCTCAATTTCTCTGTGTTCTACAATTCAACGAAAATGAGACATACGCTGTTTTTGTATGCGTTTTTCACTATTCCATAAACAATTAAACAAAAAATTTGGAGCTATTTGTGAAAAAAATTAACTATTCCCGAAAATTCAAAATACCCCTTTCCAAAATCACATGTTACTTCTAGAAAAAAAATTAAAAATCGTAACTCATATAATACCTTCAGGGAGATACAAATATATTTTGACAAATAAAACTGGTAATGAAAATGAACGGTACGAATACTCTCATCAATATTGTTTTCGTTTCCGTGTGTTCAGAGCTTGTTTTAGGTATTCTCTATAGAGCTTTACATTAAGGCTAAACAAATGAAAAACTTTTCCTCTTCCCATTGACTTTTGACATTCTTGAGTACGACCGCCTCCGCACAAGTTGTTCATTCAGACATTTACATGCACCGTGCCACTCCAAACTGCCTTTGCCTTGTCGTACCGGTGCTTTGACTGGTTTACTTTGACTCAACCCACCGCTGTCGTCTCCCACTCTGTTCCGTCTCCTAAACAATGCATCATCGATCCGTAGAGTGTTCATCGGAATAATACATCCGGCCTTGAACAAATCGCACGTACGTGGACGAGAACGATATATTCTCCTTCGGTTTTTCTTTCACGCTGTGTTTTTATTTTTGTTTCATTTTCGCTTGTCTTTCTGCCGATAAATTACTTTGAAGACTCCCACCCACTCTCTCCATTGTTTTGACCAAACATTCGCGCGCCGTTGACAGCCATACACATGACACTTTACATTCATCTGCTCGCGATTTCAGGGTGCCTTGTGCGAACTGTTGTATAGCGCGGTTCGACTACTGCAGCAAGGGTTCTACTCCCGTCCCATCCTAATGAAATTGCTAATGAACAAAGAGGATTCGCTGTGTAGTTTATACGTGGTCTGTCGTGGTTTTACCTGTTCCTGTCTTTCATTCCATTATTGTTCTGTAACCATTGAGATCACAAGCATCACGATTAGTCATTTCATCAATATACCAGAATGCCTCAATGGTTGCCTAGCACGTGCGTGTGTGCATAAAAATCCCATTGTGTGTGATAGTAAATAAGTTTTGCTGCATATTCTACCGTATTTCCATGTGCTTTCAGTTATGCATTAATTTTCTGCAAATAGCCATATCTTAATTTGGGTTGTCTCAGATCACTGTATTTCACTGTATTAAAATACGTTTTTGAAATAAAAAAGTGCATACTTAACTTTTTCATAATGAAATTTAAGAAATTATCACTAAAAAATGAACGATATTTCAAACTAGCGCCGCTCCATTTCCCGATTTGGTTCGTTTCCCGTTTGTTTCTCGTCATCGTCCACGTAGGTCCTACCGTTCGCGTTGACAGCGACCGCTGCCTACACACACGCTCGCCTGCCGCACATGGCCCCGTCCGCTCCTCTCATACAAATTGTAGCGGCGGCGACGGCCACAGCCTTCGTGCTCCGCCACACGTTGCACTGGGCCCTGCTCTCTGCCACCACACCGCTGCCCCACTACCCCTCGCCCTCCCTCTCGCTCCCGCCCTCGCCCTCGCCCTCGCTCTCGCCCTCGCCCTTGAAAGTAATGAAGAAATTCCTGCTTATTTTTCCTGAAATCGAATAATGTCGTGTATTCATGTTGTACAATTTGTTGTGCAGCATGACAGGAATATGTGATTACTTTCAGGGTCTCAAAATACTTCCATTCATCATATCGATATCAATATTAATTAATATAATTATCGAAACCGTCGGCATTTCCCCGTGATCATAAATGAACTGTCACAGGTTTTGTTAAACATAAGATGGGATTACAAGAGGTCCATATATAAAGGGGCCTTGGTGTAGATCAGTGCTTGAGTTTTCAGTTACACTGAAACGTCTCTTTCTCTCCGAAGCAAAACAAAGCGCAGTGTTGCCTTCGCAGCCAGTCCTACACTCCGCTTGCAACACTCGGCTCGGGTCATAAGTTTTTATGAATGTATTTTCCAATTCTTTCCTTTTGTGTTTCTTCCTTGTAAATCCAGAAATGGAACTCAATCCTGCCGCCAAATTTCTTCAAACATCTACAGCTATGCAAGCCGTCTACACATTTTTTACGAGCTTGTTCCTCACCTGGGCCCAATAAAGAGACCTTATGGGGTTTTCTCTATTTATGCGTCACGTTACCGTGATGTGCAACTCTTTATTTTATCGTTTCTTTTCCTTCTTCTTCTTCCACAAGTTTCGCTTGTACCTCTATCTCTTACGGCGTGCGTCGTAATTCAAGATGTGCGCCCCATACAAGAAACATGAGTGGTGGGTAAAGTGTCGTGGAGAGAACGGGGGTCATAACGTAAGACAGAGCCAAAGTCCTTGGGGAGGCGGGCAAGAGGATCGAATGAAATATTCGTGCCAGCAAGCCCCCGTCGGGTCTCGTGCGAGGGCAGGTGGTCGCCAGGAGAAACTCCGCGGTTTACTGTCTTGTTCACTTGCGCCGGCAGCTCCCGTGCCCGATAGCGGATAAGACTTTGCCATTCCTTCCTTCCTTCCTTCACACCTTCTTTCCTCAACTCTCCTCTCCCTTGTTCTCCTTGTCTGTCGCATTTCATTCAAATGTTCGTGAAAATTGCCTATTTCGTGTTTTAAAAAATTTGGAAGCTTATTTAAAGACATAATTTTGAAGAACAGATTTCATTAGGAAAAATATTTCTTCGATAATGTATTTGGAACGGGGCGTCGACAGAAAGGTTACGTAATCATATTAATCTTCATAAACTCTGAGGTTTTACAGAAAATCGGACCTGTGCCATTTTAATAAACGTAATCATTCTTTTCGAGAAAAATATTAATAAATGAATACTATAGAACAATTGTTTGAGAAAATGTTGAAAATGGTTTAGAAGATTCATGAAAAGAATCCCGAAAATTAGAATACCCGTTTACAATGCGTTGGCACGCGACATCAGGTTGGTTGAGCAGTATGTATTTTTGTCCTATGCACGATTCATATATCAGTGTTGTTCACACAGACGGGTAGATGGGAAAACCACACGAAGGAAGAAAAACATTTTCGGTATGAAGGACTTACAAACGTGATTTCAAGCTAGACTACACTACGTAGTTCAGAAAGAAATTTGCAGAGTACGAGAGTAAGTAAAAGTAACTTGTTCTTTGGCATCAAGGACTCACCAAACGTGTTATTCTCTAAACAAATCGAGGCATCTCATTTACTTTGGTGTAATACACCAAGATATTATGTTAAATAATGCGCTAACAAATTTTTCTCATATTCGTTACGACCATTTATTATTTATTACTACGCGTGTTATCGTAGTTGTAATTTAATATACGAGATACAATAAATTATCTCTACCATATAATTTGCTTTCATATGTTATGCGTAACTGAAAAAGTATTTGTGAATTATTGACTTCGTAATTAATCCATGAATTTTTGGAATAACACAGTTCTACATTCTAGCCCTAGGAATAGAGCTATCCTGCCCAACCAGCTGGATTCAGGTCGCTGTGTTGGGAAAGTGACAGGGGTCGCGAAGGCCACCTCCTCACCTCTTTCCCTCTCCCTTCTCCCTGTTTGGCATTTAGTGGCCATAAGCAAGTGAAAATGTGGCATTGATTCTTGCCCGCCACAAAAGTTTATTTCTGTTAAGCATGAAAAAGGTTTCCTTAAATAAACCGATTTGTTAAATTTATTTCAAATTGAAAAAGGAAATGATAATGTCCCATTTAAAAGTCTGATGCATGTATTATTAAACATAATTGGTAGATACAATTACACAATGAATTGCCCAGAAACGATATTCTTTTAATATGTAATAATGAAAGTAATTTGTTTTTAAAACAGCAGTGAATGTGTTGCTCTAATATTCATTTCGCAATATGATTTGTATAATTTCATTCTATCCTTCACGATTTTGAAAGAGATTGTATTATTGCATGATCTAATATGAAATAATATACTAATGTATTGAGTCTTGCTCTCTTCTTCTCATAGAGTAATTATTTCATTTCCGCTTTCGTTTTCCTCTTTGTTTTGTCTTCCAAATAGGAAGTACTACATCGTCACCTATCACGTTAAATATCTCCTAGGTTGCTCTTCATTTCACTAATGTAAACACTTTTTGGCAACGATCTTGTCGTGTCTCCTCTCCATTCACTTCTTTCCTCTTACAGTTTAGATCTCATATCTGAGACGTTCACCTCGAGATAAATTTGATGATCTGAATGTCAGGTTTCTCAAAACCAGATGCACGCGACGTACGAGATGAAGTTTAGGGCACCATTTACGTAAACAGGTTTAGTCACAACGTGCATTAACTTTACGTGCAGAAATTTGTAAATGGGAATATGTATAAACATTGATTTATAATTTGAAATTTTAAAAATAAAATGAGTATGGTTAAAATGATACATCAATAACTTTTAAACATTACGAATAATTAATATATTCCCACTGTAATTAGTTCATTAATTTTCTTCTGTAGAACTACAGCTCAGGTGGGAGATGGGAGATTGGGGAAAGTCTCGCAGGCCAACGTATAGATAGATCATCACCGGATTTAATAATCCAGTGAGGGAAGCTCGCCGCCTAGTCTCATGATTTTTTTAACTTGTACTACATTAACAAGACCAATGACAACACTTTACGTGCCCAGAAGCACGGAATAATCAATCGATCAATCAGTCATGTTATCCACTCACGTATAGCATTCGTGTGCTTGCTAATCTGTTACTCGTGGCATCCACTTCCATTTGGGCCTTCTCTCGCGGGCAGGCTCCCCCGATTTGCCTTAAATGAAAAATGCATTGGCTTTGCATTACATGAAAGTCTGTTCCCCAGGCCGCACCGATCCCCGGTAGACCTGTTTGCCACAGAGCTGCTAATACAAACGTCTGGAGTTCTCGGTGTTTGCGATACGAGACGCGCGCAATGCCGCAGTGGAATAGATGGTGGGTGTATATGCAAAATGTTTGTTACCTCACCACGAGAGAGAATTGACATTTAAGAATTTCATGGGATCCCGTATATTAACCCAACAGCTTTTACATTGGTTTCTAGTTCGACGAATTACGTATTTTTATTCTTCTGACGAGTCTGAATGTTTATGAACCATTATCATTCATCACCAATATCATCATCATTATCACCAATATCATCTTAATTATGGCCGATTTTTGTCTCTAGAGCTTTTTTCTGGGTCGAATTTAATCGATATCTGGAGGCGAATTCTAACGCCCCTACTGATAATATTCTGTGCTTCTCTTTTCTTTTCAAACCACGGAAATGTCTGAGTATTACCGGACCAAGAGCAAGACTTTTCTTAAGCATCCTTATCTCCCTCCTTCCACCCTATGCACATTTATACTTACACGTACATTCTTAACACTACGACTCGTATTGAAAGAGTAATAGCGAGATTCTAGTTCATCCCGTCTGGGACAGTGACTCCTTAGGGAAGATATTTGCAGGAGACAAACCTCCCCATGCCTCAACCCGATCTCATGTTCCAGTAAGGAGGAACACCTCCACTTTTTGTAAATTTGTTGCGCCTACCAATTGCCGCATCGCGTCTCCAAGCCCCTTAAATGGGCGTTGAGCGCTTTGTGCTGTGGAGTAATCCTCCATTACTTTCAAGTCATGTCACGTCACGTCACGTCACAGTCAGTTGTCAAGAGGACCGCCAGGTAGCAACTCCGCGTACGCGCCTCCTGCTACGCGCTCCTGCGTCACCACTCAGCTGCCAGTATTGGGAAGAAATAAGGATGGGGGTGGACCACCAACCACTTCACAGGGGTTGGACTAGGGACAGGGTTAGGTTGGACCCTTGTGAAGCAGCCAAACTCGTTTTCTTGGAACAAATGTCACATGAGATTCGACGGGTATCGAACCCGGACCCCAGTGGTGAAAGGCTAGCGACTTCGCTATGTGCCACGAGCGAGCCCTTCTCGGATATAACATGTACTACACTTACGTGGATAAGCATAGAGGCTAAGTGTATTGCACTTACGGAGCTAAGTGGTTGAGGACCTGGAAACCCGAAATACGCACTCGCTCCTTATATCTAATGTTACGTTAAAATAGAATAAGTGAAAGAAGTTCAGAAGAAAAGAGACACTCGTACGTTCACCAGTTGGTTACAAAATATAACAATAATATTCATTTGTACTATCAAGTACTAAAAACAAATCTTGTGAATCATTCAGATCTTACATATTTTTATTCATCTTTGGCGCAACAACTCATGGAGAGTCGAGGCGGATCGAATGGGTTGCCTCTTCTCTTTACCAGAGACATTGACATGTATGATAGAGTCTACATGTTTGTGACTAGAGAGGCTGGCATAGAGGATGCGTGGTTCGCGCAACGACTCCCGCTAGCCCATATCTCGATTTAAAAAGCCGACATATTCTTATTGGAGCAAAAAGAACATGTATCCCTTATAACTGACGATCTGACGTTTTGTCAATTTTTTATTTATATTCTTTTAATTTAACCCTGACGGTTTCGCTTGTACTCCCTTTAACCTTTTCGTTATGTCGACGGAGATAAGAGAAGGCGTAGAAACTCGTTGACGAGCGGCAACGAGGCCCAGCTGGCCTGCACACAAAGGAGGACGGGCATTTTTATCCGCTGCTTGCGCTCTTTGTGATGTTTTAAAGTGACTAAAAAGGCACTGCGGGGTTCATATTGAACACAACCGTCTACAAAGTTATTTTAAAAGAGCGTGTAGAGTTCCTTTTGCTGCCATGGAAACATTTGTTTCTATCAAAATGTCTATAATACTTACGTAAACGTACATATCTTGAAAAATGTTTAATCAGTTTGAAGATTTTGGACGGTACATGTTTTCGGAGTTTGTCTGGGCAGAGGAAATTGACACCCTGAAGAACTTATCGCTTTGCAATTAAGATGTAAATAACTCGGAATATATATTACCAATTTCCATTGCGCGCACAATTTGAAAGTACACAATGCAGCCTCCGGTCATGTAAGAGGTGTCATGGTTTGGGTTGCTACTCAAAAACTTGAGAAGGATATGAAGGAAACGAAACACTTTTGAATTTGACTAAAAATGCAAAAATGTTATTGTTTAAATCCGCAAATTCTCGTACTGAACGTACCGACACATTTCTCATATTGCTTGTCATATGTACTGAATGCAATGCGTGACTGCATACGACAGGAATGGCGTCATACTTCAGCAAGGAAGAGGCTTTACGCCATTACAATATATATTATGCACGTCTTGTTACAGAATAGAAACATTTTTCGTATTCTTGGTGCGTTAAGAACTTTTATACTGTGTGTATACTAAACTATACTATGTCAAAGCCGTATTTGTGGAGATTGTTTTTGTTAAAATATTTAATTTGTTGCAGTATTTTACGAGAGTATTTTATTTGTTGTTCTGTAACAGTGTGCGTGCTACTTTTTGGGGAAAAAAATTGTGTGATATTGTTCGGCAGAATTTTTGCTGAATGTCTCTCGTTCATAATATTCAAATCTAAAATGAATATAATATTTATTTAATACTTCGTTTCTTGTTTGGGGAACGAAAGAGATAATGTAGAGGAGTAGTAATTGTTAGGGAAGTTCTCAGTAAATCTATACGAGTGAAAATATGAGGTGAAATAAATAAAGTTATATAATGAACGTGTTTTTATTTTGAGCTTCAGTTTCTGAACTTCTTTACTCGCATTAATAAACCAAACACTGCGTGTTTCTGATCTCTGAGTTGTCATATAGGAGAAAGTTATGGTAACATTTACACAGAAATAATTTCTTCTCGAAAATAATAGACTGCTTCTATTGGGACGAAACAAAACAAAGAAATTCTAATAGCCAGCCCTATTGTAAAGTATATTTCCTGCATAATCTACTTCCGCAACAAATATAATCCAATTATAATATCGTGTAAGTTATCACTATTAGTATATTATGAAACGATGATGAAATGGAAACGCATTGAGTGTTATATAATCCTTTTTCTGCGTCTAATAATAACTACTAGTTGAATGTAGTGTCGCCAACGCTGTAAACTGTTTTAAAAGTATTGTCAATTTCAAAATTATAATCGCCATCAAAAATATTTGCAGATATAAACGATGCGAATAATTAAAATTTAGTACTGCTATATTTTTACGTTTTGTTTTCTAATATGGGTTTTTTGGTATAATATGGGTTTCTAATATGGTAATTTTCTAACAGGGCTGGGCAGTATTCAAATACTTGTATTTGAAATACGTATTTTAAATATATTTTGTATTTTAAAAACTGTTTTTATCAATATTCGTATTCACTTCATATTCTTCAAATTCAATGTTTAAAGGGAATTTGCAAGTTTATTCTAAAAAATACCCATTAAATACTGTACTCTTACGAATTCACAATAAATTGAAACCTCTGGGACATTTTCAAAATTTTCAAAAATCTGACTCCATAATTTTTTATTATATTATGTTGTTGGATAAAGTGAAGAACGTTTAAAAGAATAGCGCATGCTTCATTTTCGTTGAAAACTCTACATTTTCGAATATGGCAAAAATTCAAAATATTTTCGGTGATTTCCTAAAGCTAAAATATTAACGATAGAGATTTTCCTTTACTGATATCTATTTCTTAAAAGATATAATTTGAAATAGGATCATGTACAAATTCTAAACTTTTAGTACTTTTCGCGTAATTTTGCGTGGAAGTGCGGGCGTGAAAGTACGTGTTATTAGCACACCTAGTTGTATTTGGACTTAGTAAATTACGTAAAATTGTTTTTTCTTCTCAGTAGGGTTGCTGTTTCTTATTTTGAAAAATAGCTATGCATATAGGTTTTTAAGTTGAAAAATGTTGCAATGTAAATATATGAAAACTATGTTATAAATATTATTTACACAATAATTTAGAATTTAATAAGTTACGTGAAGTGGCGCTTAGGCTAAATATAATCACTGCAATGTCCTTCGTAAAATTTAACAATATTAACTCGCTTGTTAGAAGGAGAGAGAGAACGCTGCTTTAACCAATGGCTTATAAGAAAGGAAAGAAAGTTGTATCCATCTATTGAAAAATGTCAATGTTTAATAAGAAATAGAGGAATATCACATTTTTTCTAACAGCGGAGGTAGGGGCGTGTTTTATGTTAGCAACATTAAATTTACATCATTATAATAGTACTTGACCGATTTCGATTATATGAGAAAGTAGGTGCTGTTGTAGCCCCCCACTAGAATCACTATTATTTCAGTTCTTTTTGTTCTGTCTTCCTTAATATTTTCATGTGCTCATTGCAACAACGTAATTGCATTTTTCAGCGGCAACAAATCTCCATCTAACGGCAAGAACACTTTTTCCTTAATGAAGCTTGCTTTGCACATGACAAATCTTTCATCTTGTCGCTTATTGTGCAGTTTTTCATTTCCGGAGATGAAATCTCGGCTTTTTACTTCTGGTATGTTATTAGTTCTTTTATGCAAATTGAGCAAAGACGAAATGCACAAAGTGTGTACTCCAAGTTGAAGAAACACTGTAAATGAGGAATGTATGAATGTAATATTTAACTCAATTCTTTGAATTCTTCAAAATCCTACAATGCCTTTTCTTAGTTTTATATTTACTTTTCAGGGTAATTTAATTTTGGTTAACATCTACAACTTCCTAGCGGGAATTTCTAATTAAATGGTTCTCATATTCCGTAAAACGGGATTACTTTGCATGTGGGGTAAGTGAAAAAGATAAGATCAAACAAATTCAACAACATGAACAACAAACAATTTTGGATACTGCTGGTAACATTTACATGCATAGAAAGAGATAGTAAGATGATAAGAGTAAACGATAAAATAAATAGAACGATGTTTTAAAGTCGCATTGCAGATCACTATTTCTTCGTCACTCTATTTCCACAGAACAAGGAGGCAAGAAGTAGGAGATACAAGAAGAAAACAAGGAAGGCTTGAATCTTTTACCTGTGTACCAGATTAATTTAATATTAAAAAGTGAATTAATGACTTTAAATGTGAAATATTTATATTCTGAATAGTATTCTGTAATTATCGACTTAACACAACCAAACTAACGAAAATCCACTTTTAACGGCTCTTAGACCAGATTTTCACGCTTCGTATTCACTTTCATGCAACGATTCAAAGTTTTAGTGAACGCACGCATGCAGTTTGTTGCATCTGGGGTTTCATAAACCCCATTACGCATGCACACGGTTGTTCAATTGGAACACGGTGTTGAAATCCAGAATAGTGTTGAATGAATTTAACTACACGTTATTACATAGAAAATGTTGTTGAACATTGAGTCCGATTTTCTTGCCGGAAATGACCGCCGGAAATTGTCGGACTTTGACCCACATGCAAATTTCAAACATCATTGTTTAATATAGGTTATGTATTTTTTTAATTTGAAATAGTTTGTTTATTAAAGTAGATATTTAGTACTTAGTGTAGTTTTAAGTTCTTGAACAGTTCAGTTTGCAAACTAACTCTTTTTCGTAAAAGAACCACAAAACTTCATTAGATTCCAAATTATTTCGAAATAATCTTGAGGCCAAAGTACTCAAAGATGACACAGGTCCAGTTAAATAACCTGATATTAAATTTCAAAAGCTGATATTGAACCTATCAGAAAGCAAAAAGAAAGTAAAAAACATTCTACTCTTCTGAGGTCAAAGTGTTAATATTGAAGATAAACAATCGAGAAGCAACCAACTGTCGAAATGAGAAATATATTCCAAACCTGATACGCAATTCTTGCAACAAAGAATTGCTCGAGCACTTCAGAACAAACTAATAGCAAAGTACGCATTATTAAATGCAAGAAATTACACCTCCGAAGCAAGTACGAAATGGTGGTTGGCCACCACATTTATTTTCATTGTTAAAATCTATTTACCGGTACTGGAATCAGAGTCGAAACTGTTAATGCTTTTCATAAAATCTCTTAATGCTGTTTATATTAGAATCAAAATCGAAATAATATTTTTAATTGAATAATTCAAGTAATTATACAGTTGTTTTACAAGTAATTACAGGCTGCATTATAAATTCTAATCAATAAAATCATAAATACCATGAAACTATATTTTCCAGCTATCATG
Organism: Teleogryllus occipitalis; assembly: GCA_011170035.1. NCBI lineage: Eukaryota > Metazoa > Arthropoda > Insecta > Orthoptera > Gryllidae > Teleogryllus > Teleogryllus occipitalis. The sequence continues at coordinate 262,244 of BLKR01001181.1, read as the reverse complement.
AATGAAAACCGATACACACCTTACTGTTTGTTCATTTGAAAGTTACTATTTCCGGTACGTGTACGGCAGAGCAATACTTTGGGAGATGCGAAACGCAAAGTAAATAGAACAGTGTTTACCAAGGAGTAGAAAAATCACTGATGCAGCATAAATATGTCTCGCATATTAAGATTGATTGCAATACTTGCATGTTTTCATAAATACACTAAAAAACAATGTATGCGACTCGCAAGAAAATGTCTTTGGCATACTCATTTCAAAATTTTGAACTTTACTTCTATCTTCGCCCCCGTGAACATTTCGTTCGTGCGCTAAGAGATCTTTTGAGAGTTCGTGCGCTAAGAGAGCTTTTTGTAGAAATTATGCAAATTACACTATTGGCAAAAATTCATTTATTTATTTTCTATCAGATGTTGGTCATATTGTTTCTGCTGATAAATGATGTAATACTAAGTTGTGCTGTGTATCTGGTCGCGTCCGGCACCCAGATTTTCAAAGCAACTCCTTTCGTTTCAACCCAACATTCTGCACGTCTTAAATGCTTTGGTGGGAATCTGCTGAGTTGACAATATTCCGACGTATTTCCAACTGGTAGTTAGCTGGTAACCAAATCCTCCTTGAGGAAGCTAAGTAGAAAAGTACGAGTATTACGCAGATATACAAAGGGCTCAGCGTTGCCGCTCTGTTTCGCAGACTTAAACTCCCACCTTTCCTTCATCACCGCACAGCAGACCCTTCGTTGTATTTTCCAACTATCATTTTCTTTCCCCTAAGAGGAGTCTTCAACAAAAATTTCCAAACATTTTCTTTCTGCCAGAATGCTTTGTGGATTTCTCTGGTAGTTTTAAAGTTTACTTTTCGAGGAATTCTTGGGAATATTACGCGTCGCAGAGAAATTCTTTGAAGTTTCAATATTTGATATTAAAGAGCAGGACTCGGGAAGCATGACACACAAGATTTATTAAAAGAAAATGAATTGGTCTTTAAGCGTATTTTTCTAGACGAAATACAAAGCACTATTGTCATGTGTACTTTGTCATCAATTTTCACAAGTGTTAAGTTTTGGAAAAACTTATAACATTCAGTAGATTAAAATATATAAAATCGGACTTCAATTATTTTTATAACTTTAAAAAGGCGCATACCGAACCCTTTGATTAAAAATTATCATTTTAAAAATGATACAGAATTGTTGAGAAGAAAGTTAAACGTCATCTTAGTAGTTTTTGTATTGTTTAATTTACATAGTATGATCGTTCTTTTGTCAAAATATTTTCTTTCATTTAGGTTTCATGTTTCTATGTAAATTCTATGTAAAATCTATGTTAATAATTTTGAGGGTCACGAAATACCATTTTATATAATCAGGTCACCTCTGTGGGTACAGTGTTGCCTGTTAAATGGCTCTTGGTTCTGATGTCTCGGCACTTCGTTGTTAATCTCATATATAAAAAACAAAAGAAGGTGAAGACTTGATTATCCAAAGAAACGTAAACATAATATGTTTGATGATGACATCATCATCTTCAATGGAAAGGCTTAATTCTTGCACAAGAAAATATTCTAAAAGTAATGAATTGGCAAAGAATGGGTTTATCAATAACGGACACATTTGTTTCAAAGTCTAAAACAAAGTAATTTACTCTCTACATAGCCTGCCTTGTGAACTACCTTAATAAAAGGTTTATTTATAAAAATATACCATATTTTAAACACATTCCTTCGTGTAACTGAAAAAACTAAGTGTCAGGAACTTCACTTTTCTTGGGCTCTGTGATCATGCACTTAAAGTGTAACTGCCCAATTTTAAGTGCCCTAAGGGTACCCCCGGATAAGATGGTAAAAATTTCCCCCAAACCAAATGACGTATGAGTGGTTACATTATAATTCCAAGATAAAAATAATATTTTTAAAATGTTTCTTAACCTCCGCCCCACCACCCTCACTCGCCAAAAACGTGTTTTTGGCAACTTAACGCTATTTTATGTCTGAAAAATTTTTATAAATAAAACAATTTACACTATCAGAAAAATATTTTTTGATATTTTTCAGTCCCAAACTCAAACACAAAAAATATTTTTGAGGAAAAATGACAAAAATAATTTTTATTTTGTCCAAGAACAATGGGACATGCTAAAAAAACCTTAAACGTTCCTCTCAAAACAAGAATTGTTGTGAATTTTTTCATATTTTTTCAACAGCTGAGTTACAATTTTAAAAAATAAAAATCATTTTCCCGCCTTTAAGTCACCTTGACTTGAAATTATTTCTTTGAAAATGATTGCAACAGTTCTGTGCATTTATTTTATTATTTATTATACATTTTTCACATTGTTGCTGCACCCAGGAATATTTTGATTTTGGAATTTAGTTACAAATTATCATTTTTTAAATCTTTCTTATTCTTATCTTTTAATTCCTTCTAAGACTAAAATAAAAAAAACACATTTTTGGTTGTAGCGTAGTGTGGGTGGTGAGATGGGGACTAAGAAACCTTCCAAAATAGTATTTTTATGTTGGAATTGTAATGTAACCACTCATAAGTCATTTCGTTTAGGGTAACATTTTACCATCTTCTTCGGGGGTGCCATTTATGATTTGCCTAACATTCCTTCTTCGATCTCCAATATATCTAAGGGATGATGATTTATCATTGGACGCTCCAGGGGCGCTGGGCATAAAACGCAGAAGCTGATCCGCCCGGCGCGGTGGGTAGGTCCCTTCCCCGACGCCCGCCAGCACCAGACATGACGGCGCAGCGCAGCGCGGCGAGCGGGTCGTCGGCGTAAAACCAGGGGCGAAGGCCGTGCGCGTGCAGGCAAAAAGGGATCCGACGTCTGCACAAGGGATGCGCGAATCGGTCGCGTAAGAAAGCGCTGGAGTGAAAACTCGCACCGCGCCCTCCCAAGGGGCGCCCCTAGGCTGCCAGCCCTCCCGCCTCCTCCCACGTCACCATCCCGTCGGTTCGGTCTCCTCCCCCTGCACCGACTTCCCTCTCGGCACTCGCATTGCCTGCGCCTGCGCCGTCGCACCGTCGACCTCGAACTCGCCCTCGCCCTTGGCCTTGACTTCGCCCTTGCCCTTGCCCCTGCCCTTGCCCTTGCCTTTGCCCTCGTTTTTGCTCTTGCCATCGTCTTTGCCCTTGCCCTTGACCTCGCCCTTGCCCTTGCCCTCGCCCTTGCCCTTGCCCTTGTCCTCGCCCTCGTCCTCGCCCTTGCCCTTTCCTTCGCCCTTGCCCTCGCCCTTGTCGTCGCTCTCGCTCTTGCACTTGCCCTCGCACTTGCTCTGGCCCTTGTCCTAGTCTTTGCCCTCACTCTTGCTCTCGCCCACGTCCTCACCCTCGTCGTTCTCGTCCTCGACCTTGCCCTCGCCCTTGCCTTCACTTTCGCCCTAATACTCACTTTTGGCTTCACCTTCGGTCTCATCTTCACCTTGCTATCATGTTCGTCCTCGCGTACGCTTTCTCATTTGCCCTTGCCCCCGCCTTCGCTTTTGCCCTCGCCTTCGTCCTTACTCGGACTTAACCTCTTTCTTGACCTCGTCCTTGCCGTCGCCCTCGTCATCGGTCTCGTCCTCACCTTTCCTTCACTCTCATTGCCCTCGCCCCCGTCATCGCCTTTGCCTACATCTTTTTGCCTCAGCCACCGCCATCCCATGACAACCCTTGCGGCCCGACCGCCCTTCCCCCAGGCGCTGACCCAGCCGTTCATTTTCTTACGACTACCACAGTTCTTAGTCTCTGTCTCTTTCTAAAGTCCCTCTTCCTAGCCATTTTCTGCCTGACACACCGTCCTCTAGAAGTCATTCATTCCATTTCTTTCCTGTCCTGTAAGTCAACCCTAAGAATGCTCTGAATCACGTGACTTCATTCCCTTATTTCATTCTTTTATTATCGCCCCAATTATTTTGTCTTACGCCTTCATTCCCGGCCGTTAATCCCATGCTTAATTCGACACTAGCTTTTCAGCTAGGTCGAATTCAGTTGCTGTCTGGAAGAGAATTCTAGCGGCCGGATGCTCTGATCGGTAGTTTTCCGTGGTTTCTCCGATCAACACCAGGCGAATGCCGGAGCAGTACCCTACCAAACGGGCCACGGACCGCGCGCGATCTTTCCTTCCTCTTCCTTGTCCTATCCTCTCCTCTTACACATACACTTACACTAACATGCACTACACTACCACATATTCTGGGAGACCGGTCGGGAGCTTAGAGCGTGTCCCGGCTGGGGTGGTACGCCGCTGGTGGGAGAGTGCTGGTCAGGAGGAAACCCCACAAGCCAACGGTAGGTCGGCGCCGGATCTCGCCATCCAGCGGGGGAAGATCACCGCCATATCCCGAGAAAAAGCATGCACTACACTAACGGGACTAATAACCAAAGCAGTTGACGCGCCCGGAAACACGAAAAAATCAATCAATCAATCAATCAATCAAAAACCCATGCTTTATGTCTCGGTCACCTCGTCTTGGTAATTTCGACTCGGTTACTTCGCCCCGTTACTTTGTTTCCGCCGCGTGCCGCTTGGTGCCGGCCGCGTCGTCTCCGTCGCTTCGCCCCCACCGCTGTCACCTAGCCTCGCGGGTGGAGGTGCTTCCCGAGTTTCGGCGAGCGGGAAGACTTCTGGTGCGAATCCGATCTCGGGCCGGCGAGGAAACGAAACAACTTTGCATTGAAATCCCTCCGCTGCCGGAGAAAGCTCTTCGCAGAGTGCGAACGGTGGTGTGCGAGATGGCAAAAAAAAAGACACGATTTCTGGAGTCGCATGGAATGCAGAAAGATGTTTGCTCAGTTTAAGGAATTGGTTTGCCAAAATGTTAGAAAAGTGTGGAAGCAAATATTTAATTGAACGAATATTTCTTTTAACGTTTACCCTCTCTTTCAGCCAACTACAGTAGAATACAGGAAGCAATTATTAGAATTCCGGAAATATGAACATTTGTAAAATTTTCTTCTTATAAACAATTTGTCATGCTTATGGCATCCATCTCCTTTTCAATTTCAACAATAATATACTTACGATAAATGAATAAATTACGTCTAGTATTCACAATTAATATTTGTAATAATCCCCTTTTTATACATGCTAAGAAAAAATGACTGTTTTGTTCCATTTATAAGAAAACTCAGACAAAAAATTTGTATGCGTTTTACTTCCGTATAGGGAATTATCTCTCAGGCCTGTGTCAATCAGATTCAGGAGACAAATTAAGTTCATTTTTATGGTATAGAAGGAAAAGTATGCCCACATGCAACCCGCAGCACAGGTCACTCTGGAATACGCTTTACGTTTGTGTATAACTCGAAAATGATGGGTTCTACGCCCTTTCAATTGGGTATGTATTGCACCTAAAGTACAAGAGTTAAGATACTTTTTGCCTTTACGTAATTATTCTTTTTTGAATTTTCTATTACAGGTTTGAAGGGTACCTCCCATTCTGTAGTACAGGTTGTCAAAATCGCTCGAAGGTGGTTCCTCGTGAGAAACTATTTTTATTGTTTATTTGAAAGGAGGTGTATTTTGGATATTGACATGTAAGGGAACATGCTGAGAACATTTCGGGAACATGCAAGGAGCATGAAGTTCATGACTGTCACGAGTGACATGAAGTTAAGAATCACTATAAATCAGCAAATAAAAATATTTGATTTATGGTGGAAAAATTATTTATAAGAACAAATCAAGTTTGCTGGATACTAACAGTATTCGCCCCCCTCTTCCCATATAAAAATACTAGTGGCATTACAACATCGTCATTTTGATTGCATGGAATCTCCCAGTTCAAAGTACTTAATGATATTCAGATTTAGTGTATTTGAAGGTACAAATTTTTCAAGTGATCTTTTATAACGTTTCTCCAAATAATAAATGTTTTTGAGTGAAAATATTTTTCTTACGCAATGAAAGGACTCCTTAATGTAATCTCAGTAGCAATAGTCGTAATGTACAGAATAAGGCAGCAGTTCAAGTGCCAGAACAAGCCAGCTTTTCTTTCGCGTTCATTTCCAACACATCATGAAAAAATGGCAGGAAAGCTTAGCGGTCAATATATTTTCATCTAGTTGTTAATAAGATGTTGCTGATGTAATTGTTGTTGATTGTAATTGTTGTAAGATTGAAATGCGAGTGCAGAATTTTGGCACCCGAAACCGCTACTGGTTTTACAAAATCGCTAGAACTAATATGAGAAGTCTGAGCTGTTCCTTAGTACCACTACTTTTCCTTTGAAGCTAGGTAAGATTAGAGTCCTATGATTAAATTTATTAGCAAAATAAGCAATTGAGGTCATATCATTATTGTCGACTTTTCACATTCTGGCAAAAACGTAATATCTCACCGTTATTTAAATACTTCTTGCTGTTGAATATCATTGATAAATAGCAATTATTAGTAAATTTTCATATTAACGTAAATATATAACGAAAACATAGTGACTTTTGAACTTTCTTTTTTATCTTTGATGATGCCATTTAGTCAGTATTGAATTAGCGGCGAAAGTCATCTTAGACTCGTTGCTCTCGAGCATGAACTTTGTGTATTATTAAAACTAAAAAAATGTTATTGAACATAAATTAATTAGCACACTACTGGAAATTAATCGATTTCTAACTTTTGTTTGGAAATGAGTTCCCCCAAAAGAAATGTATTTAAAGTTTATATTTTTGAGATGAAAGTTATTTTTCAAATGGAAACAAATGAGTTTCATTCATCAAGTACAAAGAATTTTGTTTAATGATAATTCACTTCTCAAAAGAAAAAACAAATTTAACTTTAAAGCATACACCTGAATGTGTAACTAGGGCCTAATGTTCTCGGGACTACTTGTTATGCATTTCTTTTATGCATGACGTGTACAGAATTAATGGCCAGTCACCCATTCAAATCGTGAATATAATCGCCACACCACCTTCGGGGACAGTTCCTTTGAGAGAATGCTCGCCATTAATTTCTTACCGTATGATTGCGCTCTTCATGTAGCAACAAAAACTGAATGGGGACAGTTGCGAAATTACAGCTGCCCCCGTGACAAATCGAATCGCCAAGGCGCTAGTTGCGTGATCGGTGCAATTACTACAACGTGAACTTATCGCAGACGCATTGTCTCGGGACGGCTTTACAGCTGCGGCTGACTTCTGTTCGTTTTCCTCGCAAACCGTTCTCGCCTCACAAAACACATCAGGGCTCTCGGCGTGGGTATTCTTTTCTTATCCCGCGTCTCGGTTCTTTTGCCTGCGGCCATGATGCGGCCACAACAGCCCCTTGTTTCCTGGCGACCTCGGCCCACTGTTCCTCGGCAACTCGTTGGAGGTTACGTCGCCCGCTGCGAACGAAGCTAGCACGTGGCACGCGGTGAGTCAGGTAGTGGCGGATCTATTTTTTGCATCTGTATTTAGCCTTTATATGTATTATCCAAAATCAGTTCCTAAGGACAATTACCAACGCACCGTGGTTCATATCTAATCCACAGCTTCATAAAGAATTCAATTCCCAACCCATAACCCAGCACATTCTCTACCTATCCACCCAACTCTACTCCAACCTAATGCAGATACCAAATTTAACCGGATTCAACCTAGCCTGAAATCCCATCTATTCCACAAAAATCAAAAATAAGCACCCTTTCCATATACTCCAACAATTTTTCAAAATGAACCCTGATTACAGGTGCCCATTAGGTTTCCTCGACCACAATGCTAGTTGTAAGATTAATTTTAGTTTAGTTAGTAGGCCAACAAACGAATGTAGAGTTAATGTAACTGAGCTATGCAAATATCAAGGAAAACAATAAATTGAAAAAAAGCCATTATATGTCTCGTAAAGGGCAATTGACCTCGGCGCAATTAAATCCTGGGGTTCCTAGTCGGTCACCCAATGAGAAACCCGCCAAGACTCGAATTCGTTTAATGTACGTGACTTCACGGAGTTAACGAATTCGTCTGGCTGGCCTGATTTTGCGTGTCCTTTCACAGTTTTAGCCATTCAGTAGTAGAGTTATCGTTAAAGAATTCAATCTCCAACCCATAACCCAACATTCGTCTGGATGACTGAGGGAAACCATGAAAATCCCGGTCAGTATGGCCGGCGCATGGGGATTGAACCTGGGCCTCCGAATGCGAAGTCAGCGCGCTATGCCTTGAGTCGCTTCGGTGGGTAGCGGATCTATCCGGAAGTTGGAATACCGTCTTCTTCCCCTGCTGCTTCCTCTGTTGCTTATTCGTCGGCTGATGCTTATTATTCTACTTCTCCTTCTTTTTGCTTTTGGTTCTGGTGCTACTTCTTTTGTTGTTTAATCCTCCTCTTCTGCTTATTCGTTTCCTTCTGTTGCTGATGCTCCTGCTACTGCTTCTTTTTGCTTCTGCTGCGGCTTCTTCTTCTTCTTTAGCTTTTTTATCTTATAAATATGTATCTTTCAATTTCGTCATAAGTTGTCGATTCATAAGAAAAGTAATAAATCTTATAGTTCGATACCTTTTAGTAAAGAAATATGGTTAAAACTTAGCAATTTTACCTGTTAAAAATTCATTCAGGTAGCTGCCCAAGTTGCCAGTATATAAAGTAAAATATGTTATTTTGTGAGTCACAAAATAAACTTCTCGGCTCAGATTAAAATCGCTCTCTTGCCAAAGGATATTTTTTAACATGTGACACCTACCTTGTTAACGGACTATAATTTGTTTTCTTTCTCTTTGTACTTAATCTACTTCGCCTTTTTCTATTAGACTTTTTCTTTATCTTTTAAGTTACTTGCATTCGTCTTCTTCTTCCATGTGGTCGTGTCTTCTTTTAACTGCTTCTCGGTCTTTGTTAGCTTAATTTTCTTTCGATTTATTCGTTTTACTTACCTTTATTATTCATACAAAGTGCAGCAAATTACACTTCATATATACCACTTTTCCGTATTATTTCCTAACGCATATAAGTAACAAAGTATAATTTTCTCGTTCACTTGTTATTCATGTCATTTTCCCTACGCATTGTATATGTTCTCTGTTGCAAATCAACCATACAAAATTAGAAGAAATAAAAGAGGTCATCTTCGTCAACATACTAGCTTTATTAAGATAGCCGGCTTTCGACGGCTTTGCCGTCATCGTCAGTCTCGCTGCTTTCGGCAAAAGTCGGTCGACTGTGCTAGTATGTTGACGAAGATGACCTCTTTTATTTCTTCTGATAAGAATGTCAACAACACCAAATCAGAATTCCCACAATTCATACAAAATTATTTACCAGTGAAATTTCTGCAATAAGCATGCTTAAAGTTGTGTAAAGTTATTCTATAATTAATAATACTCTCTTACTCTAAAGTTAATAATTGATGCATTTTCACTTGCCCAACGTAGTTTGTGTAATTAACTAGATTCCCGTTTTGCAGAACAAAATTTCATAGTTAATCTACAAGGAGAATCTTTAGGTAACTGTTTTCTAATTTGTACTAAACTTTTTTACGTGTTCACATAAATATATTGAAAATTTCTGCCCATTGGAACGTAAATATTTCCTCCCTTGTATCTTGATAGCTTAACTCGGGAATGCTAGAAATAATCTGCGAGATCCAAGCCACGGCAATTTTATGTTCCTGAATTATTGCGATGCATTAGTTTTCGGATATTTCATGTATACCTTCATTGTACATTTCTGAGACCGCCTGATCTTTTATTTTATCCTTTCGCTGGATCCTTTTGCCGTGAGAATGTTGAAAATTGATCGCTGCGCTGCGCGATATCTGTCATGTATGTTGAGTGCAATGGCGCCAGTGTATTGTGAGCTCCTGGCCTCAGCGATACGTACCATGGCATTATCTTCAGCCGTGTCTATGTCAAGTGCCTATTCAGAAATGTAATAATTAGCCTTATCCCAATCGACTGTCACATTTTCTGAGAGAAAGAAGATGTGCAAGTGATGTCTCTTGGGAAATGAAAAAAATGGGAACCTTGCAAAATAGAAAAAAGACAAAGACTTTCTAAATATTTTTGTGAAAAAATAAGATATATTTGTTTAGAATATGACATAATAATTTGAGGAAATTGTATTAATATATTTAATAGGATAGTATGATGTTTAATCATTTTTGCGAGTACTTTGTCAATTTTTACTATTCTCACGTAATACTACTATTCAAGTACGAATTATTCAGTATAAGATAACATTAACAATTACATTGAGGGACATGTAAAAAACTGAATGAAAGATGTATTTCATTAAATGGATCTTCAGATCATTCGCATTTAGGAAAAGTTGCAGGTATATCTGAGAGATACATTGCGGGTACTGGCGTGAGTCTACCTATTGCCAGCACTCCCGGGTTAACTCTTTACCAATATTTTCTCTTTTGTCCAAAACAGTTCTTGCTGGTTTCATAGAGACCCACAACCGTTTTCATTCTTCTCGGACTCTGCTCGTACAGTGACTCTCCCGTTTAAAGCCGATGAAACATTGCCGTGTGTGGGAGCACGCTCCTTCTGTAAGTTCTCCTTTACCCTTATCTGTCGAAATGCATCATCCTCCTGCGATAAGTGTCCTCACTTTCTCATTACCACTCTTACGTTCTAGATAATGACTACACATTGTGGCCGAACGTTATTAGTAACTGTAAAAACATTGAAATGAGTTTTTAAATCTATTATAAAAAGTAAATGTGTGTCTGTGAATGCGTAAATGAATTTACACATGTATGCTAACTATATTTATATGCGTGTTTATATATTCCACAAAAACGTTTTAACCACTGTAACAATTGCTCTCAAAATTTGCACAAATACTTAGGAAAGAAAGAAGGATTGCGAATTAAAGTGTTACGCTAAAATGTCTTATTTTTTAAACTTTATATTATTGGGTACGCAATTCATGTATGTGGGATTGTGACGCGACGAATTGTTACGAAATGAAAATAGAACTTAAAACGAGTGTATCAACTCGTAAGGGAAAAAACAATTGAGCAATATAGAGGGTTGTTACGGAGTCAGGTTTGTTTTGGAAGACACTGGCTAGAGTCTGGCAAGATATGGACGCATGACAATTTAGTCTTGATACTGAAAGTGAAAAACTTGATTAAATACCCAATTATTAGCGTCTTCAAGTGCTTAGAAAATTGAGGAAATCTCAGTGAAGGTATTAGATATAATTAATCGGTGGTTGAAGAATACAGAACAAAATATTCGCCAAAGCAGAGCAGGGAACAATTTTGCCAATTGATTAGCCATCCATGTATGTTTTTTGTCGGAACTTCAAGCGTTTTATTTGACAATCCTCAAGAGCGAGGTAAACAGACAGTGACGTTGAATAAATGGAATGCAGCGACAGCTGAAATTATTGGAAAAACCCACGTTCGCGGGCGTCTAAGGGAGCTTAAACTGTTTAAAGCATATTTTGTCTAATAAACTACTTGGATATTCTGAATGGCTGATCCACAATAAGCACTCAAAAGGGGGTTTAAAAAAATTCTTTCTAGGCAAACAATTGCATTGTAGAAGCGTAGAAACGCTTCAGAAGCATGTAAATTATTTATTATTTATAAAATAAATCAAACTGTTTGTTCAGAAAGAAAAATTAACAGAGAAATAAAAAAGCAGTTGAATTGTTTAAATTGGGTACATTTTTTCTGTGTTAATTTTTCTTTCTGTAACAAATATTTTCATTTCTTTTGTAAATAATAAACATTTTATGGAGTGTTTGTATGCTTCTGCAAAGCAAATTTTTCCCTGGAAAGCATTTTTTCAAATCAACTTTTGAGTGCTTATTGTGGCTCAGTTATTCAGAGTATCCAAGTAGTTTATTAGATAAAATATGCACAAAATTAACAGAGAAATTTAAGAGCTTATTTTCCAATTTTCGATTGATTGATTATTGATTTTTTTCGTGTTTCCGGGCGCGTCAACTACTTCGGTCATTAGTCCCGTTAGTGTAGTGCATGTTTTTTCTCGGGAGATGGCGGTGATTTTCCCTCGCTGGATGGCGAGATCCGGCACCGACCTTCCGTCGGCTAGTGGGGTTTCCCCCCAACCACGACTCTCCCACCAGCTGGGCACCACCCCAGCCGGGACAAGCTCTGAACTCCCGACCGGTCTCCCGGAATATGTGGTAGTGTAGTGCATGTTAGTGTGTAAGGGGAGAGGATAGGACAGGGAAGAGAAAGGACAGATCGCGCGCGGTCCGTGGCCCGTTTGGTAGGGTACTGCTCCGGCATTCGCCTGGTGTTGATCGGAGAAACCACGGAAAACTACCGATCAGAGCAGCCGGCCGCTAGAATTCTTCTCCAGACAGCGACTGAATTCGACCTAGCTGAAAAGCTAGTGTCGAAAATCATGCCACCGTCAGGACTCGAACCTAGAACCTCCCGGTCAGAGGCGCTGCAGTGGCATCACTTGCACTGAGCTACCGCTCCCGGTCCAATTTTCGAAGTTTCCTCCCTGGACCCTGGACCATCGGTATACATGAGTACTATTCATGTGAGCCGTCCATCTATTGCCGGAGTGATCATTCCCGGTTAGCACCTGCCATCTATCAAGCACACCGTGGGACAGCCTGGCGCTCATATCCGCTAGATTCCGGTCTCCCACACACGCTCGCGCCATCGCAGAACAAAATGTCCCTTGTGCTGCGCCCTCCCGCCTGTACAGGATTCCTGTGACCCCGGCGCCTCCCCTTGGCGCAACCCCATGGTCTCGAGTCACATCTTCCGGCAGCATGGCACCTACCCTGTCCCCTTGCGACGCGTGGGCTTAGCCATCTCCCTCTTCCTTCCATATTGTGAGCGTATTCCACACGTGTTCAATTTGGAAGCGCCCCTGATGACCTGCTGTTTACTGCGTTGCCACGTGCAGAGTAGTGGTCACTATATCTGCTTTTACATTCCTCGTATACGTACTTATATTCTTAATATACAAAAGGTTATATAATATTGAAACGAAAACCGGGAGAGATTGATCAGTGCGGTTGTAGCGGCGGCGATGGTGTAACGGTTAGCGTATCTGATTGTTGTACCCAAGTTTGCGAGTTCGAACCCGATCGAAGCCGTGGATTTTTAAGGGCGAAAAAATCCTTCGTACGCCTTCCTTCGGAGGGAAAGTAAAGCCGGCTGTCCCATGTTAGTAGATTTACTGGATGTAAAATATCCTCAAGCCTAAATGACGCCTCTGAGCTAAATTCAAATCGCCTGTTTCGTCGCCCAAGTGATACCTTCTTTCTCCCATGGTTGGTGAAAGGAGTGTAACGAAATTTGCGTGGTCAGACGGAAGAGCAGGCCTCATGGCTTGAGTCTCGCCACGTAAAATAAGGCCAATTCAATTCAATTCATTTCATATGATGTCACTGCAGTCCCTCTGTCTGGAAGGTGATAGTTTCGAATCCAGACGGTGGTAGGATTTTAGACACTAGCTTGCCAGCTAGGTCGCTAGGTAAATTACTTTCTTTAATACGTTCTCAGAATCTATTTTTGGGATACCTCGATATCTTTAACCGAGTTAATTAGTTTTTAGACAACCTCTAGTAAAATTTGATTATTCATGGCATGCAAGGAGTACAAAAGTTCAATGTTTACTTTCTCGCTACAGCTTACACAGTATAGATAAAGTATTTTAATGCAGCGGGAAAAAACAACGAAGTTGTTGAATAAAACTCTTTTTGCGGGATTCTGGTTACAAAAAAGTGGATAAATATTGTCCCTATATGTAGGAAATTACTTCATTTTAACACGTATAGTCAGAATCCACGATTTGTGGGTTCTTGATACCGAAAAAAGTTTTTATGGTGAAACGCCTGTCTGTCCGTCTATCTGTGAACAACACAAGCGCTTAAACTATTTGTAGAATTTTTTCCAGATTTAATATTTTCTTTTCGTTCTTGCCCGACTCAGAATTCTGCGATTTTGGAAAAAACTCTTTAAATTTTGAATATACTTTACTTGGAGCCCTTGGGACATTATCATTTTCTCGTTAGTCCCTCATGTATTATATCTTAAATAATCTCTTGGCGTGACTGGCAACTGTGTGTGATATGTGTAGGCAATTTGGGCGTATAATTGTATAACTGGATCTCTAAGCTCAGAACAAAGGTACAAGTTACGAGGTGGGGCCAGTAAATGCTGTGAGCAAATATGTCAATGAACAGGTTAAAAACAGTTACTCAAAGATTTTTCTACTCTCATAGACACAAACCGATGAGTATTTTCTCATTTCTTTGACCCCGGCGAATAAGCTGATAAGTCAAAAAAACTTAATTTTGCAGGGGAGCGAAAACCAACTTTAAACTAAAGCTAAAAGATAAGGAATTAATGATATTCAAACAAAACCTACCCCAAAATAGTTTTTTTAATATTATCTTTGTTTGAATATCATTAATCCCTGATTTAATTAATTTTCAATGATGTTTTTTTCTCTCCTGTAAAATGAAGTGATTATGACTTATCAGCTCATTCTCCGGTATCAAAGATTTATCAACTACGTAATATTGTATTGTAAACTTTAAATATTGTATTGTATCTTAAACTAGAATTTTGTATACTGTGGATCATATGCTATCTTGTAAATATTCTGTACCTACTGTATTTGTCTTAAGTGACTGCAGAGGGCTCAATTTTAAGCTTAAAGAAACAAAAAGAAAGAAGATGGAGATATAGGATGTTGGGGAGCGTTTAGGTGGTCTTGACTGGGAATGTCGAAAGATGAGCGGTAGTTTCCGCGAGAGGCTGGTAGGTCTTTTCGGTGCCGATAACAGCACTAAGAGGAGGATGGGGAAAACCTGGAAAGCTAGCCCAGACTCCAGAAAATAGGAAACAAACTACTACCAATCCTTATTTTGCCATTTCATCCTCTTCCTCCGCATTGACCTCCCACTCATCCTCCTTCTCCCCCTCTTCCGCCTTCTCCTCCTCCTCGTCCACTTCCTCGTCCTCCTCCTTTGTCTTTTCCTCCGCATCCACTTCAGTCTTTCTCTATGTCTCCGCCCTCTTCTTCATTACCTTCACCTCCTCCTTCTACACTTCCCCTTCTCCGCCCCCTTCACCTCTGATTCCCATCCGCCACACATCTTCCTCCTCCTCTTCCTCCTCCTCCTCTTCCTCCTCCTCCTCCCCTTCTTCCTCCTCCTCTTCCTCCTCCTCCTCTTCCTCCTCCTCCTCCCCTTCCTCCTCCTCCTCCTCTTCCTTCTCCTCTTCTCCTCGACCTATTCCACCTTTGCCTCCTCCACCTGCACGTCCAACTATGCTCCTTCAACCGCTGAGCCGCTTCCGCCCTTGTCACTCCCTTCCCTCCGCCTTCACTTCCCCTTTCTTCTCCGCCTCCTCCATCCCCTTTTCCGCCTCCACCTCTGCTTCCCATCCGTTCCACCCCCTCCTCTTCCTTTCCATCACATCACCTTCTCCTTCACCTCCACTTCCATCTCTGCTTCCTCAACCGCCGAGCCGCCTGCAGCTCTGCTTTAGTTTCTACGTCATCCTCTACCTCCTATTTCCCCTCCATTTCTTCGTCTGTCCTTCATCCCCCCTCACCGTCTCTTTAAGCGTCCGCGCGCCCGGCGAACTATCGGGTCGGAAGTTGGCCAACCTAAAATCACTTCCGCCGCGCGCGCTACTCCGGAACTTGAAGCATCGATCCGCCCCACCGCCGGACTCGAAGCCGGGATCTCAAGTTGCGCCGCCCTTCTCTTCATCACGGAGCTGTAGGATGGAGAGGAGGAGAAAGAGGATGAGGAGGGGAGGGAGGTACCAAGTTCGGAGCGTCGAGAAGCATCAGAGGTTGCTATGGGAGGTTCTGAGAAGCCGCGTCGTGGCTGCTTCAAGGAGAGGAGAGACGGCGCGTGGAGAGGATATCCACAGGCAACCACAGTGCATTTGAACGTGATGCGTCGTAGCCAAAGTTCATCCATGAATTATTTGCAGGTTCAATATTCATTTAACATTTTGCATTGGATCGTATTTTCATGTGATATTATGAATTTATTGATATACGTGAGTTGGGACTGTACCAAAGAGAAAGCGTAAATGGGATGCTTAGCTAAATAAATACGTATAGAATATTCATTATATTACGTGAATATTCATGCTCTTTAAATATTTTAGAAAATTGAAGCATTTTGTTTTTAAATTCACACCTTTGAAAACGAGTATGTCAACATTTCCGTAATTATCAGTAAAATACTATTTCAAAATTGAAGATTAAAGTGCACAATTGAGAACTTCTGTTGCATTCGTGCGTGGCGACTCACACGTTGACAACGGCGTCCCGGACAACAACAAATCGCTCTAATTATCGCTCTAAACAAACCAAATGAAATTTGACCAATTTTGATTAGGTTAAGTCTAAATTGGTTACATGTTTACATTTAGGAAATAGTCCCACTTGATTAAAGACAGTTTATTTACACGGATTACATAAAAAACAGCTTCATTTGTTAAAGACCATTTTCTTTAAGGGCAGATGGTACATTTTAGCTTCTTTTTAACTTCAAATTTTTCCGTAATATAAATCTTTACGTCTCTGAATTGAAGAAAAAATGAGCTTTCTTTCCAGCAATTGTAGACTTTTTCTAAGATAAATGTGTAATAACAAAATTTGCATTTAATATCGTTTTTTCAATAATTATTTTATTTATACATGCCGAGTGAGAAGTGAAAGCGTAGTACTTCATTATATTGCATTTTCTCAGAAACTCTTAATTTTACAAAGTTCATGTTTTTGATGTAATTAGATACAAAATTTGTAGTAATCTAAACTATTTTTCTACATGCTGTTGAGCCCAGTTAATGAACAAAAGAATTCTGTATACAATGAAATATTTGTTTAAAAATTTTACCGCCGTAAAATAACAAGATCTTAAAAAAATAAACATGCCACTTTAATTTATAGTTCACAAGCAATAAATGGTTACATTTAATAAGTCTACCAAGTTTCATATATGTAGGATACATACTTTTTGATAAAACTGCACTTGAATGTGCAAAAATTACTTTTGAAGAAAAAGCGTGTTAAAGTTTTCGCTATGCATACCACTCACCACATATAATGGCAATACATTTCTGGTACATTAATATTTACACTTAACAAAATATTGAAAGAACTTAGACACTACACTAATATGAACAATCATGTAATCACTTTGTCTACTATTTACATGAAAAAATTCACTTTCTTCTGCTAGATGAAATAACTTTTTCCTGAAGTCGATTGCTCGGATCTTGCACCATGAGTTACAATTGTTTCCGTGGAAACATCAGCTTTATTTTCACTCGTTTTCTTTCTAAAACGATTCTCATAAAACTTTTGTTTGCCAAATTTCATTATTCTACCCATTTTGACGGGGAAAAGAACTGTCTTAATAACAAAACTCCACACAACTCGCATAGGCAGAAATTGAAATAGACAAGTTCAGTGAACGAAGACAATAGAGTATCACAGTTTTACGGAGTAGGCAATGTACACTAAAGAAGATTTATTGGGGAAAAAATATCCCGAAATTATCCTGTTTAAGCCAAGAACCCCGGGTTTAGTTTTAATGATAGAATCGGCATACAGTGTTAGTAATAATAGCATTGTTTGGAAACTTGAAAGTCAAAGAAAACGCGTTGTTAGGACAACGGATCAACAAGATGAAATATTCCATACCAATCTCATAGCGTTGTGCTGATGGACACGACCCCGAACACATTAAATAAAATGGGTGTAGAGAGTGCGTTGAGAGCCGTGATCTTGTGGAAGGGCGCATGGAATCAGTCTCCCGAGAAATATGGAAGCGAACACACGTAAGCTGTTGGAGAGGTGCGAACGGATTTTCAGCGTAGGCTGAGTAATATTTAAATAATAGTAAGGCGGGAATTTATGATTAGTTTGAGGTTTGAGAGCTTGGTGTTGTTTAAATTGAGTTAAATTGTAATTGAAAATTTTATTAATGTAGTTGTTGGAATTTCGCATTAAAATAGACTCCATGTCTCGAGGGAATATATATTAGAGTAGATCCGTAGATGAAAGATTTTTTCAATAAATAGCTGAATATAGTCAGTGCGCGACTAGGTGTTTCATACGAAACACAGATAGAGAAAGTCGCGACCTCGTATTAATTTTGTGGGAAATATTAAGTCCCATTAATAGCATATCGTTGACATTCAGGAACATTTTTAGTTTAGTCAAGGACGCGAGAATTGGTATAACGAGCATTCCATAGAGAACATTCTGCTAGTCAGCCGAGAAGTCATCTATCAAGATCTTATAGTAAGCTTACGAACTTGTATTCAAAACCGTACGGTGTTTTAATGTTCCACATTGAAAATAATTCTCATGAGATAAAAATAATTTGTAATATATGTAAGAATAAATGTTAAATTTTTATTGTTGAAAAAGGTTGAACATTTATACTAGTTGCCATCAATATAATAATTGGATTCAATCAATAGAACTTCCAGGAATCGTGATTCTGTATAGAATTACACGTCCACATGCAACAGTTAAGGAATAATATGTTGTATGTTGAACCCATGATTAAATTGAAAGTAAATTTAATAAATTAGTGTTAATATTGAGAGAATTTGTGAGCATAGCAGAGCAACGATAGAAGTAACAGTATTAACAATTGCAGTGGATATGATCCCCTTCATAGTATTAGATGTTTGTTGAAATAGTATCCGGATTTCGCAATAGTAAAATTATCAGAAGAAAAATAATTTCACACTACCAATGATTGAAAACAGAATTAGAACGGGGAAAGCAGGTGTAACCTATTTAATATAATGTGTGCACAGATAGATTGAAAATTGCTATTTAAATGGTTCGAATGTGAGAAAATTGTATACATTCTTGAAGAAGAGAAGGTGATGATTTTTTGAGAACGAAAACAAAAAAATCACTTTTTGTTTCAACATTTTCTCCCATATCCCCGACGATTCGATAAAAGTTGATTGTCATTTTCAGATATTATTGGAGTAAAAATCTAGAAAGAAATTTACAAAAATATTATCTAAACAATATATCTAAAAATATAAAGTACAAAATTCAAAATAAGTACATACTATAAGTTGATTGGGCCCACCTGTTATTTTATGTAATTATATATGAGAATTGGACGTCTAAGGTACCCAGCATTTCGTGAGAAGGTTTTTCGTATTCCATGCGGAAATCGTTAAATTTGTTGGTTACATGTTCAATGTTATAATGAAATTATTTTCCTTACTAATGATCAATTTTTTTCGGTCGGAGCAACATCCCGGGTTTTGCTCAATTTCCTTCCCGACCCTCAACTGTTTATCGGAACGATGGAACTACCTGGGTCTGTCGTGATCGCTACTGCTCCCCTGATATTTTCCAGTGTTCAGCCCCTCTCTGCTTGTCGAACATCAAGGCGAGGTGTCCCTCAAGTCCATCTTGGTCCTCTAACTGATAGTTATGATTTGAGGTAGCCCTTGGGTCCATCTCGGTGCATGTTCTATTATTATTATTATTATTATTATTATTATTATTATTATTATTATTATTATTATTATTATTATTATTATTATTATTATTATTATGATTATTATTATTGGTTTACGATGCCAGTTTCTCATTCTCGCACACACATTGCACACACTTACAGCTATTGGTAAGGTGGAACGATTAGCGAAGGATTAAGCTACACAGACGCTACGTGAGATACTGGGAATGAACCCCGCGCCACGCACACATCTGAGGTGTCAAGGCACCGCCAATGAGTAACGTGTGCTTATTTTCCATTCAAGTCACCACGCCCCCGAGGCAAGCCACAGTTGAAATGATACTATTTTAATTTGGACAGGATATCATAAGAAGCTTCGTTATAACACTATTGGATTTATTATGGCACTAGCTGCCATATAATTTATTGCCATATTGACTGTATCTATTGGAATACCATCAAACTCTCGTTTCTTTCGAACATTTTACAATCGCAAACCAAAAACAAGCAGTTTTACACGACTCCACAAAATAAGTCTAAAAATAGGAATTAATATTTCTTAAAATTTTTATTCATGTTTTATAACATATATTTTGTAAAATAATTACGAATCACATTATTTTGTTCTACACAAGTTAGTGTTGGGAAATAGTTAAACTATCTTATAATATGTAAAGTGCAAGCCTTATTTGTTGGTACCCATTTTGAAGCTTTCTAAATAACTACAGCGGTGTTTGAGGTCCCGTTTGAATGACTGAGAGGGCATCAATAATTAAATTGCATACTTACTCCTGCATTTTGCCGAAGAGCAGGCAGGTCATCAACTGATGTCACTCGAGTCCCTCTGACTGGGAGGTCCTAGGTTCGAGTCCCGACGGGGGAAGGATTTTCGTCACTTGCTTGTCAGCTAGGTCGAATCTAGCCGATGTCTAAAGGAGAATTCTAGCGGCCGGCTGCTCTGATCGGTAGTTTTCCGTAGTTTCCGTAGCTTATCCTGGCTAGGGCGGTGCCCTGCTGGTGGAAGATACCTGGTTGAGGAAAACACCGCTTGACGACGGTAAGTTGGAGCCGGTCTCCCCAAACACCGGAGGCAGACTGCCGCTACCTCCCGAGCAGAAACACGCACTACACGTACGGGATTAATGACCATAGTAGTTGACGCGCCCGGAATCACAATCAACCGAAGAGCAGAGGGACTTTTGTAAACTTTTATACCGTTTGAAAATTGTTCAACAATAGACGCAAGTTAACAAATCTCTTTTTTATGATATAGAAAACTTCAGTTTTTCAAACAACTTACATTTTCTCTAAACCTATCTAATGGCATTAAAATATACCGCTGTGAACTTGCAATAGTTACGAAATTTAGAATCTCCATCTCTGAGCAAGATCAATGCTGTAGACATCGACATATTATAAATTTAATAAATTTAGGTATTATTTTTTGTTATAAATCTTGCTATTACTTTATATTTCCTACTTTTCCTACTTGTTTCTTGTGATAAATCGCTATTGCATATGACTGTTTCAGAATACCATCGGGGTTATTTTTGTTAGACATCGAATACTGTCCACGCTAAGTTTCAATTGACTATTCCAATCGTAAAATTAAAACCAGTAGGGTTTTTCTGTACATACAAAATGCCCCAAGCAGAGCGCTGTATCTCGAAAAATGTTTCAGTTTTTCTTTCCGACTTTTCTTATCGCTTCTCCCTGCCGGCCAATCATGAACTGTGGCACATCTCTCTTAGGAGGCGGTATACATCGAGCGCTGCATCGATGTCCATAATCCACGATTGAACTATAACATAACTTCTTTGAATTAAACACAGCTTTCAGTTATTTTCAATATTTGGCGCACTTTGAAACTCTGTTGGACATAATTTCATCCGTGGAATAGTCCTATTAAATTCCATTCATGCTTTGGAAATTCTCAGATAAACATATCATAATCATAATTTATCGACAATTTCCAAAGCACTGTGGGAATGACCTATGATAATGAAAAATTGCCTCTTGGGATACAGACCTTTCAATCGAATAAATTTAATCACATGAACAAGTGATTAAGTAGTGAAGGAATACGGTATAAGTGTTTGACGAAAACATATTTCTTTTTAATATATTTTTATTAAAATAACTAATATAGTGAATTTAGAAAAAGTACGAACGATACACGGCCGATAACAAATAGAGGACTTGCTCATAAAATGGCTACCGAGGTAGTTCTTTCAAACTTCAACCGCTTATACAATAAGTTCCCTAATAATAGTGTTAACACGTACGGCCGCTAAGTATGCAAGCGGTGCACAGAGATCGCGAATCTCGGTCACTGTGCAGCTGCGGCCCGGCGCGTCGGAGTGGGCGGGGCTGTGCGACGGTCGCCTCGCCATCGCCGATGCTATCGTCCTTTGATGGATGACTCTCCGAACTCCGCAAGAGGGCGGGCGAGTAGTGGCGAGGGGGAGGGGTCATCGGAGGTAGCGGTGGCGGAGGAGGGGGCGTGTCCCTGAACGCCCGTGCATAACCGAGCGATGCGTATCGCCACGGCGCCGGCGACGCCGTGAGGGGCAAGTTGCGAGACAATGCCCAAGCTGCTGCTGCTGCCGCCGCCGCCGCCCCGACGCGCTCCTCGGCGCTCACCCCCCCCCCCGCATTAACGAGCAGAAGGCGGAGGAGGAGCCGGGGCAGAGAGGGGGGGGGGATCGGCTGGAGTCGAGCCGTCTGGAAAGGGGATGAGGTTCGTATTTGGGACAATGGGCTGGATAGAACGACCTGTTAGTCGGGTTTGCGGTGTGGTTTGTATGGATGAGTTGGGTCCTCAGTGAAACTGATTCCGAAAGATAAATAGAATTAACTAATTGAATAACTATTTACTAATTAAAGTAACTGAAGTTCATAAACAGTTGAAAGCTACGTGTCAAAAAAGTTAAAAAAACAACTGAAAACTCTTACTTTTTGATTTGATTATGACGTGAACAAATTGGGGTAAAGGATACCCATCCGATTTTTGCCACTTATGCTCTATTATAAACTTGTTCTGCAAATCGTTTGTAAATTATCACAATGTACATATTTTTCCAACCTCAAACGAAACTTATTTTTAAATTAAAATAATTGTGAAGAGAACAATGATTCCACAATG
This sequence comes from Teleogryllus occipitalis, assembly GCA_011170035.1. Taxonomy (NCBI): domain Eukaryota; kingdom Metazoa; phylum Arthropoda; class Insecta; order Orthoptera; family Gryllidae; genus Teleogryllus; species Teleogryllus occipitalis. The sequence continues at coordinate 239,708 of BLKR01001181.1, read as the reverse complement.
ACTGATGACGAAGAGACCAAGGAAAGGCTCTAAATCCCTCTAAGTTTTCCTGACCTCTAAGTTTTTTAGTTCTTAGTTTTATTGTTCTGTCAATGCTTCTAGGAGTATTTTTCATTCTTTTACATCATTCTTCACCTGTGGTTTTTAAAACTTCTACAAAATTACTAAGAATAAATTAGTTCACTTTAGTTTGTGCTTAAGTGCACATAAAAATTACTTTGAAATTACATCATGGTTTAATTGAAAAATATTTATTTTGCATTCAAGAATTCGTCTTTGGGAAGCGGAGACTGCAAGTAAACATTAATTTATAATTTTGTAAACATTCTTAATCTCATGTTTTTTGGAGAACATTCCATGAGATGAAGATGTGAAACAAAATTTTAACCATAATGAGACGTGTGTAATTAAACATATAACATTAACTATATCATCTGTCTTATAAACAAAATATAACATCTGTCTTTACAGATCTCCGTCTTAATTATGATTCGTTGCAGAGAATAAGTTGTACAGAGAGGATATTAAACTTCACTTAATATTGATTGGAAATTAAAAGCATAATCTCAGTACGTTATCTGTAATATTCTCCTACTGAGTGAACAAACGCAAACGCAATCACTTCTAATAGTGTCTGCTTATTTAAGACATCCAAACAAAATATTTTATTCAGAACGTACGATAATAATTATTTATCAGAATTTCAAGTCGCAACATATAAGTGTTTTTGGTAAAGAGTTTACATGATTTAAAATACGGAAATCCTTTGCATTGGTGCATGGTTTTTGAAAGGGATATTGCTTGTGAACTCAATCACAGTGCAAAGAGGTCCAGTTCCTGTCACGTTTCAAATCTGCAGTCGTAGCACTGGGTTCTCACTCCAACCTTCTCCCCCATGTGGGCGGCAGAGCCATTCAATAAGCATAGAAACTTCGCGAGCGCCGCCTGGGAGCGATTGCCCTGGGCGGTGGAAGCGTGGCCTGAGCACTCGCGGCGCTCCGCGCATTGAAAGCTTTCGCAGCGAACCGCAGGGCAAACAGCGGGCGGAGCGTTGAAACAACAAATCCACGACGCGCGCGACGCTGAGATGAGAGGCGACGGGAGCAATCGCAACGAGACAGGAAGAGAGAAGGAGGAATGCCTTCGGGACTGGACGGGATTGAGACGTGTCGTGACGGGGAGGTGCGTGAAATGACGGAGAAGAATGAATAAATGCCTTATTTTACGTGACAAGACCGGGAGCGGTAGCTCAGTGCATCAACTGATGTTACTGCAGCGCCTCTGACCGGGAGGTCCTAGTTAAGAATCCTGACGGCGGCAAGATTTTCGACACTAACTGTTCAGCTATGTCGAATTCAGTCGCTGTTTGGGGGGCTGGTGGCTCTGACCGGTAGTTTTCTGAGGTTTCTCCGATCAACACCAGGCGAATGCCGGAGCAGTACCCTACCAAACGGGCCACGGACCGCGCGCGATCTGTCCTTCCTATTCCTTGTCCTATCCTCTCCCCTTACACACACACTTACACTAACATGCACTACACTACCACATATTCTGGGCGACCGGTCGGGAGCTTAGAGCACGTCCCAGCTGGGGCGGTGCCCTTCTAGTGGGAGAGTCCTGGTGAGGGGGAATCCCCGCTAGCCGACGGTAGTCGGCGCCGGATCTCGCCATCCAGCAGGCGAAGATCACCGCTATCTCCCGAGAGAAAAACATGCACTATACTAACGGTACTAATGACCAAAGCAGTTAACGCGCCCGGAAACAAGAAAAAATCAGTCATACGTGGCGAGACTAAGGCCATGAGGCCTGCTCTTCCGTCTGACCACGCAAATTTCGTTACGCTCCTTTCACCTACTAGGGGAGAAAGAAGGTATTACTTGGGGCGACGAAACAGGCAATTTAAATTTGGCTCAGATGGTTCATTTAGGCTTGAGGATCTTTCACATGCAGTAAAACTACTAACATGGGACATCCGGCTTTACTTCCCCTCCGAAGGAAGGCGTACGAAGGATTTTTTTGGCCTTCCATGACTTCGATCGGGTTGAAACCCGCGAACTTGGGTATAACAGCCCGATACGCTAACCGTTACACCATCGCCGCCACCGAACGTGTCTCGGCAAGAAAACGCGTGATATGACATGGACGCGGTGTGTGAGCGTTGCATGGCGTGAGGTTGAATATTTGCATGGTGTGATGGGAAGGAGAACGACATGTGTCTGAGAAGGGTATGAAGAGGCAGTGGAGTGAAACGTCACAGAGAACAGCGGGCCTGGAGGTGAAGGAAGCATGACCTGCTAGAGTTACGTAATCCGACAATCCAGGGTGCCAGAAGACGTGACGTGATAAAAAGGAACGGGGCGTGACGGAAAGGAGCGTGTTGGGATGTGACAGGGAGGAGTGTTTCGGATCGTGACAGAGAGGAGTGCGTCCTGGCTTGACTGAGAGGAGCATGACGTCGAATGACTGAGCGAAGTGTGACGCGAAATAATGCAGAGAAACGTGTTGAGGAGAAGTGAGACATGATATGTGGGAGAGGAGTGTGACATGATGTGACGGAGAGGAGTGTGACTATGTTTCGGAAAGGTACGTGGTGAAACGTGTTGGAGGTGAGAGTGACGTGATGGGGAAGAACGTGGCTTGACGCGACGATAAGGATGACACTGTGGAGAGGAACCAGTCGTGACGTGGCGAGGACGGAACCGGTTGGAAGGGACAAGGGATTGGGTAGAAGCAGTGCTTGTGGGGAATGGGGGCGGGCGTGTGGGCGCCGGCGAAGGAAGCGAGCGGGCGCGCCGACTCGTCGACGAAGGCGCCGCCTAACCCGCTCTCTCTTCCGGGCTAAGAAAACACTGAATATTAATATCTGGCTCGTGGCCGGGCTTTTGTGCAGCCTGACGCCGGAGCGACAGCTGGCGGCAGCGCGCTGGGGACAGCGCGGGGCGGGGACGAACGGGTGACTTTTGCGCAAGGCGAAGGGGAAGATGTTGGATCTGTCGTATTCGGGAGACTCCCAGAAAGTAAGTTCCGTTTTGTTAATTAAATACAGACGTACGCATATACATAACTAGTGGAAATGAACGGCGCGATGAAACATCATCTCGTAATCGGGTCTCTAATTATTTCTCAATTACATATATTTTTTTTAATAACTTCATGGCATTTTTGAAAGATCTAAAATTGAGAGATAAATTGCATTGTGATCTGTCCTTAATGTAGGAAATGAAGAAGTTCGAAAATAAATTTGAACTTTGCCATTCAAAAAACTTCATAGATAAAAATGATGAAGTTTCGATTTTCATTTGAATTGACAAGGACATCACTGTCTTTAATAATGGAAATGTAGGAGTTATTAAATATAAATTTCCTTCGGGGCTCAAAATTTCCTTTTTGGGCTCCCCTTTCCAGCATCATCTTTCCGACATCCCCTTTCCGGGTTCAAAATTGCGTGCATCTCCTCGTCACCTGCCCCAATCTTAAATATCTTTGGAACAACACAAACAGACCTTCAATCTGGCGAAATTCAAAATTACAGCTGAAAAGAACATTAAACACGAGTTTTATGACCAAAAATTCAAGATAGTGTTGTTGGGGTGATGTCAATACCTTTCACTCTATACTTTATTATGGGGAGGAAAGTAAAAATGGTATATTGTATTAAAAACTGGTAGACAGGTAGACAGAATATTAAACTATTGTTATTATCTTGTAATTTTCGTCACAAAAGTAAGGTCTTGAGTCCCGTAAAAGTCGAATAAAACTCCTTTTCAATCTCATTTTAGAGCTTCCAATGAAATATAAAGCTTTGTTTAAAAAAAAACTAAAAATGTATGTTATATTATTAAACTCACGTATATGTTTTGTAATAGGAAAATAGTATCCAGCTTATCCAATTGCCCATCTTAATGACTTTCATTCTGCAGTAAAATTTTGGATGAGGATCAATAATATGTGAAAATTCTTCATTTTATTTCATTGCTATGATAAAGCAACTCTAAGGACTCCTGGTTATGAATACCTTGGATGATTTTCATGATAATTCAAATCTCAGCTCAAAAACATTAATGTTGATCGTATATTTATTTAGTAAATAAACGTAGAGATTGTCTTAATGGTAAGCTTTCAAAGGAAGCTTCTTCCTTATTTACTACTTCATTGTGTCTCTTTCATACGATAAGTAGTGACATCATATATTGTGTCTCTTTAAAATAATCGTGTGTTAACGAAAGATTTTGTTGTTTGTTTTTGTAAATTTCAGGTTTGTTGTAATTGTCAGATCAAAGCAGCCTTGTTAATCATTTACGTTCTTTCGCAAGAATGCGAAAAAATTGCAAAAAATGGTGTACGATTTTCGCGAGTTTTGTCTTTCATCAAATTCTACGATATTTTTTTGAACTCTGCTTAAGTCACACAATTATTTACTAACCCACAAATTAACAATAACCTAAGGTGTTTATTCAAGTGCTACAAAATTGTTAAAATAATTTTAGTAATATTTTTACAACAATACACTTTTTATTTGCATTTTCGAGTCGTCAAAAATGTTAAGGATTTTAGTTTGTACGCTTCATGTATTGGAAACTTCCTTCGCAGTACATGGTCTCCATTTTAGTATAGAATTTCAACCATTTTAAGCCTAGGCGGAGATAGAATCTCTTTTGTCCGCAGTCAAAAAAGGAGTTCAACCAAGTTGAAGTTAGACGATAAATATAATTCTGAGAAACTGGAGACGAGGGAAGAGCAAAAACAATCGCACAACACCGAAGATCAACGGATTTTCTCAATCGGAGCAAAATATGCAAGGAAGAATAAGCGTCTTTCATTTTCGTATGGATTCTCAAATCAATAAATGAAGTTTCACGAAAGTTCTAGGAGGACCGGGAGAAAATTTCCAGCCCAGTTGCGGATTTTTCACTCGTGTTTCATCCGCTCGCGCGGTTTGTGAGCTTGCGCGTTGGTCAGCAGCCACTCGACATCTTTCGTTTACGTTTACGTTTACGTTTACGTTTACGTTTACGTTTAGGAGTTTTCTCCATTTAATTGCGTGATTGATAAAAATCGAGATTGATGGCTTCCGAAAAAGCAAGAGCACAATTGTGACCAAAGCCATTCGTACACAAAATATCTTGAAACAAAATACAGTAAATTTCTTGGTAGGCAATGTGAATAGATATAAAGGACATAGAATGTCATCAATTGCTAGGACGTTTCCTGGGCTGTGAGACATTTTTCACTTGGAAACAGTAAATGGCGCATTCTTGAATAGGTGCTCATGTGCCTGTGGCGTAGCGTTCTAATCTTTCTTTTACATGAAGTCAAAGAGATCTTACCAGAAATCGGAAATGATTTTTGCTGAAATATGCCCACACGGATTAGTTTCGTTTTTGCTGCCCCACATTTTAAGTTCTAAGAACAGATAATGATTCGAGCACAAAAGGTAGAAAAGCAACAAATTGCATACCATAACAAAGAAGTAAAGAAATTAGAACAAAAAAACAAAAAAAGAGTGACATAACGGATTTTCTGTGCTAAAAGATAAATAGTTTCCATTAATATGCCAACTACTAACGGAAATTATTGGAGGTATTAATTTTTTTAAGCGAGGAGTAATTAAGAAATACATCGGCTTACAGTATTTCCCGGCATAACCATTTATAAAATATGCGCAATTACTCATTAAGGAGGGCAATCTACAAGGTCATTGAAACTTCGTGGATGAGAACATTGAGCCCAACAGATCGGATTGGTTGTTTAAAGGTTTCATTCTCAGTTGCTGTATCATGGCAGAGCAGTACTTACCCCTCACGTAGTGGGGGTATGGGGACTGTACGAAAAAAGAAAGAGAAGGAGAGATTGTGAAAGAAAGAGAAAGAGAGAGAAAGGAGAAAGGTGAAAGAAAGAGAGAAAGAAAGAAAGGAAGTGAAAGAAAGATAGATCAATTGAAAGAAACAAAGAGAAAGGAAAGGAAGTGAAAGAATGATATATCAATTGAGAGAAACAAAGAGAAAGGAAAGGAAGGAAGAAAATAAAGAAGGAAAAAGAAAAGAAACAGAGGAAGCAAAGCGGGGACTGAGCGTGCTTGCGGTCTCGACCGAGCAGCCTCGGCGCTCCAGCGACCCGCAATGGGAGTGCGTGCGCCTAATGTCCCAAGACGCCCTTTGGAAGGCTCACGTTGCGCACGAGTTTGTCTCGCAGCCTGAGCGGTAGTTGACTAATAACGAGATGGGTGGCGGGGGACGCTGCGCCAAAATAAAACTTAAACCACTTATAATTAACAAGGGCTTTGAGAAAGTAATTGCGCCCCGCCGAGGTCGTGGACTGGCGCTGTGCGATGTGCTCCTCAGCCTCTTAAGGGGGACTGACGAAGCGATGTTGCCAAGCGTCTCCGAAAATATACTAGGTCCTAAAGAACTGGCTTATGCTGTTAGTGAATTTTGTACCCGATGAAATGACGTAATTATTCAGGAACATTTATCGTGTTCAATTATACCAGAGCCTCATGACTTCGATACATTAACACTCTCAGATGTGCTTTTTAACTATTCATATTCATAGCCTTACTGATGCTACGAGATCAGTGAAAAATAGGAGTGTCTAGTTAATTCCACATTATATAGTTTGAATTTTTGGATAATTCAATGTCTGTTTCACTTGTATTGAAACCAGTGAATAAACATTCATGCTTAATTCGTATATCCGGTTCGGAAACAAAATTTGGTTATGAAGGAAAATATGCTTTGTACCGTAAAACTACAGGTATATTATTCTGAATGGCGAGAAGTAATGATAAAATATTTGGGAGAAAATGGTTTCTGATGTTTATTTACTAATTGGAGGGTACGACCTTCACATGTCACAACCCCGCATTTTGTACGACCCTTCACATATCACATCTACAATGCTGGGCACGCCTGTCGCATTCAATTTGTATTCCCGTTCATTCTTTTGTTTTCGTTTATAAGTAATCTGAATTGCGTTTAAACTCTTCCACACTATATAAATAAAAACAAACTGAGAGTATATGATGAAGTTTAAACGATTAACATATTTTAAATTAACACGATTCGTGTAGTAGTAAATGGTTCATGTATAGTAAAATTGCTGAACTACAATTGTCACAAAAACAAATTTGTGGAGAAATAACAGAGTTGAAATATTATGAAAACGAATAATCGTAATCAAAAACAAAGAGAAACTTTTTAAATAACAGGAAAATAATTAAAAATAATGTTTTATTTGACACGTATATGACCCTAAATAAACAAAGTCACGTGCTTCAATAACTGTACACCTTGTCTTGCTTCCTTCTTTGAAAAGCAATATCCAACGTAGGAAATAAAAGAGAATAAATAATAATAATAATAATAATAATAATAATAATAATAATAATAATAATAATAATAATAATAATAATAATAATAATAATAACTTTAGGAGGCATCTGGGCGAGAATCCAACAGACAAGCAAGAGAACAGAGGGAAGCGTAGGAGTGCTAGGTGTGGGACAGAGTTGAATTTCTCGTTCCGGGCGCATACCTGCACGCAAACTGCATTCTCTCCTGGGTGCGTGTACGTGAGCGGATTTTCATTACGCGTTTATTGCATTTTATTAGCCACGTAGCTAGAGGACATTTAAAGAGAGCAGTGCAGCACTCCAGACTGCGCGCAAAGCAGAAATTGTACTGACGTTTTCAACTTAATAGATTTTTTTGTCATTTAGTACTGTAATATGAACGAAAAATTCCACTTGGATGAGGGACTTGTATTTTTCCTGAAGAAGATAAAAAGTCTGGTCGAATCTTTTACATCGAGATTTGAGAAACTAAATCAGATGATTCTAATTTTGGGCAGTGAGTACCATAACTTTTATTAATTTAACAGTACAATTTTTGACATTTGTTTGTGTGTTACTACTCGTCAGCGTAATTGGTTGAATCGACATGTTTTTATAGAGTTTTAATTATTTTCTCAAACAAAAACTAAACTCGAAAAAGAGGAGATTTCAATATAAACTAAAAATTAAATAATGCTTTCACCACTGAAAATTAAGAACGAACTTCAGTAATAAAGAATAATGCTGAGTTTGGAGATCCTAATCAACTATTTTTTCAAAACGTGATATCAGTTCTCGTGTTCAGACAAACTGTATCCCGATTTGCCAGTGAAACTTGGTAATTCGTTTAATTCCTTTAATAGTACGTCGAAATAATGATGCTGATTTAATTAAATTCTTCTACCCACAATATTCTTGCAACTCTTAATTTTACGATCCTTCTCTTTCTTTATTTCTTTCTTCTTTTTTACTTCTTACTTGGGAGCTTTTGGCACTTTTCGTAGATTAGGTAACCAATATTAAGTCATTATCTTTACAAGTAAAATTGTAGTGTCTGTCGTTGATTTAAAATAACTGCGTTTTGGTAATCTCATATATTTATTTAGATGTCATAATAATAAAATCAATTATTTTTATGATTTCTGTCGGTCTATTTGTCCGTGTTACATCTAAACCGAGTGATCTGATATCTACGCGGTTGTCACTGAAAGAGGTAATTTACTAGGTAGTATAACGTATGCTAATTTTATTATTTATTCTCTTATACATTGTTTTTCAAATTATTATTCTCTCTTATATAATTATTTATTCTCATATATTATTTCAAATTATTATTTTCTTTTGTATAAATAAGGTTTGTTTCTTTATTTTCGAATACAAATTTACAGATTTACATCGATCGCAATGAAATTTTGTTCATGCGATCAAGAGAAAAGTTACTGTCTGTATGAGATTTCCTCAATATGATTCCTATCCCCTTTCCTTAGAGCAATATTAAAGTGTGAGCTCTCTCAGTTTTTCGCAAATATCTCGAAAACGGTGAGTATATTCATCGAAGTAAATAAAACGTATCTAAAAGATACCTTCCCTGCAACTTCCGTACTCAACCTAGAAAACACCTGTAACCAACGCCGAAGAATCAAATCTAGATTCCCAAAAGATAAGTTTAAACCACTTCGAAGTAAATACAGGATTTCTCAAACTTACTTTCTGTAACTTTTTTCTTCCTGTAATTGTCCTATTCTTTCATACATTCTCGCATACAATGAATATTTATTATTGAGATCTCCTGTGGGAGTATCGTCGCTCTCCTGTTTGTAACACTAAGTAATACGCGTGATAAGTTGCAGTTTTATTAGTTCTTCCTTCGCTAAATAAGAAAATAAAATTTAAAAAAATATAATCCGAAGATTTCCACAAGTAACCCGAAGTTCGGGGATCACTTCTGAAACGCGGAGTCTCCGGGTCAAACTCGGAGAGGTGACCACCCTACTGAATGCCCATAAAATTTCGTACCAAATACATTTTGACTTATTCGAACACCGCAATTATTATGTTGAGAGGAATTGAAGGTCACAATTGTTGATGGAAATTTGCCGGAAGTATGTAACAATGCAACAGTCTACATCTGCCCATAGCATCGGTAATGGTAGCAACGATGATATTCGAAACATAGAAGGGAGTGTACGGACAGGGCGGGTTAGGTGAGTCAGAATGATTACGATTAATAGTAACGTGAGATATTTCAGCTAGCCCGATCATTGGCAAAAGATTATGTTCATATCAAATGTAAAATTACCTATTTCAATTATAAGAAATTATTGCATAAACAAAGAGAAAAACCGTAAGAACCTTCATGAACATCGTAATTCCAAATACCAGATCTCAGCACCATTATCTGAACTGAAATGTTTAATGAAAAGTGCGCGAAGTCAAAGTTTGTCTGTCTGTTTGTCTGTCTGTCTGTCTGTCTGTTTGTCGGTCTGTCTGTTTGTCGGTCTGTCTGTCTGTTTCCTTTCCGGAGGCACGATGTCGTTACCAGACGCGAAACCCCGTGGGCATGGCCCGAAGTTTCGCTGACGCCATGGGTCAACAGAAGAAAGTAAATTCTGAAACCCGAACACCTAAAGCCTCTGTGCGCGATGCTGCCTGTCAGGTGTCCTTTGATGACATCGGCGGATATGCCTGTTCTCTTGCACTGTGATCTTCCTCCTGATCATGTTCTTTTACACTGGGTTAAGATAAGAGATAGTCGTCGAAGGCATCACCTTGCTAGCTCCCTTGCGGAGATTCTTAGAAATGACGAATCTTCTCTCTGCAAGCTTTTTAGCTTTTTACGCCTTTTTTACTTTTAGGCTGAGATTTTAAAGTAACTATCTGACATTTTCCTGCCAAACCCTTTTATTCGGATACGTTCCTCTTCAGTTTTACTTTGCTTTCCTCGTCGTGAACCTCTCCCTCTCTCTGTGCTGGTGAGGACGCTGGCAGGTACCTGAGGCGGCTTGGAAGACACGGAACTCAATAATATGTGACTTCAAAACCTTTTATGTAATCATTCTCAAGAATCAAGAGAGAAGCTAGAATACTGGTAGTGTGCAGTTGTAGTAGTTAGTAAATGTTTCATCAACCAAGCGCTTTGCGAATTTCTGCCTAATTTGTATCAAAATTTTCTTTAGTGTAGTAAATGACCTTGTTACCAGTCAAAAATAATTTATTTTATCTTACCACCTGACAAATTCAGTCAAAATCATATCATGCTTGTGCAAATTAAGGTTCCAATTGACAAGTGAGTAATAATTAGAGCATGCTTACCAGAGAGCGTACAGCCGGGCAGCTGTTAACGCATTAGTAGTCTTAAGTATATGAGGGTCGAAGACGGGAAGGAAGGAAAGAAATAATGTCCATAAGTATGAATGTATGTTCGTATGTATGTCTATATGTGTATGTCTGTCTGTATATATGTATGTATTATGCATGTATGAATGTCTGTTTGTATGTATGTCTGTATGTTTATGTTGAGATATACAAATTTTCTCTCTACTTTAATATCTCGCAAAGATCTTAGCGTCCGGCTTGCTGGGTCAATGGGTCACGATATATATAATCCTTATTACCTTTATAATGGATTATAGGATCCGCAGACTATACAGCGTTGCTGGGAATCTGAAATTAGAATGATTCTAATTCCTAGTTCATTACTGTTTGGATTGACTAAATGAAAGATCACTTTCTTTTCTAAAGAACAAAATTTAACAAAGTTTATTGTTACCTTTTTGCAAACAATATAGTGAATTTAATACATGATTTTAATGTTAGGCCTTTGATCAAGATATCTTTGAATTTAGAATTTTATACCGCGGTTAACTTATCTATTCTTCGTTGATGTCCCTCGAAGACTTCTCAGTCGAAATATCTTGCGAGCTTGCCGTAGTCCAAAGTTCCAAGAAATCCTCTTCTGCTCCTATCCAAGATGGTGTCAAACTATCAAAATTATCAGTCCTGATTACGTCCTATGACATAGTCCCGAAACCTATAACTCGATTACCACTCCCGACGAAGTCCCAATTTATGCATCAATATTACTTTCACATGCAATATCTGCAATATTATTTGCTGTCCTTCAAATTTCACAATCTGATAACCCGACTCTGACTATCTGCACTACCTCGCTCCCTCTCACGACCCACGATCCGTTCAGACACGCGATGCCGGTCAGAATGAATTCTTCTTGCATGATTCACCCCTCGAAGCTTCCTATTAAACTCCCTTCTTTTTTTTCATAACATTTGACCGTCCTTCTCTCACCCAGCCAATCCATGCGTTCGTTATATTTTGATGTAGCTAACCTTTCGATCGTCTAAACTTCTTAATGCATATTCCACCATATTGTCTTCAAATAAATGTTAGTTTATATTCATGTGACATATCGGTATGTCACAATGTGTATGTACGTACGTATGCTTCCTTCTTCCTTTCTTTCATTTCTTACTTTATTTTCTTATTTTCTTTCTTTTTTCTTCTTTCTTTCTTTTCTTCCTCTTTTCTTTTCTGTTCACTTACGAGTTTTGTACAATTTACATAGTCACATCACCCAGTGGTGATTTCATTCATTATCGGTATTGTCTTTCTGTTTGTGTTTTTTAGAGAAGCTTGTAAATTGTTATTTTTGGCTATTCTGGGAAAATAAAACATGAAGTTACTCGACTTGAGTTAAGTAATAATTGTCATGTCTAGATGAGACTTAATTAACAAATACTATTGTAATGGACTAAATTTAAAAAAGTTCATACCATTTGTAAACAATTAAATAAATAAATAATTCATTTTTTAACATTTTATTTACTTATACAAGTAATATTAGTATTTTATATGACACTTTACTTTTTATTTATTGTAAATGTATTTCATTTTATTGTCAGTATACCATTTTATTGTCAATATAGTCAGTTTGAAATCCAATTTAGCGATATACAGTTTTTGTGATAATTTGATTGTGAAATGATTAACATGTGAAGTGATTAAAAAAGTAGTTATTTATTTCAATCATGTTAGATGTTGGAATGAAAATCATAATTCCTTTGCCCTTTCCGCAAGTTTTCGATTGTGTAATGTATTTATAACACAACATTACTTTGTTAACGAAGTTTCTAACGTCGTGTACATCTGGCCCATATCACATGTTTTGAGTACCTGACCTACAAGATACAACAACAGATTTCATGTGTGCCAGTTTGAACATAAACGTTCTTTGACAAACTCACAAAATACTACCCTTTTCCGTCGTTCAGAGCCTGGTTGTAGTCTTGTTCTACTTCCATTGATCGTCACCGTTCGCCCGGCTACGCAGTGTTCTTCAACGCGGCCCATGGCATCCACTTGCCCTACAAAGTGGACGTGTGCTCCTTAGGAGTCCATCGACGCGGCACTTCTCGCTTCCTCCTCCATCCGCCGCTCTCAGGCGCTAGGGCTGCGGTGACAGCTTCCAGTGGCGCGACGGAGAGTCGAGGCTTCTAGGCAGCGGGCGAGGCGACGCGACGACGGCGACGGCGACGACGGAGGCGACGACGGAGGCGACGACGGAGGCGACGAAAGAGGCGACGAAAGAGGCGACGACGGAGGCGACGACGGAGGCGACGACGGAGGCGACGGAGGCGACGACGGAGGCGGCGACGGAGGCGACGACGGAGGCGACGAAAGAGGCGACGAAAGAGGCGACGACGGAGGCGACGAAAGAGGCGACGAAAGAGGCGACGACGGAGGCGACGAAAGAGGCGACGAAAGAGGCGACGACGGAGGCGACGACGGAGGCGACGAAAGAGGCGACGACGGAGGCGACGAAAGAGGCGACGAAAGAGGCGACGAAAGAGGCGACGAAAGAGGCGACGACGGAGGCGACGACGGAGGCGACGAAAGAAGCGACGAAAGAGGCGACGAAAGAGGCGACGACGGAGGCGACGACGGCGACGGAGGCGGCGACGGAGGCGGCGACGGAGGTGACGACGGAGGCGACGACGGAGGCGACGAAAGAGGCGACGACGGAGGCGACGACGGCGACGGAGGCGGCGACGGAGGCGGCGACGGAGGCGGCGACGGAGGCCGTGGGGAAACAGAGGCGACGACAGCAACAGCGCGAAGCTGCGTCTACCCGAAGCCCATTGCTATGAATCGAGCTGAAACGCGAACAGACGCAAAATTAGTAATTTATTTTGCAAGTGGAAAAGGTCGATTATGTACACGTTAGTTACTTATTCATGAACGGGATGGGGCTGAAGTATAATTATAATAAGCTCGCTAGTAATCACTAGTTAGCACATGATGGCCGCGAGTGATAAATAGCATGTTATCTTATCAATTCGAATTTTTAACATTTCGTCATATTTCCTAGCAGTATGTTTAAGTATGTTTAAATTCGATGTGGAACATATTAACAAGTGGTAGAAATCAGAATAATAGCAAACAGTAACTTTATAAGTCTATGACAAGCGTATGTAAATAGAGACAGATATAACAGCGGAAAGTGTTAGGCGGAGAAAATAAAGACAAAGATCAAGTAGTACAGTGTAATCACTTAATGTACGTATAGGTTTCCAAATTAATTCCATTATCAGTACTATAGTGCGCAAGAGTGAGTTCAGTGCAGTGTAACAGTGGATTAGAAACGCAAGTGCAACGTTGAGAAGAAGTTGTAAGGCCTAGTGTAAATAGTGTGAAGGAGGAAAATAATGTGCAATTGGAGGAAAATAATTGTAAGACCCACAACCGTTGCTTAGTTGTGGGAATATTACTAAGAGCAATCCTCCATAAGGAGAAACTGTTACCCACCCAGGGATTGTCAGGTTTAATTAATTAATTTATTAATTAATTTTAAAGGCTAGGAATTGCGTAGCTTTGAGTAATAATTAATTTTTTGAGTAATAATTCATAATAGCAGCAAGACAATGGAGATTGAAAATACTAGATATATAGTTTATTAGAGATGTTGCCGCTGAAACTGGAAAAGGTATTGCCTAGGAAATCCAAGAAAAAATAAGATTAGGAATACGAGCTTTTCAAGGAGTCTACAGAAAGTTAGCAATAGATGAGAATATGGATTGGTGTATTTTTTCGAGCAAGAATTAATGTGAAGTGTAATAAAATGAACGTTGCAGTATTTATATTAAAGTGTGCAAATTACAAAATGATTTTCTCCATTTACCAAAACATGTAGAATTCAATTATAAAATTGTATGGCTATTCAATATTAATATGTAGTACTTATGTAGGTATGTTTCTTTGTTTGTGAACGATCATTAATATACTTCATACGCAAAACTGAACAGTATTGAAAGGCAACCGAATAAGACGAGTTATTTTTGACAAATATCTCTCAATTGTTAGCTTTCAGTGAGTCAAATCTGTTTCAAGAATTTGAAACTGTAATTTATCAGTTCCACCAATTTCAAATAACACAAACCCGAAAAATAATTATATTTGGTATAAAAGTTTACATTTAAAAATTGTTCTGAAAGCTAAAATTTCTGGCCGATCAAAATTTCTTCAATAGCAGTGTACATTTTATGTTTGTTTATTATTATTTGCCTAATGCAACTTTCAATTTTATACAAATTGTATTTAATATATGAAATTATCTTTCTTTTACAACATTTTATTTTTTGTAGAAGTATGTTATGTTGTCCTTGTATAAATTAAGCTATATCCAACTACAGGCTGTTACAATTAGTTTAAGTTAAATATCCGTGTCTTTGACGTCCGATTTATAAAGACCATAGAAAATACCTTCGGGACGTTATAATGTTATAAAATAAACATGAATAAATAAATACCTGTTGATATCTATTGCTCGTCCAGCCTCTTTAAAAATAACGACGGTAAAATATTTAAATTACATTATTAAATTAGAGTGGAAAATAAGCAACATTTAAATCTGATGAGTCTGACACGGCAGTGAATAAAAAAAATTCTTAAACTTAAAACTTAAATTTTCATTAAAATTCCAAATTTGTTAGTATATAAAAGTATTTTCATTTTTATTTTATTTATTGTTGTAATAATTTGTAGGGCGTTTAGTATTTCTCCGTAATCCATACTAGAATCTTCGACCTAGTCTTCCATTGAAACATATACCCAGTTCGGATCGAGCGGATCTTTCAAGCATGCACTCCTAGAGGGGGATCCCTTTCGCGGTTGAATGTGGCTTTCCAACTTTCTGTCAGATGTCGGTCTCAATTAACAATATTCGATCTCTCGGCGAGATCTCGTTAGGAGAGAGGAATGTTCATTTTGCCGGACACTTGCCAAGGTTCTCCTACATTTCACGAGCTGGATAGTACACTGATAATATTTTGCCTTTTGAAAATCCACTCTCACTGCGATTGCTCAAGGGTAGCGTTACCATTGTCTATCCAGCGACACTATCACATGATTTAAGTTCCTACGGTGGAGGATTTTCGTCAGAAGCTACATTCTTGAAATTAGGCAGAATTTAGCCGCTGCCCTGTCTAGAGGAGCCTAAACCAATCGAGTTTGGAATGGTTTGTTCTATCTATATCTGGTGATGCCGGACAATTACCGCAGCAAACGAAACACGGGCCGCGCGCTATCTTCACTTCGTCTTCCTCGACCTATCCGATCCCCTTATTCAAACACTTTTTCTTCCATGCACTACCATACCACACCTCTCGGGAGACCAGTCGGGAGCATAGAGCTTGACCCGACTGGAGCGGTGCCCCGCTGGGAGAGACACATGGAGAACGAAACTCCCCGTCAGGCGACCCATAGAACGGCGCCAAGTCTAACTTTCCAGCGGGCGAGAAAAACAGCCACCTTCAAGTACATAATTTATTTATTTTACGTCAAAACAGTTAAAAACTGTGTGGCGAGCAATGCGGAGAAGTGAATTCTGTGATCTCTACCATAAGCCATATAGTACTTGAACTTTGACTACAGAAAGAAAATGAGCGTTTTTTGCAAGGATTGTTAACAAAAAATATTCACTCCAATGTATTAAAATTTATTTTCAAGGGTAAATCAGCAATAAATTTGGGCTCTTGTCTCTCATCACGTCCTTCCTCAAGGAATAATACTTCTGCCGCGTCATCATGGAGAACGATAATGTAAACAACTATATTTCCTCTGAATTTAGAAGACGTGTGCACATAATGAAGATACATGTATATCCATAACCAAAACAAGGGGCCATCTCAGCATTTGCTCAAAGAATCAGGGAAACTGGACGAAAAAACCTGATCACGATGGGGCTCATTGCCCCAGGAGACTAATGATAATGGAAGACGCTCACGAAAACCCAAATTCAATCAATCGAGGAATAATATAGTACTCATCTACTGTAATTAAACGAAACTAAAATAGTTTAGTACTAATCAAGCAATCAATCAAATCTATCAATTGAAAATCCACTGCCTCCAACTGGTATTGAACCAACGATAGTGGAGTTTGTAAGTCAATGCTCTAGCCCCCTATCTCGGAGTACATTTAATAGTAAAATTATGTCAGCAGACGCTTTAAAAATAGAGGATACTTTTCCTGCGGATGTCGAGTGAGGCGTCCGTGTGGAGCTTCACAAACCACTGTGCGGCGATGGTAGCGGTGCGGGCGTTGGAAGTAGTGTGTCGAGAGCTGCACAAACGAGCGGTGGCGACAACCGCCTCTTGGGTTGGCGGCGGAGTGGATGGGAGCGGCGGCGGTCGAGGAAAGATGCGGAGAGTGTCTCGATGACAGCGAAGACCCGAGTGTTGGTCGAGACACCGGGTTTTTGTGCTGAAAACATAATGGACAGCACGCTGGCAGCCGGCGGCGAGGGTAATGATACTCGGAAGGTTTTCTAGGAGTTCCCCCATTTCCCCCCTTTTCTTAATTCGACCAATGCCACATCACTGTCCGTTTATCCTAAGATTGTTATTACGTATAAATATCACAGCATTGTCATTTATTATCCATAATTATAGTTACATATATGACCGCAGATTCTTGTTCTGGAATCTAGTAAGATCAAAAGTTGAAGTTCTCAGAAAACAAAAGGGAATGAGCTAATTCCCAAAGTGACGAATCTCCATTTTAATTTCTTTTCTAATATAACGTATTAATAGACAAACTAATACTATTAAGATGCATTTCCATTTGTCTCTGTCTAATATTGTTTTCCTCATTTGTTAAACGGTATCTGAAAATTGTTGAATCCTATTTTAAACATAAGGTGGGATGTGAATATTTCCTCTTCCTAAATTTTTTTTTATTGAGATACATCACTAAGCTTATCAATTAAAAGTCTTTAATTAATTACTGTATAAACTTACAGTTTTGACATTGTTTAAGTTGTAAGCGCAGCTACCATTACTAAGTATTACCGGGACTGTAAATTCCCTTCCTTGCGCATTATTTATGCTATTTCTGTTTCTCCTCGGATAAAGGTTTTCGTAACACTTGCATAATTTTCTTAAATACTTTTTTGTCACATTCTATTATTTAGTTGCTTTTACATGTATGTGACCGTTGTACATAGGGATTAGCTTTCCACATTAGTCGGAATAGCCAAATTGAAATATCTTGCGTAACAAATGGGTATTATTGTTGGTTGAGGAACACTGTCTTTAAAAACGCACAAAACAATGCGCGTCTGTATAAGCTTACAAGTTCTGAAGATATTTACGACGCTCGCAGCAGCCAGCGTCACGATATAAAACCACACCTGCGAAGGTGTAGCACGATTCGCTTCCCCCATGTTCCGCGTGGGTGTCGGTACAAAGACGGCCCTTCCCCAGCGTGGAACGCCGCTAACGCAACGCAACGCTGCGCGAGCGCCCGGCGAACGGGCCGGATATTAAAGCGCCATGCAAATGACCGGCGGCGGCCAGGGAGTAGACGCGCACCTCGTTGCCAGCGGCCGCGAATGAAAACCGCAATATGGCGCCCAACCGTCTGCGCCTCAAACGCGCCACACCTCTTGGCTGGTCGCCCGTGCACGATCTTTGAACTTCAGGCTGTGCAGAGTGGTTCGGAATAAATGTTACAAAGTTCTAGGTCTGTAGGGGGGTTCGATTGGTCGGTTGGTTGGTTAGTTGGTTAGTGATTCCGGGAGCGTGAACAGCTTAGGTCATAGTTCCTTAAGTGCATGTTTTTTTCCTCGGGAGATGGCGGTGATCTTCCCCTGCAGGATGGCGAAATCGGTGCCGACCTACCGTCGGCTAGCGGGGTTTCCCCCAAACCAGAACTCTCCCGCCAGCGGGGCACCGCCCCACCTGGGATAAGCTTTAACTCCCGACCGGGCTCTCGGAATATGTAGTAGTGTAATGCATGTTAATATAAGTGTGTGTGTGTGTGTAAGGGGAGAGGATAGGACAAGGAAGGGAAGATCGCGCGCGGTCCGTTTGTAAGGGTACTGCTCCGGCATTCGCCTGGTGATGATCGAAGAAACCACGGAAAACTACCGATCAGCGCAGCCGACCGCTAGAGTTCTCGTTCAGGCAGCGACTGAATTCGACCTACCTGAAAAGCTATTGTCGAAAATCCTGCCGCCGTGAGGACTCGAACCTAGGACCTCCCGGTCAGAGAGGAGATTCGAGGAGACCTTTTTACCAATCAACATGTAATCTTATTTTACAAAGATACGTATCACATGTGGTAGACAATCACGTATTACGAAGATACTTAAGTGATAGTTTTGATATACGTAAGTTCCAGTGATTAGTAAGCAGTTCATCCTGCCCAGATGTTTGGCAGGTCCACGAATTGAAGAGCGTTTGTATCAGAATTTACGTTGCTATTATATTTGCTTCAAACCTTATGGCCATTAAATAGAGATGTTGCAGTCAAAACATAGATAAATAATAACCAGAAAATCTCAGTTTTCTCATTATCAATATGGTTCGTTGATTAAAGTTAGTGTTTCCGCCAAACTCAGGCCAGAATGACATATCTGTCAATCTGAGATGCGCTGTGAAAAAAGCCACTTCTTTAGGGGAAATTTTCAGCCATATGTTTACTGGTAAAAAGTGATCATAATCATAATCGACCCCCCCAAATGTCCTTTAAGTTTGCAACATTTATTCTGTACCATAATGTATACCGGAGACTCATGTAGTTTACGTCAATACACGATTCGATTAAAATATATTTGTGATTGAAACTTGCTAATGAAGAGGAGCCACGCTGCAAGGATAGATGCCTCCACTCGGGCAGGGTTTGCATTATTCAGAAATAACCAACTTCTCAAAAAACAAAAGAAATTGGACGGTGAGACGTGAGCAACAAGAGGGAAGATTCATTGCACGATTCTTATTCGTTTTATAGTTGCCTGTGGCTACTTAGTGACAAGACCCAGAATGTTTACAGATTCTGATTGGCAGCTTCCTTTCGAACATCCGAGGCAACCGTCACACACGTGTCAGTCACCAAAGCATTTTCAATAGTTTTATGTGTTCGGGAAATCCGAGAAATTCGTAATTATATTCAGATTTGTATGTTATATCCAACAGACCTATAAGGTCTGAGAGAAGTCGAGAACTGTAATATTATACGCAAATTATCTTAAAAGATTTATGAAATAATGGCGTTTTACAAAAGTATGCTCCTCTTTTCAGATTTCTCTTCCATTAATCATGCCCGAACAAAATCTTAAAATAATTAAAGTCTATCTCAAATTTTCTTCGTTATTTCACATATGCATACAGCAATAGTTTTGTTGTTTAGTCTGTTTTCTTGTTGCACTTGTTTTTGGAGAAGTGTCGTGTCGGTGTCTGGTCACGGATTCGCTCGTTAAACAGTGGCTCGTCGGTTACTTGTGTCACCC
Organism: Teleogryllus occipitalis; assembly: GCA_011170035.1. Taxonomy (NCBI): domain Eukaryota; kingdom Metazoa; phylum Arthropoda; class Insecta; order Orthoptera; family Gryllidae; genus Teleogryllus; species Teleogryllus occipitalis. The sequence goes on along the minus strand of BLKR01001181.1, from coordinate 219,573 downwards.
TGGTTTAGTTGTATCTGTAAACCGATTCATTAATATTGTCTTTTGCAGTTTGTATTTTGATTTTGGTAAATGAACTCCTCATTACCAAGTTGTTTTTTTCATCCGGATTAGTCTCGGTCGGAGTTATCTGGAATAATCTTGAGTCTGTTTATAACATATGTTTTTTCTTTGCGGGCTAAATTCATACTATCTCCCTCGAACTATTTTTTTATTTTTCTCATTTAATTTAAATTGTTATTTAATTGTCTATTAGTTATCTGTATATTTCGTTCCCTATTTGTGTGATATTTAGTAATAAAAATTGTATTCGGATATCTGCCCTTATACATAATTGTATGACGTTCAACTATCGCTTCCAATCTCTGAAAGTCTAGAATATACTTATGAACTTGCTTTTTACAAAGCCGGAATACCAGATGTTGACGACGTGTCCTTTATGAGTAGTCACCACTGCCCTTTACGAGTAACTTCACTTGATTTTGAACAAAAGCAATAGTGATTTATCAATAATTTTGTATGAATTATTGGCATCGTATACATTTTATGGATCATTTCGATTATATTTAAAACCAAAATCCTTTTCGAATTATTTTGTCAGATTTTCTGATGCTCTTAATTAAAATCTTAGTGTAGCATCAACAAGTTCTAAGGAGTGTGTTTCCGAATTAGATCCGAGAATTATGATCTGGGGAACTTGGTTATACAGGATTGCAGTTTTATGCCAATATTGAGTTAATGGCATACTCTGCCAGACAATTAATTTATATTATGTGTCCCATTTTATTATCACTTTTATTGTCCATTAACGAACTTTCTTAATAGCGCTATCAATAAAGTAACTCTGATGTTTGTCATAAAAATGGTAATGACCGTAGCCGTCACAACACTGTCATGCCGTTAATAAATTTTCGTATTCAAAGCGTTTAGTAATGAATTTTACCTGACATTTCATATTTCGTAGTTATATTATACATAAATATGGAATTATCTGGCACTAATAATAGTCGCAGACTAACCTTATCTGAATACAAAAGTCACAACATAACCCACTTAACCATTCACAGCCTCGTTTCGTTTAGTCAACATGTAATTTTATTGATGATAACTAGACAGGAGGGAGTTTAATTCCAGTGTTAATATGAATGAAAAGCATTCTTTTAAAAGCGTTGTGATTCACAACTGTAAACTGTATATGATGTTGATGATATTTGGTGAAAATAAAGTACTTAACAATTCACAGGAATGCCAATCAAAAGAAAAAGCAAAGAAGGCAATAAAATCATGTTAGAATACTCAGATAACGGTCTTTGAGCTTACGTACTATTTTGTTTATTTGGCAAAACCCTATATGTATTAAGTTTCAATATGTATGTTAACAATTATTGAAGATTTCAATCAAGTATGTTTTTCCATATACACATTTTTACATTACTTTCCACTTAAGTTTAGTGCCCTGTATTCTGAGGCTTTATGATTATTACCACTACAGAATCATTTAGCTAGCCGTTTAATTATCGTGTATCTTTTGTTCCAGAGCGACTCCTGGCGGCGAGTCCTGGCCGCATGAGGCGACGGTAAGAATCCTACTTGCATTTCTTGGGGTGCCTCGCACTATACAAAAACTATCTGTCTATACTATCTGTCATCATGCTCATCATCATCATCATCATCATCGTGAATGATTGTATTTTTAGACTTTGAATGAATGAACGCCTTATTTTACGTGGCGAGACTCAGGCCATGAGGCCTGCTCTTCCGTCTGACCACGCAAATTTTGTTACACTCCTTTCACCTACTAGGGGAAAAAGAAGGTATTACTTGAGCGACGAAACAGGCAATTTGAATTTAGCTCAGAGGATTCAGGGCTTGAGGATCTTTTACATGAAATAAATCTACTAATATGGGAATGCCGGCTTTACTTCCCCTCCGAATAAAGGCGTACGAAGAATTTTTGCGGCCTTAAAAATCGACGGCTTCGATCGGGTTTGAATCCGCGAACTTGGGTATAACAGTCCGATACGCTATCCATTACACACCATCGCCGCCGCAAACCGTTACACCATCGCCGCCGCCAAGAGACATTATAAACGGGAGATAGCGGTGTTCTTCTCCCACTGGAACGTGAGATCCGTCGCAAACCTACACGAATACTTACGGGTTTCGCCTCTCCAGGTACCGGGACACGTTCTACGCTTCCGACTAGTCTCTTGATATGTATTGAAGTGTACGCGGCATGTTAAGCGCGCGTGTGTGTGTGTGTGTGTGGTATGTGTGTGGTGTGGTGTGTGTGGTATGTGTGTGGTGTGTGTGGTATGTGTGTGGTGTGGTGTGTGTGTGTGGTGTGGTGTGTATGGTGTGGTGTGGTGTGTGTGTGTGGTGTGTGTGTGTGTGTGGTGTGTGTGTGTGTGTGGTGTGTGGTGTGTGTGTGTGTGGTGTGGTGTGTGTGTGTGGTGTGGTGTGTGTGTGGTGTGGTGTGTGTGTGTGGTGTGGTGTGGTGTGTGTGTGTGGTGTGGTGTGTGTGTGTGGTGTGGTGTGTGTGTGTGTGGTGTGTGTGTGTGTGTGTGTGTGTGTGTGTGTGTGTGGTGTTTGTGTGTGTGTGGTGTGTGTGTAAGATGAAAGAATGGGACACAAAAAAAGAAAGTTCGCGAGCGTTTCGTGGCTTGCTTGTAGCATTTCCTGGTGTACATTAGAGAAATCACAGATAGTTACCTATTATAGCAGCCGTAAAAGTTCTCCCTCAGCTAAAGTCAGCTTTCCACCATGCTGTGTAGTTAGTGACCAAAACTCTCCACCGAGACTCGAACTCTGGACCACGCTCAGGGCCGTTATCGGAGCATTTGATATCTTAGAACTTTCTCAGCAGATCGTTATCATCATCACTGGAAAATTTGGAGTACAAATGGCTGACTGGGGAAACGCGACGACGGCATGTTGAGATGTTTTTACGGGCATTTGACGACACTTGAATTCACGCTATATGATCAATAAATAATACTCTAGCAGTGCAGAGAAAAAGTAACGACCGAGTAACGTAGCGAACCTATCCCTTAAATGAGATGGTATTTTTAATGAAATCTGCAAGAGTATTCTATTATTCGCTCAAAACAACAGAACCATTTAAGACATAAGCACGTTTCAGATAATTCACTAGATTACATAAAATAAATATATGGCCTTTAATTCCTTACCACACAAGACAGCATATCTGCAGCGTTTTCAAGTGAACTACCGCTCAGAATATTTTAATTGCATGCCTGAGAGAAGAAAAGAAAACAGAGTTGTTTAGAAAATATAATTATACCAGGTGAATACATTGTTTGTCTAAAAGCATTGTAAACAACCTTTTCCGTTGCAAGAAATCATTCATTAATAGTATATTATGCAATTAGTTTATAATGTTGTCCTTTTTTGCACGAATAAGAAAATATTACCGAACTCACTCCTAACGTCGTTCGTTCGGTAATAATTTCTTATGAATGCATAAAAGTAACATTGTAAACGAGTTACATACGCCATTTGTTTGTATTACAGTATTATAAAAAATTAAGGAAGTAAAGTCAATTTGAATGTTAAGTTGTAACCTCGTCATATTTCTTGCAGAAATAGCGATGACGTAATGATTTGTGCCATAATATGCCACGTTATGAACGATTTTGCTAATGGAAAAGGTTTGTTTATAATGCTGGTACACAAAAATAATAACAATTACAAAATTTGACCATCTCTATAACCCTTCTACTGTCATGAAAAGGTGTATGCTATATGGATCCATTTTTTAATTTTTTGTATTTTCTCGTGCAATGCACTAGACTTCACAAGTATTAAAAGTTTCTTCTGATATTTTCGGCTTCTAGAATTTCTTTCTGCTAGAATTCATCTTTCTTTCTTTCTGCTAGGAATTCATCTTTCATTCTCCTTCTCTCGAGAATCGTTCGTCAGCTGTCAAATATGCATGACGTAATAATACCAATATCTGTTGCCAAGTATTTGTGTTCGGATTGTGCATGATGAATTTAAATTATTTATTCTGAGCCTGAAGCCTTACGTAGATCATTTGTAGACTGATCATAACCAGCGCAGAATTTGGTAGAGGTGCATGGCAAAAACAGAGATACTTTCAACCTACATATATTACATTAAATTAATGTATTATATAATTATAATGTTGCCAGATATAGAGTACAAAATCATTTCTGTAGTGAAGCATATGAAGTCACCTTAAAGAGAGGACAAAATACACTGGACCACTGTAATAAGTTGAAGACCGAGTCCAAGTTCGTAGCACTGGATGGACTGAGAATTCTATAGTTACTGGGGAGACCTGGAGGTAAGGTGCACAGACCATTTTGGCCGGTGGAATTAGCGTACGTATTGAGAGTGCCGTACAGTGTTATCAGGAGACACTCGTTCACACCATCACTGACCAACTGTGAGGACCTGCTGAGGAGTATCTTGGCTTCTCCTGATATCACTGTACAGCCTCTGAACTGGAGGCCCGAGGGTTCCAGTCCCGACGACGACAGGATTTTCGACGCTAGCGATATGTCTAGGTCGAATTCAACCGCTGACTGGAGGAGAACTCTAGTGGCCAGCTATTCTGATCGGCATTTGTCCTTGGTTTCTCCGAACAACTTCGCGCGAATGCCGGAGCAGTGCCCTAACAAACGGATAGATCGCGCGCGATCTTTCTTCTTCTACTTTATCCTGTCCACTCCAGTTACTTACGCATACTTACGTCCACATTCCCTAACCTATCACACATATGGGGAGTCCTATGGGGCTTAGAGCTTGTCCCGACGGGTGAGGTGCCTCACCAATGGGAGAAACCCGGATGGAGAAAACCCCACCAGCCACGTGTGTAGGCGCTGGATATCTCCATCCAAGGGGAGGGGGGGAATCGCCGCTTCTAAGGAAAACAAGCACTGTATTTACGTGACAAATGAGCATAGCAGTTGACGCGCCCGGAATCATGAAATAGTTAATAAATCCAGAGATGTGAGTACAACGATATTGTGGAGTCTACTGTGAACACTAAGGCACATGCGAACACCAAGTTTAACGATTTTTCATCAGTTACATGAAACATAGAATTATGAAACAATGAAACACTCGACAGATAGTGCTCTGAATGAGACACATGAATTTCGCATCAGGGTAATGAAAATGAAAAGACGGAGTAGACTGCTTGGGGCAGAGAGCATATCTGACCAAAATTCACAAATGTGCACACCTGTTCATATATGGCAAGTACTGAATGTGTAATTACATTACAAATTCCAAAACAGTACACTTCCTCATATAAAGTAAATACTGGGTGAAGACGACACGCCTTCCTCACCAAGGAGTTAGCTCACAAACTGAATTCCACCCCTAACTTCTGTTGAAAACATAGGGATCTCCAGGGTAGAGAAGGTAATTAAATACAAAATTCTTGGCGCAACAAGTGTGCATCATCATATTGATTAAAATGACTCGCTCTCTCTAATACAAATTTGGCTCAAGGAGAAGAGTGCGGAATTTGAGGAACGAGGCAGCCGAAACCAGAGACCGGCAGTTGACGCCTGCATCCGACCCCTGGGGCCCGGATGAGAAGTATACATACATACATACATACATACATACATACATACATACATACATACATACGTACATACATACGTACATACATACGTACATACATACGTACATACATACGTACATACATACGTACGTACATACGTACGTACATACGTACGTACATACGTACGTACATACGTACGTACATACGTATGTACATACGTACATACCCTTGTACCATACGGAGACTCGTATTCTCAGACTACTTAGTTTCCAATCGTGACGATGAACCTCTGCGCATTCCAGCATATTAGTTCGCCAATTATACAAAATAACCAGAGGACAGCCGCGCCAACGCCCTGTTTACGTATCGATTATCGCCTCACAACTCGATTGCGCCGGCGAGCATGGACCTCTGGAGCGCTAAATCACGCCACGCGAGAACGCAAGGGGGAGGAAGGAGGATGGGATAATGGCTGGAGGAAGGGGGTGTGAGGGCGAAAAGGGATGGGAGGGTGAGTGTTACACGGCCGCTGACAGCTGATGGAGAGGTTTATAAAAGCCCTGACGTGGGAAAGGTCATTCACGCAAATGGTGCGGTTTTTGTGAGAAATAAATTGAGGGTTTTTGGTGGCACCCTCCTCCGACCGTGATGTCTGTTGGGCATGGCGCGCGATGTGGTTGATAGACCAGAAATGGGACTTACATTTCAACCGACCTCAATAGCAAAGCTTTTTCTATGTACGTTAAACGTTACTTTCTGCGTTGTTTTGAATTTATTAATACCACTATTTAGTGAGCTTGCGCTTCATTTGAAGTCAGAGTATATCGATTATTAATTCGTAACTATATTCAGTAGGCCGGGCATTATTTTCGCAAAGACAAAAATTCGTAATATCTTCCTTGTAATGATCGGGTTAGACGTGAAATTTTTCAATACCCAAAAATTAATTGTAATTGTCGTTTAAATTTTCATTATCTGGCCGGCAATAATTATTACTAGTGGGGGATTTTGATGACCTAAAACATCACCAAAAATGATCAACAAAATGCTCTTAAGATGTTTTAAAAGTGCCCTAAAAGCAAAGAAAAATGATGTAATATTTTTTATAAAAACAGTTCAGATGAACAACTAAAGCTGTTGGAAATGTTACTGATGTAATCGAGGCTGGTTCCTTTCGTTGAAGCGAACTCAGCTTGCAAGCGTTTGGTTTGGACTGGACCAGAAAATGTTTGTCTTTTTTATCGTAAAATCCGTCGAACCAACAATGGTGTTAAATGCATCTCTTAGATTACATAATCATAACTGCTGACATTACGAAGAAATTAAATTGGCTATTTACAGATCTTCTGAACAACATTTGTTGAATCTCCTAAATATTATTTGAAGCAAGTATCATTAAAATTATGTTTTAATGGATAAAATACCTGAAAATGCTTTAAAAATTAGGATAAAAGGTAAAAAAATGTCATACGAGTCGAAATCGAAGAAAATGGGAAAATTGTCATATAAAATGTATCATTTCCTATTGTCATAACGTAAAATGAATTTCTATACTAAAAGACATCGTTCTAAAGTGAAAAAATGACATTTCATAAAAATCCGTCTCCTAGTTATTACATTCTAAACAGATTTTTTTTACTTCTGGTTAGATGTTTACCACTTTAGGTTTAGTTTTTGTTGTGAAATGTATGAACATGGAATTTGTGAAAGCAACAAACTGTCTTTAGCAGAGGATTGTGATTTTTTTAAGTGAAATGTTATTGTTGCTATACATATCTGTAATATTTTCTAAATCAATTCTTATTGCGTTTATAAACCATATTAATTTATTTTCTGTTAGAATGAAAAAGTCATATTAGCGATTAAGTCGTATCTTTTTATTTCTTTTTTGTTAGAGTCACTGAAATAATAAAGTTCCATTGAATAATGCCTATACATTCTCTCGTGTGTAAAGTGTTTATTGGAAATCGAACACTGGCAATTATTTTCAAAACAAAAAACATTTTGTGTGTGGGCATTGGCGTCTTAAATCACATTTCCAATATCTACTTTTCCATTTGTCGGCATCATGAAATGTAGACTTTCTGTAAAGTTGTTGTTGGAAGAAAATGTTAAGTTTGAAGTTAAAACCTTTTTATTAAAGACGAATGAAGGAAATGTACCTGTATAGCGCAAAATAGATTGAAATCTAAAACCACTTGGAATATAACTTTCTTATAAATGATAATAGTGCAAGTAAGTAAGTATTTGATAATTTATGAGACAAATTTGTGAATATGAAGTTATAGTATTGTTTCACATTTATATCAGGAAGAAATACTGTTGTAAACTTAGAATTTTTATTCACAATACTAGTAGATGCTGTATGAGTGGTACTCGGAGTAGTGTTGATTTTTTTACAAACTACTGTAATTAGAATGCATAAATATGTTACATTGAATAATAATTTTACATTTTTCTCTGAGAAGAGGTTTATTGGTAATAGGTTGTCAATTGCTTTCATAAAAAGAATATTTTGTATGTGGAAGTTCACGTCATTAATCACTTTTTCAATATCTACTTTTTCATTTGTCGGCATGATGAAACGTAGACTTTCTGTAAAGTAGTTTTTGAAACAAAATGGTAAAGTTTCACCGTTGGGTACCAATTTTTCAGTAATAAAATAAAATACTAAGTGTTGTGGTAAAATTCATTGAGTATATATGTAGTAAAATAATTGATGTATTGTGTTTCTAGAAAATACCTGAGAATAGTGGCTTTCTTACGAGAAAGATACGGTATTTGCATTTGAGCGTATTAATATAAATTTATGAAATTATTACAGAGCAATATATGTGTTTTGTTTTTTTTTAAATATATTTTCACCTGAAAGTTAAAAGATAAAGCACTCTGAAAAACGTCTTATTGCCAGGTGAAAATTAATCATATTTCATTGTCCAGTACTTTGACGAGAAACTTCAAAAATATTGCATAAATATTGTAGATTTTTGAAGTAGGAGACGAAACCTGGTATATAGTCTAATCTTCTGACTAATGCTTACGTCTTCATCCATGTTTACGGGGTATTACAAATTAAATTAAATATGTTTGTGTATGCCGGACTACATTCTCGTCGTGCGGGAAATATCTCTCAGAAAGTGCACTTCCTTGCTGTTTTGCATTCGGGAGAAGTCGTAGCGCTGGCGCGTGAATGTCGCAACGGAGGGCGAAGCGGCATGCAGGAAGAAGCGGCTTTTAGGACCGAGCCGAACGCACGGTGGGGGGAGAGATGGTCTGTGTAGGTCGGAGGGCAGAGCGGGCTAGAGGCTGTGGTGGGGTGGAGGACCGGGAGGGGGTGGATGGGTTAGGGAAGGAAACGGTGGCGGAGTGGAGGGTAGGACCTGTGCAGAGGACGAGACGGGGCGGCAGACTAGTTGGGGTGGAGGACGGGAGACTGAGAGGTCGGTTCTGGAAAGGACATTAGAGACGAAGGACAGAGGGGAAGTTGAGTTATGGTGGATGGCGGGGGATGTGAGGAGCGTGATAGAGGATTGGAAGGAGGAGACCGAGGCTCAGGGTGGGCAGAAGGGCGGGGCGAATTGCGGGACGAAGGGCGGCAGGGCGAAGGGCGGCGGGGCGAAGGGAGGCGGGGCAAAAGGTGGCGGGGCGAAAGGGGGCGGGGCGAAGGGTGGCGGGGCGAAGGGTGGCGGGGCGCAGGGCGGCGGGGCGCAGGGTAACGGGGCGAAGGGCGGTGGGGCGAAGGGCAGTGGGCCGAAGGGCGGCGGGGCGCAGGGCGGCGGGGCGCAGGGCGGCGGGGCGAAGGGCGGCGGGGCGAAGGGGGCGCGGCACGGAAGGGTGGCACGGAAGGGCAAGGGGGTCGCGGTGGGGCGAAGGGGTTGACGCGGCATGGTGAGAGCGTTGCACGATGGGCGGGATGGTTGCGTGGCGTGGCGAGAGGATGGCAGGTCAGGGCGAGAGGGCGGTGCGGCGGAGGAGGGAGGCGGTGGGCGCGGTGGAGGAGGAACAACGGCGCGTAGGGCGGGATGCGCTGGAAGGCGGGTGCATAAACCGGAACCGCCCGCGTAGAGGTCGGCCCGCGATCGCGCGGCAAACTTTAATGGAAAACGGCGCCGCCTCGCGAGCGGTGGTGTGCGCGGGGCGCGCGTTCCCCGAGCGCCAGATAAGGCCCCGGCCGCGGATGCTCGCGCGAAGGGGCGGGGGAGAGCGGGTATGGAAACGAGAGCAACGGAGGGCCTGAAGAAGAGATGGGGTGCAAATGTAAAGAGAAGGAAAGGAGAGGCGGAAGTGAAATAAAAGGTGTGATGCAAGTGAAAATAAACGAGGACGTCAATTTTTTAAAAGATAAATAAGAGGAAAGTGAAATAAAGAGGAGAATACTGTTGTAAAACAGGGAAATGAATATGAAGGTATCAGAGGAGGGATATTTGGTGGTGTTAATATGCGATTGAAAATTAAATCAGCCGGATAAGAAAAGGAGGTGAAATGATAGGAATGTCTGGTGGAGGAGTGGTACGATAGAGCAGTGGCACTTCATTCAGATAAGTCAAATACTTATTGTTTACGGAAATGTATGGAAGGTGAGGAATTTGAGACTAGGAGGAGACCTTGACGCGAAGGAATGCATGATGACTATTGAAATAACAGGAAAGAAGAAAAGTGGGTCCTATGTATAAATGCAAAAAGGAAGAGCAAGAGGAGGAGACGACTCCAAGAGAGTGCAAAGACGACGTACCCAAAGGGTAGAGACTGAGAACATTGAAACGAGATGGCCTGCGATAGCTGAGGCGTCGGTGTCTGGGAGCCGAGAACTTTGGGCAACACCCATTGGCACGTGCGTTCGCCGGCAGACGGGCGCTTCCCTTGGCCCAAGAACTCGGTCTCGCTTTTCACACCTATCTCTGGACGCTCCGCTGCTCTAATGGTATTGTCGAGCCAGGCGCAAATGTGTTTGCGCTGAAGAATCTAGGCTTTTGTTCCTACGCTAGCTTCCATTATCTAGACTACACCACAGCAGGGTGGTGTTAAAATAAATGCGAAACATTGCGCCTGCAATCTAGGCAAGAAAAGTTCCAAAGTATGGTATGAAATAGGAATGCTCCTAAAACTTTAGTCTGAATTTCGCCCATGGCAACGTGCATTTATAATCTAATTTTTTATTAGTCAATATATTTTATGAGAGGAATTCGAAGAAAATACCAACATCTCCCCCCTTGTCCTACTAATTTGCCACCTAGTTTTATTCTTCTGACTTACTCCACTTTTACAAGGGACTTAGAAGAAGAAGAAGAAGAAGAAGAAGAAGAAGAAAGCATAAAAAGATAAGATTAAAGCTATACTTTTTGCAAATGTATAATTTAATTAAAAGTTCTGTTTTTACTCTCTTCACAAAAATTGACTCTTTTTCAAATGAAATTTGAAATTTAAATGTCATTATACTATTCGAATTGTTGAGATTATTTTCCTGATCTTTTTAAAATTTTCTTAAAGAAATACCTTACCATATGCTATAAGGAAAGGTTATCGCGTTTGGCAATTATATTGAAATAAACATAAAAACCATGTGCACAGTTAAAGAGATGTGAGTAACACTGCATCAAATACGGAAGATATGCATCATTTGGAAATATTCACAAGAATATTTTTCCATTCTTGGGAACTATTTAAATACATTTCTAAATGTTACAAACTTGACATTACTTAGGGAAATATTAAAATATAATTGTTTAGATCTCATACGCTTGCTATTTATATTCTCGTAAATACATTGTTCATACTGTTTTATCAATTGAAACTCGTGAAATCAACAGTTCGTGAGGTGAATCACAGTCAACACCTCAATTCGCAGACTAAATGTCTGGTTTAAAAATCACGACATGCTTATGTTTACATTTTTATCTAACATTAAGTGGCTATGTTTAAATTTTTATCCATTTTCCATTTCGATAACCCTTTCATTATTTTCACTTTTGGCATTTTCTTTATCATACTCGATTTTTAATGTTGGCGTCACCTCACAAAACATGACTTCTCAAATATGTTGTTATAATCGTGAGCATAAAATTGATTTTTTCATTTTTATAAAGAATAAAACAATAATCTTCATCTACTAAATTTATTATTTTCTAAGTTTCCAAACGAACAACAGAATTGTCAACTTTCTTCTAATATTACTTACATCCTTGAATACATTTATCATGCCTATCACCTTTTCAGTCTCAATATTACATAAAATTAGTTTTATTATATTTTAACATTGTATTTTGTGCATGAAATATGAAATTTCATAAAAGGGTGCGGAGAAATTACAAAAACAAGTTACTCGCAAAAGAGTAGTTTCATGATGACGATAAAAATCTGCAGCAAATTCTTTTTCTTAATGAACATAATATTTTTCGCAAACTTATCCCATTTTCTTGACCTGAAATAAATTCAAAACTGTATTTCATTGTACTTCCAGCATGTAATTAATTCTCTGAGAGCTTTGTCGTACAAAAACGTAAGAGAAAAATGTAGTTTAAAACTAAGTTAGTTCCAGAACCAGTCTCATCTCTCTCCAGATACAATCAACCGCTTCTGAAAGTACCTATTAGAATTCAGGAGAATGCCAGTGACGACAGCCAAAATGTTTCGCCTCCTTATCACGGACTAGAATCAAACCCGTCTCCCCTGAGGTGGGAATAGTCAAATATACTCATTAGTGTCAAGTAGATAATCTAACATTTATAAACTACACCCGATAAAGAACCCGTTGAAAAGTAACTTGGTTTGACTTGTAGTAAATTTAACAGTTAATGTATATAACGTGCCTTCTATTGATTTCTTTTGCTTTGGCTCAGCATCCATGTTTAATGTAAACACTGTAATAATGTATAAAGAATTTAAAAAATGAGTTAGAGCTAATGATTTTTCCTACTGTTCAATTTCTTGTGATGACGTATAATGTAAAATATATTATTGTAGGATTTATTATTATTATTTTTATTATTATTATTATTATTATTATTATTATTATTATTATTATTACTATTATTTCATTTGTATTATATACGAATAGACATTAAGATCGTAATGTTATCAATTATTTTACTGAGATTTTACTCATATTCAAGGTTTTTAATATCTATTTTAGGATAATTTGGTTATAGTTGTTAACGTCATTAAGTGGATAGAGAGCAAATAACTGAGGCGGTTCAATTTGTAAGCTGATGGTAAGACGAGCTTTAGAACAAAACGGACAAAGTCTGATATTTGTGATATCGCTCATGTGTCGTTCAACACTTTTCATATTACTTCCTCATAAGAATAACTAGATTATGTCTCATATCGACGTATAAAACTTAAATTTAAACTTTAATAAAAATATTTTGAGTAAAAGTCAATCAGTACTTTCCGTATGGTAATATGTCTTCTGCAAAGCTTTTTTCACAAACAGTTACCTTACGTTGGCATTTGCCCTTAACTCCTTGAGAAAAAAGTTCTTCTTTGTTCCACTTGGGGAGCAAAAGAAAATTCTACTGTTATAAGTATATTTTACATTAAAATATTTAATATTGAAGAATAAAATTTAAAAAATTGTAAGCAATAGATCAAATGCCATAAAGTGTGTATACTCCCTATAAAAGAAATGTTTATCAACGTCTAGCAGTTACATAATTGATTACAAATTTAAAATGTACGTCAGTGCCTTGAGAATATGCAAACTGTTTTATTATAATAAACAGTTATTTTATTTTGAATAATATTTACAGTGGTTCTAATTACAAATTTGTAACATTAACAAATATATTAATAAAATGTGTTCGTGTCACGTTTTCTCGATATTCTCTAATTTTGTCTTCTATTTTACCATCTTTTCTATCACTATGCTGATTGCTCAACTTTTCATAATCATCATAAGTTGTATCTAAGCGTAAATGTAGATCACAAATATTTTCTGATATACAAAATATATTTCCAGTAATTATAAAATTTAAAAAAATGCAAAGTTCTTTGTACAGATAATTTAATGATCTGTTTCAAGTTACAGTATCCCTTTTGGATTAGCCATTCTACAAACGAGTGTCATTACTCACCATTCACTTACTATTCACGAGAACTAAAAGTATTGCCTGGCGCGGTAGCTTTGTGACGCGGGCACAATTCCACTTCAAAGTACGACGCCCAGCCCCGATCCATCGACTGGGTGAATCGATCGTTGGAGCTATCGCCCCGACAGGCGCCCCCGGGCGCTCAGTCGACGCGCGCAGTCTCGTGAGATATTCACGCGTAGCGCTCGTGTTTTGTTTCGGCCGGCATCCGCGCGGGCTCGGCCGCACGACCGAGAGGAATGGGCTGCCTCTGATAGTGGAACGCTCCAACGGAATATAGTGGGTGTCTCTGACTTTTAGGGCATGTATCGCCAATACTACCGGGAGTGGTGGCTCAGTGTATCAACTGATGTCACTGCAGTGCCGCTGACTGGGTGGTCCTAGGTTCGAGTCCCGACGGCGGCTTATCGACAGTAGCTTTTCAGGTAGGTTGAATTAAGTCGCTGCCTGGAGGAGAATGCTAGCGGCCGGCAGCTTTGATCGGTAGTTTTCCGTGGTTTCTCCGATCAACACCAGGCGAATGCCGGAGCAGTACCCTAACAAATGGGCCACAGACCGCGCGCGATCTTTCTTTCCTCTTCCTTGTCATATCCTCACCTCTTATACACACACTTACACTAACATGCACTACACTATCACACATGCTGGGAGACCGGTCGGGGTCTTAGAGCTTGTTCCGGCTGGGGCTGTGCCTCGCTGGTGGGAGATACCTGGTTGCAGAAATCCTCGTTAGTCAGCGGTAGGTCGGGGCCGCATTTTGCCATCCAGTAGGGGATGATCACCGCCACCTCCCGATGAAAAACATACACTACACCTACGGGACTATTGACCCAGGTAGTTGATGCGTCTGGAATCACTATCAATCAATCAATCGACACTAGCCAGAGGGCTAGGTCAAGTTCTGTCACTGACAGGGGGAGAATTTAAACGGTTGCTCTGATTGGCGGAAGTTTTGCGTGGTTTCTGGGGTTTCGATGGTTTCCGTGGCCCGCTCAATAACAAGCAAATGCCGGAGTAGTACCCTATCACACGGGCCACGGACAGCAGGTGATCTTTCTTTCTTCATTCTTTTCGTATCCTTACCCCTTACTAATAAACACTTTCATTTACATGCACTACACTACCACACATGCCGGAAGACCGGACGGGAACTTAAGAGTTCGTCCTGGCATGGGCGATGCCCGTTGGTAGGACATTCCTGGTTGAGGAAAACCCCGACGTACCGCTAGCCGGATCGTCGGTACGCCGGTACGTCGGCGCCGGATCTCGCGATCCAGCGGGGCAAGATCACCGCCATTGCCCGAGGAAAAGATATGCACTACACTTACGGGAGTATTTACAGCAGTTCACGCGTCCCGAATCACTAATCTATCAATGAATCATACAATAAGGCGTGTAGGATATTCATAGACGATCACTTTTTGCCCATGAACATATGGTGGCTATCTCAAGTAACGGATTTTCACATGTGACAATTGCGCATAATTGGTAGCAACCTCTTCGTGCACTGGTGTTTGGCAGGTATACGGTATCTCTCTGTCTGCCAAACATTTACGAAACAACAATAATTGTGTGAATAGGATCAGAAAAACGTCAGCCTTCCGGAGCACTTGTCTGCTGATTCACTATCCTTTAGAATCCCGAAATGTCGTGGTCTACTGCAGAAAGACTACCTTAGACTAGTCGTATTATAGATTGTTCGACAGTTAAAAATGCATTACAATTTAATAGTAATTGTGCCGCCATGTCAACGGTTTTATGTGAGTTATTTACGACCCGTTGGTGCAGAGCTTTGCGGGTAAAGCGAATCATTCTCTTTAAAACGTGTACATTGTTTTGAGAATGCTCGCTCTACTTCCGCGTGTAAATGAAACTTTCAAAATACCCTTAACTGGCCATTTATTTAGAGCTTGTTGATTTAATGATTTTCTCTAAAATTATTCGTAAAACGTATTTTGTTTCTACAATGAATCCTGGAACAAAAGATATTAAATAGAAATAATTTGATCTCATTTTGTACTAGACGGTTGGGGTTTATAGTCATACAGTATTTTCAGTAATTAACTATTTTCCTAGAGTCTGCCGCTTATTCAAGTTAAATGTACATCGTTTTTGCCTAATCTTTTGTTGAATTAATAATTGAAACTAGCTTCTCAGAACTACACTCAGGACAGAGTAGATGCTCGATTTGGGTTATTGAATCGATAATTTATTTAACACATCATTACGAATATCCATACGTATATTAAAGTTTGTGTTGTATAAAGTCAACAAACGTAATGAAATAAATGCTAAAGGCGTTCAGACCGAGAGCAGTAGCTCAGTGCATCAACCGATGTCACTGCAGCGCCTCTCACCGGGAGGTCCTAGATTCGAGTCCTGACGGTGGCAGGATTTTTGACTCTAGCTTTTCAGCTAGATCGAATTCATTCGCTGTCTGGAGGATAATGCTAGCGGCCGGCTGCTCTGGTCGGTAGATTTCCGTGGTTTCTCCGATCAACACCAATCCGGCGAATTCCGGAGCAGTACCCAAACAAATGGGTCACGGACGGCGCGCGATCTTTCCTTCCTCTTCCTTGTCCTATCCTCTCCCCTTACACACACACACACACACACACACACACACACACACTTACACTAACATGCACTACACTACCACACTTGCCGGGAGACCGGTCGTGAACTTAGAGCTTATCCCGGCTGGGTCGGTGCGCCACTGGTGGGAGAGTCCTGGTTAGGGGGAAACCCCATTAGCCGACGGTTGGTCGGCGCCGGATCTCGCCATCCAGCTGAGGAAGATCACCGCCATCTCCCGAATAAAAAACATGCGCGTCTAATGACAAAACCTGTTGACGTGCCCGGAATCACAAACCATCCAATCAATAAACGTTCATTATGAAGAAAAATCTTACATTGCGCTGTGCTTAAAGATCATTGATGGATTCTTTTAAATCTCTAAGCGAAAATGGTAAGGAGTTTCTTGCGCGCTGTGAAAAGGCATGAGGCCACATCGTCTTGGTGTTTTTCGAAGACGTGCTTGGCAGTTCTCTCTCTTCAAAATCATTTTACTTCTGTACACGAAAATGCAGTTGTTAAAGGACATCTTACAGACACGGATTGCGCGTATGTTTTTTAAGTTAAGCTTTAATGATTGTCTTCGACCCTTATTCTGCCAAATCTGTCCTATATTTCTCGTGAGTCATTTATGTTGTAGCATTTTGAAGCATTTTATTTAGCATTTTAAAAGATACTTATCGGACTACTTTCACTGTAATCTGTATTTTTATAATAATTTGTTCTGAATGCCAATAACAGTAGACGTTGAAGTGTCTTTAAATACTATTTTTAGTAATTGTTAGCAATGATCTGTCGGTGAGCCATTTAATGGTACAAAATGTGAAATATAGCCAGTACCTCACTGGGATGGTGGTCGTTGTTATATATGTCGCTCTCCTTTTAACACCGGCCTTGTTTTTCTGCATTGTTTTCTGTCTACCCTTCTTTCAGCTGTCGCTCGTCCCTTAGAGTCACCATATAAGCACTCGCGACGTATTTTCGTCATGTATTTATTTGCCTTATATTTATTTTTTAATCCTTTCACTATTTCTTCCTTTTGTCGTGTTTTTTATGCTTTGACATTGCTTTGACAAAATATGACACTACCTTTTGCTTTGCGACCTCCTGCAAGAGCAGTTAAGTGTCTACGCGCTCTTTATTCATCTCCTATTTATCATTCTAATTCTTTATGATAAAAAGTCTATGTTTTCAGTTTCCAGTCTGTTGCCAACAGTAGCTCATTTTTTATGTCCTCAGTGTATTTTTACTGCTCTTTTGTACTGCCTACTTGTCAGTGCTAGTGCCATTCCCTCTGTATTCAACGTACGTGCTTCTCCTGTTATATTGTGTAAAACCTGAGCAGATACTCGTAATACGCTCGTCTCTATCAGATCAATAAACAGTAACCGTACATTAGTCACATGGATTAAAATTAGACAAAAAATATTCTTTATTTCCCTCTTCAACAATTAGTCTCCTGTGTCCCCTCAACTCGTCCTATCTATGTTTCCGTTTAGTGTGCCGGGAACATGTTTTTAGATTCGTTGCTTTCCTGCACTACTCTGAATACTTGAAGGTTTTCTTCTAATTCGTAGTTTTCTTTTTCACAACGTAGTCCATCAAGCATTTCTCCCTTTACTCGATTGCCATAATGTAGCAAGATTGATGTCGTTGAGCGTGAACTTCGTTAATTTACATTCGCTGTCATACTTTCAAAACAATCAATGGACTTTCATGGTCGAAATTTTAATATTCGATTAACAGACATTCTCTTTAAATGCATCAATAAATATTTTATTTCGTAAAAAAGGGGCTGTAATTAAAAACCAGAATATATTATACCGAAACGGGCAGTAACTTACTATATTTTTTGTTTTAATATATCGCTTAGGTATCGTATCACTTAGAAACATATTACGCAGTATGTTTCTCTTCGAGTCAAAATATTCCGTTGTTTGTATTAATACTTATCGATTAATCTTGAGATTATCAATCTTTAGTGTTGAAATGTTTCTTAATCTGTGAAGGTGCGTATGGTCTACTGTGTGCGCTATAGTGTCTCGGGGAAATCACATTACTCTACTCAAGCCTGAAACGTTTGTCGGATTTTCATAGTAATTTTTTATAATTGGCGTAGGGATCTTGTGTGTGACACAAAGAATTTTGTTGAGGATTTGAAATAGTTTTCTAGCAGTTTGAAGAGGGCATTAAGATGGAGCATAAACATGGACCACTACACAGAAACGAATGAAAAAACTAGCGGCGATTCAAAGAAGAATGGAGAGGAAAATACTCCACATCTCTATCCCAGACAAAATAAGGAATGATGATATCATAGAAACTACCAAAATAGCAGATGCACAAGAAACGGCCAAGAAATTGAAATGAAAGTGGGCTGGTCATGTTGCCAGAATGTACCCGGGAAAGTGGGCTTAAGCAGCAACAATGTGGAACTCGAGAGTTGGAAAGAGAACCACAGGCAGACAGAAGATGAGATGGTGCAGCAAAGTTCAGATATTAGCAGGACATTAGTGGGCACGAGCGGCACAGGATAAATGGTGGTGGAAAAGAAGAGCAGAAAGTAAAAAGTGAAAACGAAAAATCTGGGTTAACAAGGCAAGGAAATTAGACTTACAAAAATGAAATGCGAGTGGGGGGACTAATAGAATAAAAGTGAGAACTCAATAGAGGCACAATAGTGAGATGTGTAAGTTTATATTCTAAGTACCGGCAAGTCTATAAAGGTAAAGGTGAGGACAAACAGAAGAAAAGTGAGAAATTTAAGGTGACAAAATAATGTGTCAAGTGTGTATCCTAAATGATATCAAGTGTTCAACCTTGAAGTAAGGAAATAATGGTCAGCAATCATCAGAAGTAGTTTATATGATGTGTCTCAGGAGGCTTTTGCCCGAAATGGATTAGTATAGGCTTTATTATTATTATTATTATTATTATTATTATTATTATTATTATTATTATTATTATTATTATTATTATTAATATTATGTTTTGACGGACTCTCTGTTTGTTGAAGCATTTAACCTCTATAGCGATAAACGATATGGCTTCTTGGAGTAGAACAATTACGTTGTCAGCACATACAAGCGTTAGAGACTAGTTATTAACTCTAAATACACAAGAACAATCTTTTATGTCACTTCTTTCTTCTTTATTTCTCCATTTTTTTTCAATTTCTCCGAGAGACAGAACCAGCTGATCTCTTAGCCTTCCCTCTTCATTTTTCGTACTTGACCTTTACATGCCATTCGAAATATAGGCGAAACGTTTTCTATATAATCACTTTCAAGAACTACACTTGGTTTACGTTTCAACCAAACCAGGAGAAGATTCCTCTTTTACTCTAAGAATTTAGTGGCCACTTTTACGTCATGTCGCCGATTTTTACGAGTTTTTCGAGTTATACGTTATGTCGCCGCAAAGCTGCTCTAGGGAGTGCTTCGGCCTTGAGTGGCGTTATAAAATATTATATCAGTTAATTGAAATTATTTTATTTCGGCGTTTTTCTTTGATCTGCTTGGATCTGATATCCGAAACGCCAAAGTAAAAAATGCAGGATTTTAAACCGAATCTGTCCCAAGAAGGGTTTATAATCGTGGACGAAACTTAAGGCGCCAAAACTGAAAATTCGGAATGCAGAAATGTGGGAAACTATTTTATTCGGCTTTTAAAATTTAATACAGTATACAGTGGTTCAAAATCATATCACGTATTTGTAAATTTTCATAGCGGTCTTTTTTTTTTTTTTTTTTTTTTTGTTATTTGGACGATAATATCACATTGAAAAGAATTGATACTCACGGAATCTTGTGACCTTGACAACATTCACCCCCTCCATTTGTTTGCTCTTCCGTCTTCCGACTCTCGTCTCCCGTCTGCCACTGGCACGCCGCCCTTCCTTTCGTAGCCCGCGGGACTAGCAACCTGACTTCCCCCTTCCTGTGCCTGGCCCATCGCAAGGCCCGCGGCGCCTCTTTCGCTAATCGACCCTCGCGGCTCCCGCCCCGCCCCGCCCCGCCCCGCCCCGCCCCGCCCCGCCCCTCCCCTCCCCTCCTCGCCCCTCCCCTCCTCGCCCCGCCCCGCCCCGCCCCGCCCCGCCCCACCGCTTCCCCACCCCTTCCACGCCCCTGCCTCGCCCCTGCCCCGCCCGGCCCCGCCCCACTCCACTCAGCTCCGCCCCGCCTCTCCCCTCCCCGCCCCCCACGCCCACGCCACCACTCCACCCTTCGCCGCTCTCCCGCTGCCCGGCCGGGCTCTCCAATTAACTGGGAAGGGAGAAGGGGCGCGGCGGCTGCAGCGGCGGCGGTAGCAGACACCGCCGCCAGAGGCGCTGCTGCCGTCGCCGTCACGGCTTCAGCCTGCCGTCACCGGTTTCTACCGGCTGAGGTGGCTCACAGGATGTCTTTGCAATACCTCTGACCGGGAGGTCGTAGGGTTCCGACGGCGGCACGATGTTCAACAGCAGCTAGGCATTCGAATTCACCCGCTGCCGGGAAGAGAGAATTCTAATTGTGGCTGAACTCCTTGGTATTTTTTCGTGGTTTCTCCAGTGTTTTCCTCGTTGCTCAACAGCTGGCGAATGCAGGAGCTGTAGCGGGCCAACGACCGCGCGAGATCTTTTCTTCTTCTATCTTGTACTATCCTCACCCCTTACTTACGCACACTTACACTACGTGCATTACATCACCACACATACCAGGAGACCAGTTAGAGCGTGTTCACACTTCAGCGGTTCCCTGCTGTTGAAAGATACCTCGATGAGGGAAACCCCTCAAGATGACGTGTAGGGCGGATCTCGCAACCTGTGGGGTGAAAACAACGCCACATGCCGAGATAATAACATGCACTACACTTACTACACATTACTATAGCAGTTGTCGCATCTGGAAACAATATGTGAATCACATCTGTCAGCCACCTCCGGTACTAATAGCCAGAGACTTCAGTTGTTGATACCATCACATAATCATTGCAATTATCACTAGCACCATCACATATTTCCCACCATGACAAGAACGTTTCGTACAAACAGCTCTAAACTTATTAACATTACCACTGTCACAACCACCAGGACCATGAACAACACCATAACTACCACCATCATCATCGGCGTCGACAGTATCATCGATAAATTATCACTAGCATAAATATCGTCATCTTTACATCATCAGAACATTTCCAGTGACATCACCATTGTTACATCATCACCATCGTCAACATCACACACATACACATCAGTACAAAAATCATCGTCAAAATCAGCATCCGCATCCAACGGGATATCATCAGCGTTATCATCATCAATACGCTCTCCCGTCATCCCCTTCAGTCGCTGCCTGGAGGAGAATTCTAGCGGCCGGCTGCTCTGATCGGT
Source organism: Teleogryllus occipitalis (assembly GCA_011170035.1). Classification (NCBI taxonomy): domain Eukaryota; kingdom Metazoa; phylum Arthropoda; class Insecta; order Orthoptera; family Gryllidae; genus Teleogryllus; species Teleogryllus occipitalis. The sequence continues at coordinate 197,978 of BLKR01001181.1, read as the reverse complement.
AGTTTTCCGTGGTTTTTACGATCAACACCAGGCGAATGCCGGAGCAGTACCCTACCAAAGGGGCCACGGACCGCGCGCGATCTTTCCTTCCTCATCCGTGTCCTATCCTCTCCCCCTTACGCACACACTTACACTAACATGCACTACACTACCACACATTCCGGGAGACCGGTCGGGAGCTTAGAGCTTGTCCCGGCTGGGGCGGTGCCCCGCTGGTGGGATAGTCCTGGTTAGTGGGAAACCCCACTACCCGACGGTAGGTCGGCGCCGGATCTGCTCATCCGGCGGGGGATGACCGCCGCCATCTCCCGAGAAAGAACATACACTACACTTATGGGACTAATGACCAAAGCCGTTGACGCGCCCGGAAAAAAAAAAGTTATCCCCACCACCTCCTCATCGCAGTTTTCAACAGCCCCATCGTCTCTTCGCGTGCCAGTCGTGTCCACCCTCTCGCCGTGGCGGCGCCTGCATCATTGCTTGCTCCGCGCCGCGCCGGGCCCCTGCTGCGCCGCCGCCGTGGGGAGTAGGTCGCGGCGTCTGCGAGCCGTCTACGGCGCGGCGAGGGGTACGGGGCCGTCCGTGAGACAGCAAAGAGCACTCGAGGCGCTGCGTTGGGGAGTCGCCGCCTGCGGTCGAGCTCCGCACGCTCACGGCTGCCGTCAAGGCTGGAGTTGAACTTGGCTGTACATTTGACCTGTGTCACGGGTTGAGGAGATTGTGAATTAAGAATAGTCACTGTCGAGGACTTTCTTCTTAAGCTCTTCTTCCGGATTCGGTGGTATAACGGTCAGCGTACCGGGCTGTTGTACCCGAGTTTGCCGGTTCAAACCCGATCGAAGTCGTGGAATTTTAAGGGCGAAAAAATCCTTCGTACGCCTTTCTTCGGAGAGGAAGTAAAGCAGAGAAAGCAAAGAAGCCTCTGAGAAAAATTGAGATCCGCCTGTTTCGTCGCCCAAGATAATACCTCCTTTCCTCCCTCCACCTGCTAGGTGGTGAAAGGAGCGTAGCGAAATTTACGTGGTTAGACGGAAGAGCGGGCCTGATGGCCCGAGTCTCGCCACGTAAAATAAGGCATTGACTAACTAACTTGGCTGTATATTTGACCTGTGGCATGGAATGAGGAGATTGTGAAATAAGAATAGTCACGTACTGTCGAGTACTTTCTTCTTAATCTCCCTATATCCACTGTGCTTTCGTGGTTGAGCATTGTTGTATATTCAACTTCAGAGATTGAGGATCCTGAATTAAGAATAATCACTTTTTCTCGAATACTTTTTTTTGGTTCTCTAATTCGGTTCTCTATTTCCTCCTATTTAAGTTTTCCTTTAAGATCGTCGAATATTTGTTTTCGTCACCTATTTCTGCTTCTCATTTCTTTGCTAGTTTCAATCCTTTATTTCCCCTTTAAATATACTCATATACAGTTTCTGTTTCTTTTCATCTGCCTCAACAGTCTTTTCTTAATAATTGGAGATATTTTCTAACTTCATTTACTCCTATCCTCTCCGTCCTTCTCCTTATTTGCATTTTTATTGAAAATACTTTTACTATTTGCTTTTACTTTTCTTCCCTCTATGCTATCGATTAAAGGAAAAATATTCGAATCAATGTATGATGTATTGGAAAAAATTTAAAGAGAAGTAATTGTAACATTGCTTGATATACTATTTTTTCTCTATACTCCAAACGTAACAAATTAAGGCTTAATATTCAATTTAGGAAGATGCAGACCTGAAGAGAAAATGTTCCTTATAATTTCGTCAATATATGCTATCTTTGTATGTGAAAGTAAACATCTTTGTGTAAATCAAACTACACCAATGTCACTGATTATTTAACATTAAAAACCAGATTCAAATGTGTCTAAATAGAAACGTGTAGTGCAAGTTTCTATTTCAGTTTTCCATTTAAATTGCGGCATTTTAAATAATCTCGTAGATAACCCGTGAGTTAAACTAGAGGATCATTTCTGATATACGAAGTAATTTAGAATTGCACGCTCATTTTAGAAGAAACGAAACGAAATTTAAGTCAGTGACTTCGTAACGGACATAAGCCCCTCATCAAATTTTCCGCGATTTCGTTGATTGATTGATTGATTTTTTCGTGTTTCCGGGCGCGTCAACTTCTTTGGTCATTAGTCCCGTTAGTGTAGTGCGTGTTTTTCTCTCTCGGGAGATGGCGGTGATCTTCCCCTGCTGGATGGCGAGATCCGGCGCCGACCTACCGCCGGCTAGTGGGGCTTCCCTCAACCAGGACTCTCCCACCAGCGGGGCACCGCACCAGCCGGGACAAGCTCTAAGCTCCCGACCGGTCTCCCGGAATATGTGGCTGTGCAGTGCTTGTTATTGTAAGTGTGTGTGTAAGGGGAGAGGATAGGACAAGGAAGAGGAAGGACAGATCGCGCGCGGTCCGTGGCCCGTTTGGTAGGGTGCTGCTCCGGCATTCGCCTGGTGTTGATCGGAGAAACCACGGAAAACTACCGATCAGAGCAGCCGGTCGCTAGAATTCTCCTCCAGACAGCAGCTGAATTCGACCTAGCTAGTGTGGAAATGGCCAGTGTGGAAAATCCTGCCGCCGTCAGGACTCGAACCTAGGACCTCCCGGTTAGAGGCGCTGCAGAGACATCAGTCCGCGGTTTCGTGCTCCGCGCCCACTATCCAATCAGAGTAGAATGATTGTGCAGTTGACTTACATGTCTCCCGGAAGTGGGCTGCTGTCAGCACTTCTCTCGCGCGAACGGAGCAACGACTAAACTTTATTTAGACTGAACGACGACAGTCTTGGAACTTGCAAGAAGTATCAGAAGATTAATTCAACTCGCAAAGGACCAAATTGTAATCTAATAATTATGCGAGTAGATAATTATTTATTACAAATAAAGTTTGAAAGTTTTGAAGACACTAGGCACTTCGGCCCCAATGTCTAGTACGCGGCGTCTCCCAGTCAGCCAAGTAGTTACTGACTCTGGCCGCTGAAGTCAACGCTCTCGTACTTTTTGTGTATTCTTGCTACGGGTATATGTTGCTTTGATGTTAACATTCTCCAACAGTTCCAGCATATTTTCTGGCATTTATTAAATATAAATAATTTCTGCATTTTACTCAATGACCATTTCTTATTCCCACCAATGTGGTCTGGCATCAGTGATTGTAGAAATAAATTTCTAAATATGCTATTAAATGCTGATGACGTAATAATTCTAGAAGAAACTTTAGAAAAACCGCAAAGAGTATTATACAATCTACTTAAATTGGGGAACAAGAATATAATTTTAGAATCTCCAAGTGGAAAACTAAAGTCGTAGGAAAACACTCCATCCCCTCTAAAATAATTATTGATGATACTCCCGTAAAGCAAGTTTCTCAATTTCATTATCTTGGATGTGAAATAAGTTATGACGTCTATAGGGACATTGAAACTAAAATAAATAGATTTCAATAAATATGTGAGATAATAAATAGAACCCTCCTTAATAAAGCACGAAAATATTCAAATATCAGATTTTACATCACAATTGCTGTCCCTGTTCGTTTATATGGTAGTGAATCGTGGATAATTAAAGAGAGACAAAAGCAAAATTCAAGCAACGGAAATGATATTCCTCAGGAAAGTTGAAGTTTGTAGGGTAAACGGTACAGTGATTGGCCACTCCAACTATAATTTGAATTACCACCGTGCTCTAATATTTTGCTTGTAAATGGGGCGAAGGGACACTTTGTGATTATAATGTAATATTTACTTTGACCGCAAGATTGAAAATGTTGCCCATATGGCGGATACTCGTTAACAGTACGATGTGTGCTGATTGTACGTAAAGATTTCGTAAGATTTTTGTTTTAGAAACCTAATATCCATAAGTGTAGTTTGTTGATTACGACGCTAAGTAAATCCCAATGATTCGTCAGATTGCACGAATCTTATTGGGTGACAAATCAGCTGAAAATGATAAACCTACCTTTGCGTTTTTAGTAGCATAGGGGGTGGCCAACGACTGTATCTTTGATAGTGTGTGGGTTGTGTTATTGGCCACTCTGCTAATAATTGTTGGTACATTGTTTTTAATCATCGTTTAATATTATTAAACAGATGTAAATTCTGTGTTGGCCTGAAATAAGTGATCTTACGATGCCAAACAAGCCGAAGCAGAAGTGCGCATCTGTGCGTTTTGCTGCAAAATCATTTTGTGTTCATAGTTTGTAATGTCATTTAAATAATCCAGATCACAAAACAGCTCTCTCTACGTTCTGATTCTGTTTTATCTAAAGAACAAGCCAGTCTAGTTAGGTGGACACTTAAACTAGCCAGGGAAGGTTTTTCAAGATAGTAGTGTTCAACAACTTTTAGCTGCTAAACAAAGGCCCAGTCCGTTCAACAACAAGCGTCTAGGAGAAGGCTGGGTCAAGGCATTTTAAGAAGACATCCCATAATCACTACATTGGGAAGTGAAGCAGTTACAGCCGCGTGTTCGTGTCAGCGATTAAGACATCAGAATGTGATTTGAAGAAGTTATAGGGTACATCTAGGGAAGTAACGTATATGACGAAATAAATGATCGAACAAGGACCTATATTGGAGAACGGATGGATGACAAGCGAGGTATTCTACGAATATATTTGAGGTCTTATATATATAGTTACAATTCTATGTGGTTAATTAAAACTCTGGTTTTATCTTAACAAAAAAGGTAATTTTGTTTCTTAATGCAATCACTTGAAACACTTGATTTATGTACAGATAGTCTTCACTTGATTATTCTTTACACTTCTCAATTTTCATGATTATTTATTTACACTGTTCACTTCTCTTACACTGTCGCATAGTTCTAAGCACTGATCACAGTTCGATGCAATGGCCACAGTCCACTGTACTGACCACAGTTCACGGCGCCGGCCACGGTTCACGTCACTGAGCACACTCGCTGCACTGCTATTCACCGCGATGCACACACTTCACAGCTCAGCTTCCACTTCAGACTTAAGACTGACTCACGGTCGCCGGCCGCCGCGTATTTATACTCGGCGAGCGCCGTCGAGAATTTCTGGACTTTGCGATTAGCGCCAAGAACACTGGGACTAGCTAGTTCGAGGGCTTCCGGCCGATGACGCAATCCGCGCTACCGGTAGTTCGTGGTGGTTCCGGCAGATAACGCAATATTCGTTACAATATATGTATTTGTAAGCTTAATGCATGTAAAGTTAAGATATTCTGTCACGAAGCCACTATACTTAATTGCAGATTTAACAATAAAATCTAATCCAATCTAGAAACGTATTCTATGCATTTCTATTACAAAATGCCATCACTCTTCTGTCATTCTATTCGTAGGCAGCCAGAAGACACATCTGAATTAAGTCAAATATGCCCAGATTTGAAAATCGAGGATATCGTAATTTTCCCCAACTGCATTTATATAAAATATTTATATTAAGTTATATTTAATTTGTATCTTACAAATTGTGTTTTCATGAGCAATATAATCATTAATTAAATTTATCGTTATACTAGTTGTTTCTGTTAGAAATATTTGAGAGGTCAATCGCTATCATAATGTTCGCCAATCAGTGTTCAAAATGACACATTTTTACTAAAAAATTAATGAATAAGATAATGTTCATTTTCCGATAAAAATTATGGGTTGTGAGAAGTAAAAGGGGCATTAGACAGTAGAAAGTTCCTAGCAGATCTTCAAAATGTTTATGTTCAAATTAGTTAATGGTCACAACTCTTAAGTAGCCAACTACTACCTTTTACACCGTTTACCCTATCAAACTATCTTACAAGAAATGAAGATATCCGAAAATATCTATGCATTTATAACATAAATGAAGGACTAGAAAATTATAAATATTTTTGGAGACACATACGAAGAATAGGCGCCAATAGAATTCACAATTTGGCAGTGCTCTGTCAACCCACTGAGACAAGAGATGTCGAAAAATCTAAGAAAATTTTGCAGAAATAGTAATAATAATAATAATAATAATAATAATGAAGAAAAGTAAGAAGGAAGGAAGAATATTGTGATGGCAGAAGAGGTACGTGGGCCTACTCCTTGAAGTGAAGAAGAAAATCTCCAAGAGAGATAGCTCAGAGCTCCACTGATGTCACTGCACCCCGTTAACCGGAAGGTTCTAGGTTTGAGTACCGACGGTGGCAGGATTTTCGACATAGCTTGTCAGCTAGGTCGAATTCAGTCGATGTCTGGAGGAAAATTCTTGCGGCCGGCTGCTCTGATCGGTAGTTTTCCGTGGTTTCACCGATCAACCCCAAGTGAATGTCGAAGCAGTACCCTAACAAACGGGCCACAGACCGCGCACGATCTTTCCTCCCTCATTCTTGTTCTATCCTCTTCCCTTACACATACTTACACTAACATGCAGTACACTACCACACATGACGGGAGACCGGTCGGGAGTTTAGTGCTTGTCCTGGCTGGGGCGGTTCCCTGCTGGTGGGAGATATCTGGTTGGGAAAACACCGCTAGCCGATAGTTTGGATCTCGCCATCCAGCATAAGAACACCGTCGCGTCCCGGAAAAAACATGCACTATACTTACGTAACCAAAGACCCTGGTAATTGACCCGGAATTGTTAACAGTAAATCAATCATTGTGAAAAGATGAATGATTGTGAAAACACCGCTCGGACTGAACAGACCATACCGAAGTGCAAAGATGTTAAGCACAAATCCTCAGAAAGGGTGCGCGCCCCCGTTTTCCTCCGGGAGCCCGCGTGACCCGGAGAGCGGGCGCGCCGCTTCACAGCTCGCAATTCGCGTTCGCCGGCGCGACGGGTGCGCGGTCCACTCCCTGGCGCGGGGCCTCAAATATGCATGCCCTTTTAGTGGGAAAGGCCCCGCCCTGCTCCGCACTCTGCCTCCCCTCCCCTCCCTGCAGACCACGTGCGGCGCCTTGGAAATGAGACACCACCCCTACTCATTTCATTACCCTCCCGCCGCTCCCACTACCCGTCACGCCCCCCCCTCCGTCGCTCTAACTGCCTTCCGTTCTGAAGGCTGCGCATGAACTGCTGGGCTTGTGCGTTTTTCGCCGATGACGCTTAAAGCCAGGAAGGGCACTGGCCTGATTTGGGTACTCATAGTATAGCCAGAAGACAATGAAGGTATACAATTGCTCTCTCGCACTCCTTTTTTTTTTGTGGCAATCACGAATCGAGCTGGCGAAGCAAGCCGAATTGTCTTTATGACTGCGATAAATGAAAACTTAGACAACGACAGATAATTTTGACCATAGTACTATTATATTGAAATCACTGTATTCTTCAGAGGTTTGTTGTACTTGCCTTTTTTCAAATTTGTATGTCTTAGGTCAATATAGTCAATATAAGGTCACTATAATGTATAGACTTATATAGTTTTTATTGCAATAACTTTTTATAGTAACAGATTCGAGTTACGTCATAGTGGCCGGTTTAAGAGTGACGTAATTTATCTCTTACCCAACGCTATTTGGAACGCATGTTTCTCAAATCAGTCTCTTCATCACACACGAGCCTTAATTCGATCTTTTAAAATAAAAAAGATTAAGTTTTGCTCATTATATACGCAGGATTACTGTGGAAAGGGCCTCAAGGATGCCTTCAATAACTACGCTGTTACGACAATTTAGTTGTACAATATTTACTTATTTGTATAATATTTACGTATTTGTGGAAATGCGTTAAGAATTTACGTTAAAGAGAGAAAATGTTGTTTAATAAACTAATTTAGTATATAAGACGCAAAAGCAAATCGCTGATGTCTTAACACTTCCTTACGCATATCTCTAATGTTGTATTACGAAATAGGACAGTACATTATTAGAAACGAATACGAGTATATTTATGAGAGGCGAGGCGACTGGTTATCGACAGATCCGACGACAAAAATCCTTGTTTCGTCCTCTTTTGAAATGACTACAATATCTAGATTATTGCGACTTTCAGAACAGTCTCAGATGGACGGAAAGTGTCCGCCACAGATAGCTATTGCGTTGCTGCAAAATGATTAGTAATCCGACCGGCACCACGTGGGCGTCGGTTACACAACTGTTAATCGCATTTCCAACAGAGCAATTTTTTAAACACATCTGCCCTTGTGTGGTAAGCGTCTGGACTTGGGAGTGACTACAGTTCGACAAACGTTAGTATTTGAATAATGTACCCACCACGTCCCGCGAAATAATATTCGTGTGTGAGTGCGGAGTGCTTAAATGGCAGCAACTGCATATCAATTTGGTCTCTGCCTGGAAGGAGCTCGCGTTATTCCACAGGATTAATGTAATCAAAATGAATAACGGAAAAAATAAGTAAATGTTTAATCTTATACTATTGAATTAATTTTTGTGTTGCCCCGCCTTTATTTAGATTCCAACTTGCATCCGTGATCAAAGGATAACAAACTAAAGATTTCTACAGCCGTTTCAAGTTTCATATTATTGCTGTAAAGAAGTCCAGCAGGTTTATTTAAAAGATGTCGACAAATAATATGAGGGAAATAAGCGATTTTTTTCTGTTTTAATCCGCCATTGAGTTTTAATTTTTTGAACCAATAGATGGCAGCCGGAAAGAGTGCCGCAAAACTGAGAAGGCAGGGCCGACTCAAATGAAAAACTAACCCGTACTAGAAAGTCTTAACTTGTTTGTGCACCACTAGTTTATCCTACGTTTCTTTATAATTTCTTTCAGTTTATTCTTCGGTTTTCTTCTTTTCTTTTTTCTCTTACTTTCTTTTTCTTGCTTTCTTTTTTTCTTAACTTATCGCTTTCTTTTCTTCTACATTTCTTTTATTCATTATTCCCCTATTGGTAGCTTTCTTTGTCATGTTTTCCTCTTACATAAAATTTCAATATTCCGTTATGCTGCTAAAACCACGATCATCTTTGTATCACTCCTTTCATCTTGTCACAGCCGTTATAAAGTAGGCAGAACTTCTCTCTCCCCAACGCCAATTTCCTCGCCATGAAAGATGGCTTTGTCCGTGTAGCCGAATTTAGCTTCAATTTTCAAACGCGCTGCGTTCTTCTGTGACGGGTCTTCTGATGACGCGCAAAGCCACGTCGCCGAGTGCTTGCTTCCCTGGCGCTCTCGGGCGGAAACGTAAACAAAGCCAGGCGAACCAGCGCGAGTTATGAGGCTGACGAGACAAAGCGAAGCCTGGCTATTCACGACCCCGGCGCGGCGGTCTTTCCTCCACAGCCAGGGATTCCAGATTAGTTTGAAGGCCACTGTTGGGTGACGATCTTTTTTCTTGTGTTGTGCAAGTTTTTATTATGATGTCGTCGTTATGTGTGAGTAGTGAAGTGAAACCAGGTTACAATGTCGGACCGGTCATTGAAAATCTGTTTAGATCGTCACAAATCTGTTATGAAACACATGCTTGAAAACGAAGTATTTAGTTCGGCTGATTGTGGGAGTACAGTTTATTGCATCAGCGTAGAGCATGTTTTGAATACTATATTTCTCGATGCTTATTGTGTGAACGACAGTTTCTTGTGGACTTCAGTTGTTATAAAAGAAAGATAGTTGTTTTGTAGAAACCTTTTTGAAAGATGATGGAAATTCTCTAAGAAATATCAGAGTTAATGTTATGCAGTTGGTAGATAGCAAAAATGGTGGATCGAAAGCGAGAATCATGTCGTAAAACATGATTTAACTTTTTTTTACAAAAAAGTAGTTTTTATGCTACACCAGCTAGAATCAGTAGCGTTTCTGTTGAGTAATAATACTATCCACATAGTTGTTTTGTAAAGATTTTCCGCAAAAAAACACTAGGGCGTCTAAAAGTCATCAGTACATCAAATAATCGCATTTTATACGTTATTTTGTGAAGTGTTAAAAACATTGGTTTTCTCCCCTTGGTTCATACAGTTGTTTACATGGAAAACACTGTGATCACTCTTGTCATTTGAAATTCCATGTCATTGGTTTTTCTTTTCAGCTGTGCAAAACAGTGAAAGGGGATTCTCGCTCCCCGAAAAGTTTAATACCCCTGGTTTACACACAAATCGTTTCCAATGCTGAGCATCAAAGAATTATTTTGAATTTGTGTTAATTAAAATGTATTATTCGCGAATAGAACTCTACCAGGAATACGATCCGTTGTATAAGGTGAGCTTATTTTTTGCTTCTTTCATGTTACACAAACGATATCATGCATTAGAAGCATTTACTTCCATTTTCGTGTCATTTGTAACATAACGTAATTAGGGGAAGTAAGTGCTCTATATTCTTCATTTATCAATGTTATTTTGAAACGCTGTCTCCGATACATTCTAGATATAATGACTCATTTTGCTCTGCGTTTAATGTAAATAATTTGTTTCTGTGTCGTACACGAGAATCGAAATCGTTTTCCAGGATATATTAAGAGTATTTTAAGGGTAGTCATCTCACATTTTAAAATTCATATCCCAACTCAACATAAAAATTCTTCTTTGTGCCAGTAGATTATTCACTGGAAAACTTTCTTCATATTTTTCCTTCATTTCATTCTATTTATGCTGGTACACTAGATGGTCCCGGCAGAACTTCTAGGTCAGAACTGTCGCTCATTAGTACAAACATTTAAACCATTAAAAAACAAGTCCATACCGAATTACGTACTGCTTGGGCGTGTCCGTGGATTAGAACACGTGCACAAAGAGTTGGGAGTTTGGAGGCAAGCTTCGCTTTAGGCGAGATGCGACGCTGTGAGCATGTATATGCATGAGCACATTACCATCCGGGAGGTATAAAATGTGCCTGGTCTCCCGCTGCTGGCTCCGCCGTCCTCTGCGTCCGTCCTCAGTACCCGTCCCCAGTGTCCGGTCCCCTTTGCACGCTGCGCTATGGCCGCTTAGCATTGCGTGGTGGCGAGGACTAGTTAAGGACATTGTACGGAGCACTGGAGACTTCATTCGGAAATCGCCGCCGTGCAAATGAATTCAAAGGCGAAAGAGAAATCAATCAGCTTCAATGAAAATAAATTTTTAAATTTAAAAGATAAAAGTAAGATAAGATAAATTTATTTAAACTGTACTTGGGTGTAACTTACTGACAGTTAAGTACATAAATAAGATAATATAATTTCATGCAAATAATATAATAATAACGGTAAAAGTGATGTTAAAGTAATAATAATTTAAACTGATGATTCATAAAACATTAAATTACATTATGAAAAAGAAAATAAACATCCATAACCTAAAGCCGCACTGAATATTAAGACCGCACTACACTGGCATTGCACTGTCCTTCACTTTACTGCAATTCACGATGACCCTTAAATCATTTCCTTCATTATTCTCTGTTCTACACTGCACGACACCTCACTTCCTTATATAACCTAATATTTGTAGTTAACGCCCTCATTAACTTAGAAATGCCCTAAATTAATTTCCTAAACTGTTGAACGCTTCGAGAAAAGGGTTTAAAGGTTTTGCATGCAATCTAATTCAATCCCTTATGGTTCCATATGTAAAAGAGAATTTTACGACATCCGTTCTCTGTGGTTTTAAATTTATTTTGTGTCTGTGATTCCCTCCACTGATATACGTAGGATTACTTAACCGCCATTTAATTTCTTTCCAAGCTGGATGATCGCTATAAGCTTTATACAAAGCGCAGAGTCTTGCCAATGTTCGCCTGTATTCGAGTGAATTCCTCCATGCCATTTTCTTGTCCCTGGAAGTAAATTTAGCTGCTCCACTCTGAATCCTTTCTAAATTGTTATATTGCATAATTTTGTGCGAATCCCAATAAATTGCTCCATATTCCATTATCAGACTAACAAGAGATAAATAAGCAATTCACGTTTTTCGTACTCTTTTTACTTTTTTAAAATTGCGAAGTGAAGAGATCTCCAAGCTTTTCCTACAATTAAATCTACGTGATACTTCCAGATTAATTTAATGTGAAAATGGATTTGTATGTACTTGCACTAAGAAACTCGGAATAATGTCGTTACTTAAACGGTAATTTGTTTCGCTGTAATTATGGCCTCTACCAAAAGTGATGGCTTTGCTTTTAGAGCTATTTGGGGTAATGCCATTATTTACCGTCCAGAAGTACAACGCATCAAAATCCTGTTGCAGCATTTTCTCATAATCTTTCGAATTCATAATGCGAAATATTATTCAATCGTCTGCATATAGCCGAATATTTGACATTAAGTGCGTTGGTACATCGTTGACGAACTCTAGAAATAAAAAAAGAGGTCCAATGGCACTGCCTTGCGATATTCCTGACATAACGCTTGCCACGGAAGCTAAATCTTGCCCAATCCGGACTTTGTTTCCTATCTCGCAGAAATTCGCTAATCGACGCCACTACCATGAGATGAAGGTTATGGTTTTGACCCTCTACATGCCCCCAGAGGTTGATAACATTTATTCAAAGACCACCTGTGTAGTAAAATAGTGGAACAGGGGAACTGACGCTGAAGAAAATGTGGGTAAACTACTACAATTCTCCCCTTAAGTTGTAGTTTTACTGGTTTTACTGTTTATATTTACATACATACATACAAGCTTACACAATGCATACATATATACATGCATAAGCATACATGCATATGTACATACAAACAGTGTGTTTCTATAAGTTCGTGAAAACTCCTAATATATGAAAGGAATAAAGTCAAAAACAGTAGTGTCATTATGAGCATGTTCCCCTTAGCTTCCATTCAATCCCATTTTGCAAAATGCGCAAAACTTTTCAGTGACCGTATTGGACTGAACTTCGTTTCTGATTTGTTTCAGCTTATCGCAGCACTTTTCAGTCAAATTGCCTGTCGGATGGAAAACCGTTGCAAAATGTATTTGTTCAACGTGATACTCACAAATCATTTTCCGAGGGCGTTGAAATACATGCTACAGCAATGTCGCACTGCCTATCATAAACGATAATTGCGTTATTGATCTTATTTTCTGTGAATGTCTTTGTAACGCTTTAGTTACGAGTCGGAAATATATCCTGCACAACCCAACACACCTTGCACCGAGTTCTGCAGACATTTCAACATGTTATGACAAAACAAGAATGACTGACAATGCTGTACTTATTCACTTATGAGTTCGTCCTCGGAGCGTGGGACTGAACTAGGAAGAAGCTATAAAATGAATATTTTTATGATGCTCTGAGATTAATGTAAGTCATTGTCTAGTCTCCAAAGAAACATACAATATCGTAGTAATTAAAGACCATTACTGTGTTTGAAGTTTCAACATTAAAAAATTGAAGTTATTCTGTGAAAACTATTGAGTTTATGTCATATAATGCATACACTTTTTTGTTTATTTTTCAGCAAAGATTGCATATACTTTCGAATGTGTAGGGACACTTGCGTGGGTGATTCCCCTAAACCACAAAATCTTGAAATAAAAAAGTGATACTAAATGGTGTATTCTACATAAATGGTTATTATCTGTCATTTTGGTTGGATTGTAACTCGATTATTGCATTATAGTAGCGAATATAAACTACTATATTACTAGTTGTAATACTTCACCAAATATATTTGGTTTGTTCCTAATTTAAAAACGCATTAGGAGAAAGGGATTCAGATCTATGAATCTAAGAGCTTATTTGAAACAAACAAGTTAACAGGATCTAAAATATGTTAATAAATATTTGTAAATCAATAGAGAGATAGAAATATTATACGTGTTAAACTAACCTGCGTATTTGTGTTTTAAACGTATGTACAAGTTACATTCAAATTTCTTAACTAAAAGTTATCTACAAAGATACTCGTTTATATTTTTATGCCTAAATATACGAGACGTCCTACAATTATTTTAGTTGTACTGTTCAGAGGAAACAAAAACATTTTCCATCGGAGAGAATCAGCGAAAACTTTTTCTCAACTCAGTTAAGGTATTTTTGTTTAGTTTTTTATTGGAAGAAGCAGAAAGAGAGAAACAGAAGCAGCCTCAAAGAAACAATCAAAAGCATTGCGGCAGATGTTTAACTTGTAAAGTTCATACTCTTCTGCAGTTCGGGGTCGTGAAGATGGGGAATTGTTATAAGCGTTACGATTCGCTAGTCGAGGGGGTTAATTACAATATATTTCTCAGGCGCTCAAAACGGAGGGAAAGTCTAGTTGAAGTTGTTAAGAAAGAAATTGCTTCTGGTAACGGGAAGCGCGAGCTCAACTGTTCTCGAGCAGAGAACCCAACTATTTGGCTCTTTGCCTTCGACTCTTCCCCTCCCGAGTTTACTCGCAGTTCTGCAGTTAACTTAGTTCGAAGTTCGCTCACTCTCTTCTGACAATTTCGTGTATTAATAGTTGCATATTACTTGTTACTAATACATTTGAACGCATGCTTATATACAGGCATAATTTTATCACTCGAGCGCCCAGAGACGTTATTTCGGGTGCTCTTTATATCCTTGTAAATACTTTGTTTTTACAGGAAGAAGTTCGTGATTTCAAGACTATTCATCATTTTAGTTTTCTGTTGTTTAAAAAAAAGAAGATTCAAAAACTGATATTTTGTGAAAAATTAAAGAATTGACCTAGAACGCCTAGAAGGCGTCATTTCAACTCGCTGGATACTGGCTCCGTCCCGTAACTTTTGTTTAATGTAAGTATTTCAACGATGAAAATTTTGAAATGGTTAACCCAGTATTTCGAACGTTCTCTAAATTATAGGTTTATTCCTTTTACTTTGTATTGCTTCCTGGCCTTCGGTCGCGTACGCAAATTGATTCATCATAAGTTTCATCCAGACTGTGTAGCAAATGCATCTCTTAAGTTTTTAAGAGCAAATTGTTATTACATGAAGGAATACGTATTAAACTACAAAATATTTGTTCAAATAATTGAGAGAAACAAATTTTCGAATTTACAAGGTTAGTAAGGAGCTGCGGTAGAGTAGTGGTTAGGAGACAGGTTTGCAAACCTGAGGGTCCCGGGTTCAAATCCTAAGTTCGGGAAATAGCATAATTAGCTAACATGACAAGTAAATATTAAAAATCACTTCGGAAGTTCTTTTATTAGCATATGATGTCTCATAACTGGCTACAAACTTGACTTTTATTAGGAGTTTTGTCGAGAATTTCAGTATACTGTATTCGCTCGTAATTCCCCCTAACAAAATATTTGAGGAATCCAACCGTCAGTCAGACGGTCATTTGAGCGTCAACGTACTCTTTTTTTATTTGTTATTTAGCGACAGTGACAGGATTTTCGACAATAGCTAGATAGCTTGGTCGAATTCACCTGCTGTCTGCAGGAGAATGCCAGCGCCCAGCTACTCAGTTTTCCGTCATATCTCCGATCGACACCAAGCGAAGGACGGAGCAGTACCTTAACAAGCAGGGCAAGAACCGTGCGCGATCTTTCTTTCCCATTCTTTGTCATATCCTCATCACTTACTTACACACATTCACATGCACTACACTATCACACATGCCGGGAGTCCCGGCTTCGGCGGTGCCCCGCTGGTGGGTGATCAATGGCTGCAGAAAACTCCATTAACCGTCATGTAGGTCGCAGTCTGATCTCACCTTCCGGCGGGGAAAGATCATCACCGCCTCTTGCGATAAAACATACATTACACTTGTGGAACTAATGGTCTTAATAATTTGACGCACCAGGAAACATCAATCATAATAATAATAATAATAATAATAATAATAATAATAATAATAATAATAATGTAAAACATTTGTAAGATTTCTTTACCTCATATGTACTGGCCTCCAGTTGTTATAAGTTTTATGAATAACGGGGAACAAACGTGGAACTTGGGAGATAGATTTTGTTTATCTCATTTTATTTGGAAGTTTGCAAATTTTGTTGCTTTAAAATCATTAGACAATAAACAATCTCTCTTCAATATATTATACAAAACATATGTACTACTCATGCTAAACATTACTATCGTTATAGCTATAACTATTGCAGGTTACTATTTTTTTAATTTATAATTTTGTACTCGTATTATTTAGTTTCAGTTATTTAGAAGCAGATTTCTTATGTAACTACGTTGGTATGCTAAGATGAATCATTATTCGAGTTTCTGTTAAGGAACATTAACTGTTAAGTGAGTACACTAATTATGAGGTACAGAGAAATCGATATCGCATGTAATGACAGAGCACATTCAACATATCCTGTACCCGATTTAATGAAGAAATTGGTAGTAAAGTGTAATACTAATCAACTTGAAAACTATGAAGAAACATTATTAAAGAGCAAACATTGTATCGTTGTGAAGTGTAGTACAATTCAACTAATTAAATTTAAACAGTGTGTTTGAACCATGAAGTGGTTATTATACATAAACACTTCATGGTTATGTACAATAAATTACCTACAGCAGCTCAATTAGGGAACCAATAAACAAACATTGCTGTGAAATCAGAGCGTTGAAAATTGAATTTGGTCAATTTTATGACATGTATTTTAGATGTCAGAAAACTTATGTATAGAAATGTAATACATATGTTAATATTTATTAATGCATTACGTTAATTTTGTCACGTAAAATGCACACATTTTAGTGTCGTAGATTTAAGATAATTGCTTCGACATCAAGACAATTTAGATGATAAGAAACCATTGTCTTGACCTTCGGTATAAGTCAGTGTAATAAATGTTACATTACTACAGGAGACTTTATAGAAGTAATAAACACATTACATTAGGAGACATACCCCAATGTGATACTATACAATCGCAAAATTGTGATATAATATTGTGTTAAATAACTAAAATATTGCTCCATTACGTTACTATATTATAACATTGCTTGTGAGTGGATGCGAGCAAGTTTAATAAAAACAAGTAAAATCATTTGCACATCACATTTAATTAGCATTCATATGTTAATGGGGTTAATATGGACATGCAGGTGAATGGCCATGTACTATAAGAAAATATCTAATTTGGGCTTTAGCACTTGCGACTTACTAAACTGAACTAGGTATTACAAAAAAAGGAATTTTCTACGAATAACATGCCGTCTTGGTGGCATCTAACCTATTAGTCGACTTCACTGGTTAAAAGTCTTACCCGCATATCTCAGCTGGGAGAAGAAGTTGGAGATGTTCCCATGAATAGTCGTCCACAAAGTTCTTGATGGTGTGTGGTGTGATGACTACGTTGATGACCGGCTGGCGGTCGGAAGGGCCTGCAGCGCAGCGGGTATCAAGGGATTTGGGACAGACCACGCGGTGCTAGGTGCGATGACTACCGCCCGTGGCAATGTCACACGATGACAGCTGCCAACGACCCACCTAGGCCGTCTCCTCGATCATCGGACATAGCACTTAGGTTGACTGATTGATTTTTCGTGTTTCCGGGCGCGTCAACTGCTTCGGTCATTAGTCCCGTTAGTGTAGTGCATGTTTTTTTCTCGGAAGATGGTGGTGATCTTCCCCTGCTGGATGGCGAGATCCGGCGCCGACCTACCGTCGGCTAGTGGGGTTTCCCCCTAACCAGGACTCTCCCACCAGCGGGGCACCGCCTCAGCCGAAACAAGCTCTAAGCTCCCGACCGGTCTCCCGGAATATGTGGTAGTGTGGTGCATGTTAGTGTAAGTGTGTGTGTGTAAGGGGAGAGGAGAGGACAAGGAAGAGGAAGGAAAGATCGCGCGCGGTCCGTGGCCCGTTTGGTAGGGCACTGCTCCGGCATTCGCCCGGTGTTGATCGGAGAAACTACGTAAAACTACCGATCAGAGCAGCCGGCCGCTAGATTTCTCCTTCAGACAGCGACTGAATTCGACCTAGCTGAAAAGTTAGTGTCGAAAATCCTCCCGCGGTCAGGACTCGAACCTAGGACCTCCCGGTCAGAGGCGCTGCAGGCTGCAAACGACCCTCCTAGGCGGTCTCCTCGATCATCGGACTTAGCACTTAGGCCTACGACGCACAATCATAGGGGCCACTGAGCCGTCGGCGCGGCGGTGACGGTGTCCCGTACTCAATCGTGGCGGTGACTAGGGTGCAGTACCCAGCGGGGACAATGCAGGCGTTTTCGCACAATGCGTTACCTCTGTTCTCCCGTATCGCGGAATCTTAGTGCAAATTAACGGGCATTGTTATCCCACCCACTGCACTCGAGAGAGGTAACGAAGTCCGAGCGCCCGAAGCAGAAGTACCTGCCAGTGCAGAGCGTCAGTCCAAGTCATGTGCACAACCTCAGCAGAGAGATCGAGGGTGACGTGCCGACCTGTTTGGTAGAATTTACAAGGAGAACTCGCAGTCTTAGTGCCAGTCGGAGAAGGAGTTAAATGAACTCAGAAGATGAAGTTCTAGTCATGAAGTTCGAGTGAAGAAGTCTAAGTGAAGTGATCACGGGACCATACGAAATCACTGATCCCCTACTCTGGTCCAACTGCCTCTCCGTGGTTGCTTAAAATCAACTACTGAGAGTAATGAGATACCTTGCACTAACGATGCGCTTTTTTTTAAAAAAACAAAAAGAAATTGCTGTTGTATTGTAGGTGGCGGCAGTTGATACCCGGTCCTGCACGGGGGTGCGCCCTTTCTCCTTTTAGGTGTCGGTGGGATGCGATGCAGCTGCACCTTAGGAATATTGTTGACCGCGGCAAACGCGGCAGCCTTGCAAATTATTTGTTCGCAAAAGAGCCGTTTGGGCGATGCGTATGTGCGCGTTAAAAAATGTCACCTCCTAAAAATTTACGGGGGTGGGTCATACCGGCCCTTTGACATAGATATCTTTTAAGCGTGCAGTACCACTTAAAATACCAAGTCCCTACAAATGACAAAAAATTAATAATAATAATAATAATAATAATAATAATAATAGTAATAATAATTATTATTATTATTCAATATTATAATACATACAGTATAATAATATTAATATTATTGTTAAATATAATAAATATACAAAGGCATGACGAAGTTGCTGCCATCGTATACAGCTATCTATGCGGTCAACATAACATTCTGCTGGAAGATAAGCCATATTACAAATTAAAACCACCACCATTTACCGAGGACGAAGTCAAATGTGTTTGGAATACCTATATAATCACAAATAAAAGCCAACAGACCAGACATAACACTAGTGCTTAAAAAAGAAAGGAGAACCTTCCTCATTGATGTGTCAATTTCCAATACTCATAATCTACAAAACAAAATACAAAAAAGTTAACAAAGTATATGGACGTAACAGAAAAAAATAAACGTCTATGGAAACAACAAGTCATTAGTATTCTACCAATAGTCATATCTATATGACAAATAGGCCACAGGAGTAATCTCCACCACATCTGAAACCAACACTACTACAACTAGAAATACCATTGTAATTGCACTACGAATTAAAAAACTCAGTCATTTGAGATAGTTGCTATATAGTAAGAAAGTTTCTAAACTCTTAAATTTGTAAATACAATGTAAATACTAGTGTAATGTGTTTCATGTGTAAAATATGTAAATATTTGAAAAACCGTATATTTATTTTTCCTATTGTATTATTTCTTGTGTTAACAAAACATGGATTCTGGCTACACCACGTGTTAGAGGATTTTTTTTTCTAAATTTAGCAAACAGATTTATCCACTTTTTCGTTACCAGGGCCCTGTAATATGAGTTTTCGTACCAAAAATTCACCGTTCTTCTCGCAGCATTCCATAACTTTCTCTCTTCTCCATTGCGGGAAAGTAAAAACAAGCCGCCTGGCTTCGTTGTAGCACGCAGTCACTCTCGGGAGGAGATGCACCCGGCCGGTGAGGAAGCGCGCTCCCTTTTCGGTGGTCATAAAAAGCCGCCCGCGCCCTATTGTGCCGGGACGGTTGGGGGGGGGATCTCATCATCTCATGCCATCTCTAACTAGGGATGGCAAAAAACATTGATGTTTTTAAAACATTGCTGTTTTTAAAACATCGATGTTTTCCACAAGAAACATCGATATGTTAACATCTATATTTTGTTTTCGATGTTTTCTTCACATAGATATTTTGTTGCAAAAACACCCATGTTTTTTTTATTTTTTCTTTAATAAAGGAGTTTAAGCACGTTGTAGAGTAGCAGCAATCGACAACAATATCGTCGTTTCGCGTCATCCTCTTTATCACGCTGCACATTTCGCCTGTGCATTCTGAGGAAGTTTGAGAGCTGCTTGTGTTATGAATATATGTTATCGCCAGGCGTGTCATTGCCTGAATCGACAGTGAAACACGAAATGGATGGCAAAACACGATGTTCTTTATTGTTAATTTCATTCTTTACATTCGATAATAATTTTTATCTACAACAGCTTGCTGCTTAGTATGCTGTATTAATAATATCATAATAGCGTGCTGTATTAATAGAGCATGCTTAGCATGCCTTTTATTAGTCTGTAAGTAAAACATCGATGTTTTCCCGTTGATTTTTTAATTGACATCGAAACCGCTTTATCGATGTATCGAAGCATCGATGTATCGATGTTTTGGAAAATTTGCCATCATTACCTCTGACCCGCAAACGCACTGACACAGACGGAGCCCGCGCCGTACGTCCCGCGTCGCGCACAACCCACCGAATGGTGCAATTACCTTAGTAATTCGGGGCATCGCGAATTCAGCCGTTGTTCACGAGGACGTTGCGTTACAATACCTTCATTACGTCATTATTAAACACATTACTATACGTTTCTTTACTTCACTTAACGTCGCTTTCCCCCCTATTTACCATATTCTAAGAAAGAACGGTTTTATGCAATTTTTAGGACAAAACTCCGGACATGTGCTTTGCTTCAGAGCAAATTACCCCCAGGTATGAATCAAATGGACTCAAAGTAAAAAATGTGGAATGCTGTAGATTCTGCTCTAAATAACAGGCGTATATGCAACATACTCTGCTGCAATATTGTTACTATCGTACGTAACACAAAAAAGTGTTTTTTTATTGTAAAATAATGATTTACAAAATGTGAGGTGACGGCATGGGTTCAACTAGCACAATGTATTGAATTCCTAATACGTATATTACAAAAGATTTCGTAGTTGAGTGGAAAACCCGGTCTCATCTCTCGAACCTTCATAAATTAATAGTCAATAATATTAATATCTTATCCTGTAAATTAACGACTAAATATCTTAAGTGTCAGTAAAATATTTAGTATGTTCTAGGCTGCAACTAGCTTCCTAAGAAGCTCGTCTGATGACTGTAGATGCCTCTACCATACTTCCATCAAAATAAGACCTGTTCCCAATAACCCCATATCTTGCTTTTACCAATCTTTTAAATGTAAATGACCTGGAATTTTTAAAAACGTTCTTGCATAAATATTGCGAAATAAATCCTAGAGCTACGATAACATTACCTTCATTACAGTGCGGCCTGTTTTTCTACGCCTTACATCCCACTGATCTCTACTTTCTGACTGTAGAATTGAGGGCGTTTTTTCTGGCTCCTTGGACGTTCTGCCGGCATGACACAGCAACATCTATAAGTATACATACTATTTTATTAGAATCCCGAATCAGTGTATGCGGCTTATTTGTTCCTTTCGGACGATCAGTACGGATTTGTTGGTCGTACAATATTGTACACAGTCCAACAGACGTCACCGGTGTATTGAAACATATGATTGAAATTTTGAGAGTGTTACAGATCTGCTAGTAGATATCACTTCAGACTATTGTGCCTTTAAATGAGTTCTAACTTCGTTAAAATTGAACAAGGCGAGACGATACGATCAAATGTTTACACAAAAATTTCAGATGCTCAAAGTGGTTCCAGGATAATATTTCAAAAGTTTTTTCTCGCCATATTTAATCATCTTTTTTTAAAATTCGAATTTGATGTATTCCATGTCGGTACATGTCGGTAAACTACAGCTTTACAAAGGAAATTTAAAAAATACCACAAACAGTTTGCACTTTTTGCACAGATTCAAAACGTCACCGTTTTTAAGAGTTCTCTAGCGCCTAGAATAATTGTTGAAAAATTAATATTAATATATGAATTTTGTAGACAATTTTAACTTCTTATAATTTGGGTATGAAGATCATCTTAACCAAGTGCAAAGTTGTCGAGAAATAAGCGGAAAACTAAAACAAGTGATAAATGTTTGTTTTTGAAATTTTCTTTGTGAAGCCAACAATTCACGAGGTGGCAAATCCCACATTCGAATTTATCACCCGAGAAAATATATACAACCGGTGAGAAAAAACTTCCGAAATTTTTTCCTGGCCCAGATTCTTACTGACCAGGCGCGGTTCGTCATTGAAGGTTGTAAGGCCTCTCCTGCAAAAAATGCCTTCCAAAAGAAATTTAAAAATATATTTATAAATGAATATATTTATTAATTATGGATTTTTGAATTATATTATATAACAATCAATTAAAAGTTTTGTTTATGAGTTCGATAACGGTGGTCCGTAAAGCTTTTGATGTTGTTGACAGGGAAGACAAAAGCGTTTGGCTCCCACTTCATTCCGTCATAAGGCCTGTGTAAAACGACGAGGCGTGACGTCATACATTCACTGTACAGGCTTACCGGCGGAAGAAGGCTGCGACCAGGCAGCCTTCAAGGGTGGGGTGTAGGGTCGGAAGAAGGCCGTACCACCAGATAGCATTACTACGCAGCTCAGCGAGTAGCACTGAGCATCAACTAGTTTTCCCAATATGTAGTAGGAGTGCTACTCTGTTATGGGAGTATCGGAAAAGATTTTGTGTAGAAACACAATGCATGCAATATGATGCAATGCATTTGCAGCCTTCTCCACTTGAAAACCACGAACCGCGACTGTTAGTGACTAAACTAAATGGCATTCATTATCCTGGAATATTTTGAGAATCGCTATATCGTAATGTCGTTTCCTCAGTGCCTAATATTGAACAGCTATTACGTCAGACTACGATTCAAGCGTCTGTGTCCCCCTTTTACGCCATATAAATGATGGATCTTTATTAATCTGTATCTTTCAGTTCTTTTTAGGTATTGCTCTTACAGTGATTTGTCTCTTCACAATATCTGTATTATTTTTGTTCTACAGTTCACGTCATGTAGTACTAGTAGTTCGTTTTCTTTTACATTCTGTATTTTTGCGTTGTATTTGTCGTTGGTAATGGATTTAAGTTATTGTACATTACGTAATATTATTCATTGAATTTTACTTTACTCAATAGAGAGTTTTTGCAAGTCGTGGATTCGAAGGACGTAACACAAGAAGTCTGGGGAGAATTGTACTGCGCATGCGCCGGCGGCATCAAATAACGGGATTTCGATTGTCGGGTCTCGTCCACCTGTTTTGTCGTCTGCGACAAACTTACACTTTACGTAGTTGTCGCCGCCACCATTAAACACGAATTCAACACTAACGCACAATGAGCATGAAAGTAATGAAAAATACAATATCTATACTACCAAAATAATATGTCAGGAACTTAATGGTTATTTTTTATCAAGTTCGTTCAAATATATCAAGAATAAACTAACATAACTGTTTAGGGTTTGGAGGTTATGCATATAGTGAGGCTACATTGATAGTCACGAAATTCATCCATAGAATGTTATAATTGCCAAACATTTCCCAATCCTAATATAAACAATATAAATATGTTATAGTAAAATAGCGAGGTTATATAGGAAGCTATAGTTTTCTTTGAAGATAGATAAGTATTGCACATTCGTATGATGCAGTGAGATTTCATGTACTGTCTTGTAATCCTAATAAAAGCAAAAATAGGGTCAGAGATACACAGATGTTCCATAAAAAGTTTTAGATCCTGTTAGAAGTATTCAGTTCCAATTATTTCTGAGTTTTAACGTACGTTTTCGATTGTACGACATACAAAAACTAATTTATCTGAAGATACGTTATTTCCTTTTGACGATAATGTCTACGTACTACGACAATTGATTTCGTCCTGCAAAACTCTAATCTCAGGGAAGTACCAAAAGACACTTCGCTAGGCGCTCTAGACGCAGTGCATCACGCCGTCGCTTCTGCGTCCGCACACTCAGTCGTGCCAATTCCTGCACTAGAGTAAATTTGATTCCGTCCCATCCAGACGTGCCCATCGATGCATCGACGCGCTCCGGGGCCGCCCTGCCCGTGTGGCCCCAGGCACCACCGCCGCCCTGTTATCGCCGTTCGCCCACAGATGAGGCTCATTTGCCGGCGACATACACACATCGCCCATCGCTCGGAAGCCGTGCGCCCTTCTTTTAATTGCTGATGGACGGCGTCATGGGCTGGAAGGATGCGTGGCGTGTGGCGGGCGATGGATCGGCTGAAGCCGGGCGGCCGAAGGGCACAGTGGGTAGCGATGCGACGAACCGCGTTCGAAAATTACGATTTCGAAGAGGGCTAACCTTCAACCTTCCGCTACTTGCGGATTCATCTGGGAAGCATCTGTACGTGTGCGGGCTGTGAGTTTGCGTTTAGGAACTTGGCTTTAACTGATTAATAATATATTATCATATCTGCAGTATTTAATTTTTAATCATTGTCCTTTTTATTTTGAGACTATTTTGAGAACATTTGAGTGAATATGTACAAATACTATCTTATGTTTGAACTGAATGAAGATAAATGTACTTTCATGAATTGAATGAAGAAATATTTTTGTGATAATACTGTCTTATTCCGGTTATATTGGTTTTAAAGAATTGAATCAGATCAATGCTTAATTGAGAAAATATAATAAAATATTTAACTTCTTTTTGCCTATTATTATTATTATTATTATTATTATTATTATTATTATTATTATTATTATTATTATTATTATTATTATTATTATTATTAATTTTATTAATTAGTTTTATTAAGTTTATTACTGTTATTGTTGTTATTATTGTCATATCTCCAGTTATAACATTTTCATTTTACACTTCCTGAACTTGAAAACACGGAATTAATATTGTTTACATTTTTACCTTTATTATTGTAGTTTTTAGTCTGGCTTGAGAAATGGATTTTCGCAGTTGATTTGTTGAATGAAAATATGGACTGAAATTTGCATTTATATATTTTTAGGTTTTCCGATAGTATTGTTTTATGTAACTTCAGTTGATTCACCTAAATTTATGAACTTTACTACAATTTATTTTATTAATATTGTTGTGCTTCCCACTCCATAATCCCCAAAAATTTGCTGAGATGGATCTCTGTTCGGCTCTTCTAAGTACATTCCCTCAAATGTAAGGGTAGATTGTACAATTTCTTGAATTTTGAAATATATGTTTTAAATTTCTTGGACAAATTTTTCCTTTCACAAGGATGTAACGGAGCGGGGGGGTGGGTTTCCTCATGCAAAAATTCTTACATAGGTACACTAGTATTTAAGTACTTTATTTTCAAGTTGTAAAGACAATTAATTAAGTAATAGACTTCTTTTGGATAAACCTGATTCGCTCTTGGAAGCTTTTCATTCGCTCCTACTCCCTTGACACGTTTGCTCTGCACTTCACCGTGCGGCGGCTGCAAATTCTGTGGACGATCGAGTATGCTCTGTGATGGACACTGTCAGAAAGCAAACGGAACCATGTTTATTGTGTCCGTCTGACACATCTGGAACATATATCCACTCGCGAACTCTGCTGGCTCGCGCGTTAACTATGTTTATGCTCAAGCAAGATACAATTCTGCGGTCTTCGAAGCTAGTGAACAATAGCTCCAGGCACACATATACCGCTGCTGGATAATTTTGATTACTTTGGAAATTTGTGGCTTTACCCTCGAAGATACTCCAATACAATTATGTATTCGAGTATCTTCAAGAAAAATCTCATGGTTTTTGTAGAGTAAAATAATTATTTTCTAGCTGATTATCAGTTTAATAATATAAAATAACAATGTTCCCAATATTTTTCGAAACGGTCTGGTGTAAGTTAGAGGACAGTATTTTCGGTGTTATAATCTCTTGCCATTGCTGTGCAGAGGTGTTTTTAGAAGTTCATCACATTAATAGGTCTCGCCGATTCTTTAACAATATTCACACTGGATTGGAAGGCTGGATTGGATTGGATTGGATTGGAATGGTCCCTATATGCGTTTTATAATACATTTTTAGTTACAAAGAAATGTACGGTTTGCTTAATTACGTTCGACGTGACACATGAAGACAATAAATGTTCAAAACGTTTTTGAAAAGATTTCAAAATGGAAATGTATTTCAATTATTTTTATAAATACAAATTAATTCGCTTCCAAATTCTTTTTTTCTTTGTTCTGATTTTTAAAATATAAATCAATAGCTTCAATTCTCATAAAACATTGCGGTAATTTATAAAATGAAGCCCATTTCAAACCAAATCTCAAAAATCAGGAAAGTCGGTAAAAACATTCTCATTTATGTCACCAATTACAATGTACTCGAAGTATTTGATCAATGTCGTTTGGTAAAAAGAATCATTCAAAATTATATACCTTTCGTTTCTACTTCCACTGCCGTCCTTTTTGTTATCATATTCACCAAAAAATATCTAGCCTTAAAATTATACTGCTCTTTACATGATTTTCATAACATTTATTAAGATGAGCTTGTTCAGTTCGCAATAATACTTAATGTACTAGTGTCTTGCTTTTTTCGCTTGCACAATCATCTCACCCATTCACGTGCACAAAGCGTTAGTTTTCCGCACGTTTTCTGAGGCAACCTCCCTATCTAGTTCAACCACACAATTACTGCCCTCACGACTATTGGCAAGCAGTCACGGACAATGCCAATCCCTGCCACTGTGCAGCGCTGCGCGGCAGCGTGTCTGCGGTGTGGCGGCAGCGGCGGCGCAGACGGCTGCAGATAGGGAAATTGGCGCCGGCGCCGGACAATGCACGCCCATTTGTCTGCGCTGTCGGACGGACAAGCGCCGCCCCCGTCGCCCCCGTCGCCCCCGTCGCCCCCGTCGCCCCCAACGCCCCCGCCGCCCCCGCCGCCCCGGTCTCCCCCGTCTCCCCCGTCGCCTCCGTCGCCCCCGTCGCCCCCGTCGCCCCCGTCTCCCCCGTCGCCTCCGTCGCCCCCGTCGCCCCCGTCGCCCCCGTCGCCCCCGTCGCCCCCGTCGCCCCCGTCGCCCCCGTCGCCCCCGTCGCCCCCGTCGCCCCCGTCGCCCCCGTCGCCCCCGTCGCCCCCGTCGCCCCCGTCGCCCCCGTCGCCCCCGCCGCCCCCGCCGCCCCCCCGCCCCCGCCGCCCCCGCCGCCCCCGCCGCCCCCGCCGCCCCCGCCGCCCCCGCCGCCCCCGCCGCCCCCGCCGCCTCCGCCGCCCCCGCCGCCCCCGCCGCCTCCGCCGTTCTTCACCACATCCACCGCCACGGCCCCCTCCACCACTTTTTAATCTCCATCACCATTGCTTCCACTTCCACTGTTTTCTTAATTTCTGGCCCGGCCCGCATCAACTCCGTACCTGCCTCTTCGCCGTTACCACACTGATCCATCTCCACATCTTGACGCCACCATTCTTTCCACCGCCGCCTCCACTTCTCCGCCCCCACGCTACCTCAAACACCTCCACCTCCAACTCCACCGCAGCCGGCGCTGCCTGCACAGCCTTGGCGGCACGGGCCCGTCATGGCACGCGCCTACCGCGTGAAATTGCGACAGGATGCCCGACCCTCTGTTCTCCCCAGCGACATCTCGCTCACCGTACTTCGGTCAGCGTCCATGCCCACCCCACTCGCCTGCCTGAACTTCCAAAGATTGGCATGCTGCATTTAAATTCGCAGACGATTCTTTGCTGCGTTTAAACGGCGATGGTGCGTTAAAACTCGCAGATGATACTCATGGGTGTGCAACCACATTAGAATCAGTCAAGGTGAAAGGAAAAGTAGCTTTAATGAGCAATCTGGCAAAACCAATCAGTGACTGTCTACATGATATGTTGTAGGACAATGGTATCCTCAGAATGAATGGGGGTAAAATTTAATATCATGAGGACACCACTGTTCTACAACATATTTCTCCAAGTGCTTTATCTTCAGTTTAATTTGTTTACAGCCGCAGCGAAAGACAGTAGATACTCGGTTATGGTTGATGGTTTCAACTTTCTTTTTATGTTGGAATTCGAATCACGGTCTTACAAATGTATTGTATTCTGTTAAGCTTTTCAAAACATAAACGTTTTTAACATTATTATGTTTTCAATTTAACAAAGATGATAACGCCAGCCTTAATTGCGATAAGTGCATTTTCTCTGTGAATTCTTTGTATATTTTGCTAATAAACTAGTGATGCTAAATTAGCACGTACTTTCTTGCCTAAAATGTTATGAAAATTTCGCGAAGAGTACCCTGATTTTCGAAAAATTGTACAGAACCTTATTTCAAAATTTTTCTTTAACACTTTCAATCCCAAATTATTGTTAAATAATGAAGAATTTTTTAAACCTAATTTTGAGTTATAATTGACTAGTTTAAAGCAAAAACGCCATTTTGTTAAAATATGTCCTGAAATTTTAGAAAATTCTACACGTTGCTCTCAGGGAACATTGGGGTTTCATTAAGAGAAAAAATTCCATCTTGATAATTGTAGATGTTAGAAGATGCCGAAAAAATTTTAATTTTTGTCAATTTCGAAAAATCAGAGTTTTTAACGCAAATGAGAAAATGAGCATTCTCTTAAACGTTCTTCACACTATCCAACAACAAAATTTAATCAAAAACGATGGAGCCATTTCTTTGAAAATTTTGAGAGTCCCAGGGGCTTCGTGTAAAAATTTATTAAAATATCTGTGTCAAACTCAAAGTGTCGCAAACATCGTCCAGATCGATTACGGAATATCAATTTGGGAGAAAATCGACTGAACAGTTTCGCCGCTAGCGTTGTTCAGTCACATGGACGTACAGACACAGAGATAGACGTTTTCCCGTCGTTCGATTTTTCGGTATCAAGGATTCACAAATCTTGGATTCTGGCTACATCACGTGTTAGAGGATTTTTTTTCTAAATTTAGCGACTAAATTTATCTACCTTTTCCTTACAAGGCCTTGTATTAAGAGTTTTTCTGTCGAAAACTTGCTGTTTTTTGCGCAGCATTAGATTTCTCTCTATTGCGTGTAAGCTGTAGCTAGAAAGTAAAAACGAAAGAAGGAGCATGTACTAGTTGCATGACTTTTCTTGACGTCTCTTGCGTCGCGCGGGGCTCGGGGAAAGGAAGCTACTTCCTACGTCACATCAGACGAGTGTTGCCAACTGTAACATTATTAATTTGACTATAAAATATAATGAATAATCAAGTATTTAATAGTGTAACTTCAAGTGAAAATATACTGAATGGTAATATTGTTTGTTAATGAGATAAGGTTTTTGTATACTTAATTATCTTTTTCGGAATAATTGAAATCATCGCCAGGATTCTCAGTTGCGTTTATTAAGATGTCATCCACTGTGATTTCCATTATCCTGTCTTTTTGGAGTACTCTTCTTCTAGTTTCTTTACGTAGTTGCAGTAAACTTCCCAGTATGATGCAGTTACAGCTTCAAAACCTCTGTTAGTTTACGCAGATGCGATGCTAACATGTTCCCAGTTCTGTTATGTTATGTTCCCTCAAGTATCTTTTAATTTTTGTCCATGCCAGATCAATTGCATTTAAATCGCAGTTGTGCGAAGGAAGGCGTACTACGTAGGTGTGTGACTAGCACCTGCAGCTTTTCATCAATTACGTACTTTTTGTCTGTAAGCCTGTTGGCCTGAATGAAGCAGTCGAGTTAGGTGTTCGTAATCTAAAAGTCAATGCAAACATTCGTTGCCAGAATAACAATAATATTCCAATTTAAATCAAAACCAACATCTGATTCGTAAAGCCAAGATAGAGGCAAAATATCATCGTATAAAAGAGCAAATAAAAGCAAAGTAAAGAACAACGAAAACGCGAGAACTGAATTCATTCGGAAGCAACGATAGACAGCCCTGATTATCTTGCCGTGCCGTTCCGTGTGAGACCAGTCCGTGCCGAGTCACGCCGGTTGAGCACGAGGGAGCTCAGACATCAAGAGAAGTCGCGCGACTAGTATGTTCTTTTGCAAGAGATACGAGATGGAGATGTGTGGAATGTGAATGCGAACGACAAAAAATTTTCTTGGAAATTACAGGTAAATGAAATGCACGATTTAATTGCATCAGTTTGAACTTCCATTGATGTTTAAATGGTTCATTGTTAATCTCTTCCAAGCATATTGAAATCGAAAATAAAATCGTTGGTGTTTGCCGATTAGTCATTTATAATTAATTTATATCCTTCTTGTCTTACAATCATTATTATCTATATTTTCTTATTATACGACTTTATTTAGCTCTCCTTGGTGTCGTCTACTTTATTACACTGACCCTCCTTCAAAGCATTCTTCTTTCTGTCTCGTCTCCAAAGCTTCGTTTTCCGCCTAAATGTAAAGAGGTAGTTGAGAATTCATGATATAAATAAAACGCCTGAAACGGGAACACTGCCAGAAAGGTTGAACTGATAGGTGAACATTTCAAAAGAAGATATCGTTGTTCTCTGTCGCGCTATTTAACGTTTAGGTGGATTGCAAACGTGTTCTTTCTCTCATGAAAAAAAGTGACTGTTGCATATTTACGTGAATGGCGCGAGAGAATGGAGACGAAAATAGAAAGATAAAGTTCAGAACCTTCGCGGGGAGTGCTGTAAATCTTCCTGATAAATTCTGTATATTTCTTTCCCAAGAGCCGGTAACCCCCAGGAGCATTTAGTAGAAATTACGACAAGCCCTTTTACAAAACGTTCGCGCTATCTTTAGCGCTTTAATTCGACTTGTTTGACACGGCCCGCGAAAGAAAGTCTTGGGGAACTTGAAGCATTACGAACGCCGTTCGGAATTCATTAGAAGCAGCCGATTCATCGCCGTCTGTGACAGCTCCTCGGCGGCGTCGTCGAAAACAAGAGGTCCAATGGAAACGCCCGCGGAATGACTGTCGCGGGGTGGGGCAGCGGGCGACGCCATTGTGTGTCTGCGGCTGTATTATGGACGAGCCGCTCGCGCGCAGGGTAAGCGCCCATTCATTAGCTGGGCTTTTCGCGATTCAAGAGGCCCGGTGCGGGCGGTGGACAGGTGGGGGGGGGAGGGAGAGGGCGGTTTGTCGTGCTTCGTTGGATCTCGACTCCGCTGCTTCGCTTTATACCATTAAAGCTGTTCTCTTGTTTTAGTGTTATTGTATGTTCTGTTGCTAAGTTTATCGTGTATTCAGAGTTATGTCATGCGCAGTAGAGCAGTTGTTTGTCGCATTATTGAGTGAAATGCTTTTGAGTTGAATATGTCTTCATTTGTTTATCTCACAGTTTTACATTCAGTCTTGGCTTTCGTAACATGTTCTGTTGAGTCGACCACATTCATCAGCTTCGTTTGGCTTATCACGTGCATTGGAGAGGTGGCCTCTTAATTCCAAAATGTAATAAAGTTGTACTAAATTGAATAGGTCTTAATTATTTATCACGCAGTTTGATTTTGTCAGAAATTTAATAGTTAATCTTGTCATGGCTATCGTACTTGGCAGATTTGTTTGCTTCTTTTTGACACACGTGGAGGTGATTGAATGGTACAAATTAATTAAACGTATTGTCCTTAATCTATCTATGATTTTACTTTGATTCCATGATTTCATTTTGGGTGTGATGCGTCTGACAAGTTTCCCCCGCATTCTATGCTTTATTTTTATTCGATCACTGGCATCTCAATTTCTGGAATTTCATAAAATGAGTCTAAACTCAATATTATTTCATTGATTTAGAGCACCTTTTTTCTCATTGAAGGTTTCCATTATTTATAACATTTTCTTTCTGCTTCTCCCATGCACTGTTATAATGATTATATCTGCTAGAAAACATCTGAAATACGCGTTACAGCATTTCCTGAAAACGCGTAATATCGTTGCGACGTAAAAGTTATTTTCTATTTTTAATATTTCCTTAAACAGACGAAAAATTTGAACTGTATAATAAACTCAGGAGACTCTCCATTAAAAAACTAGGTAAAAATAATTTTAATAACTGTTTAATTTCTATAGGTATCTTTTTTCTAAAGTGTTGAGGATTCACAACATAATATCAGTAAATAATGATAAACAAACAACGTCTTATATATATTTTTGAACGAAATAGTTTCGTTAGAAGGCATTACAGAGTTCGTATCACCAATAAGACACTTTCATATTCTTCAGTCCATTTACACCAATTCTATTTAATTTATGTTTTCCTCGTGTTATTATTTCATTCGTTTCATCTCCTTTAAGGCCCTTTTCGTATTGCGTTAATTTATTTTAAAATTTTATTGTTTCTGAACGTACTCGTCATCTAGTCTCCTCTGAGTCGTTTCCGAGCTCTCGTTTACGACGTGCTGATCGCAGGGCGCAGCAACATGTGCCAGTACGAGTAGAAACTGTTTTTCTCCCCAAAGTCCAATCTGATTTGTTCGCTGCATTCGTACGATCAGTATAAATGTGTTGATCATATAGTTTTGTATACAATCTAACAGAAGTAACCGCTTGTGGTTAGTGTTCGTAACACTTAAAGCCTATGTTTAGAACTTTTTACTTCCTCGCTACGGAGAAAGTTATGTAATGCTCCGCGAACACGCATTTTTGGTAGAAAAATTCTTATTGCATGGTCCTGGCAACGAAAAAGTGAATAAATCCAGTTGCTAAATTGAGAAAAAAATCTCTAACACGTGGTGTAGCCAGAATACATGTTTTGAGGATCCTTGATACCGAAAAATCGAATGACAGCAAAACATCCGTCTGTGAACTCGCTAGCGGCTAAACCGTTCAGCCGATTTTCTACAAAATTGATATTCTCCAATACATCTCGCTAATGCAACGGCCCCTTGAATTTGAAACCGGTATTTTAATTTTTCGCTGGTGCTTTACATGAACCTCATGGGACATTTTCATAATTTTTTAAAAAATTCCTTCAACGTTTTTGTTAAAATTTTCTTGTTGGATTGTGTAAATAACGTTTGAGAGAATAGTTCAAGTCTTAATATTCGTGGAAAACTCCATTTTCTCGAAAATTGCAAAAGTTAAAACTCTTTTACAGTCGTCCTACAACTAAAATATTAAATATAGAGATTTTTTCCTTAATGAAATCTGTTGATAGATTTTGAAATAAGATAATGAACAGTTTTTCGAAAATTGTAGTTCTTTTTGCGGCGTTTTGGGAGAAAATACGGGCGAGAAATTACGTGCTGTGTTTGCACCACAAGTACGTGGACGTTACATATCTGCCAGTGGAGAGAACTAAATATCCTAGCCGGTGAACTGCAGCCCTGTGTTTCCGAGCTGAATCCCTATCGTCCTTTCTCACGTGCATGGCTGCCCCTCCTGTGGCTTCTCACGGGGGTCATTTCACGTCGCAGACCTCACGCGACCCGCCCACGTGGGCAAGGACGAATATTTAGCTTCTCGAGTGAGGTGTTGGCGGACGGGAGGGGAGGGTGGGCAACTCTCCAAGGCAGGGCAGTTTAGGGCGCCAGATAACTCCCATCGTTGAAAAGAAAATTACGGATCAATCTCCTTATAAATTGAATTGTTCTTGGTAAATTACTTCACCTATTCTGGGGATTCATAATCAAGGAACCAGAGATCCTACTTGAATCCTTGTCAAGGCTTCTGCCTGGGTGGCGGGCTCTCCTGTTACAAGAGTCCTAGTTTCTAGTTCCAACGCTGAATGATTTTTAAAATCGACTAAATAGCTCGGTCGAAGCCAACACACTGGCGAGGTGTCAATTCCAGAGTCAGGCTGCTGTGATCGCGGTTCTGTCGATGCTACAATTTTGACATCTGGAGAAACACCTTAGACAGCGTGCCACCGATCTCTCGTCATCCCCATTGTTAGTGCCAGGTACGGGACTGGATCCGATATTTATGATATAGAAAAACTCCAACAATATTACTGTTCAGCTGTTTGTCAAAATGAGGCAAGCGCTTGAAATGTAACGCCATAGGTATAATAATTTTTAAGAAATAAATTAATTTATGAGACTGGAAGATAAGTTACCACGTTCCGTAATTAAACAATAATTATGACGATAGTCTATCTTTTTTGTACTTGCGTAATTATGTGCATTCTTTTTGTGAATATCATTCTCTAATAATTTGTTCCACGACTTTTAAACTGAAATCTCAATTTATTTTTTAACCTTTTAACTGTCAAATTGATCTTCTTCGCATGGCGCTCTCTCATTGTCGTCGCGTTCGTGCGCGTACAGTCATTGTTGGAACCCTCTTGAGGTATGTTTTTACAACTTTTAGTGTTAATCAATTGTTATGTTGCTAAATTATACTACTAGAGCGCTCCCAAGCACCATGTTGTTATGTTATGTTATGTTATGTTGTTATGTACTAGTATTCTTAGTTATCCACTTGTTATGTCGTTGTTGTTATTTACTAGTATACGCACTAGTAGTTGTTTTGTAAAAATATTCATTTGTTCCTTCTCAGTATTCATGATCAGTTATCTCACCCCTTAGATGATAAATTTATTTTCTGCCAGCTTTTCCTGCATATATTTCTAATCCTCACAAATAAATACATTGTTTAAGTTATGTCGCATATGGATGCTGTCATTTACAGAACTACAAAATTAATTTGTGACTCGTTGAGTAGACAACATTATTTCAATTAAATCTGCTCCATGTATTTTAGGAACCATTCAATCAGAATTGATTTTTATGGAATATATTACGGTTCATTAGTCAATTAAATATTGCCAGAGTGAAATTGCGTGATGTACACGTTTTATTTTACAATTAGTGTTTTTCAATGCCATAGTGCTATTCCACAAATATTTCGTTCTTTTGAAAATTTCAAATAGTGGACGTTTTGGTAAATTTCTGCCACTCGTCTGACTTCTTGTTCGTAATCATGACATACCTTCGGCTTTTTGTCGGTTGATGTTTATGTCTTCTGTTTATGTCTTGTTTACATTTTTGAGACTTTTAAAACGCAATGTTATCATTAAAAGGTATTTATCAGAAAAACGTTACTGGCAGTGTTCTGAAATGATGCTCCAAGTCATTCACATTTCCTTCATTTATTCACTGATGGCATTTATTGAAAGACGACAATTTTCGAAAAAATGGTTTTTAATTAATACAAATGTGTACAAAACATGAGTCCAATAATGAGGATGTTGGAGTGATCAGAAAAAGAAATTTTTATGATATCTGCATTCAAGAGGTATAATACAGTTATCTCCCGCCTCATTTTCTCTTCCAACCTCCGCCTGCGCTTTCTAGCAAAACAACCTTTCTCCATCTCATCTCCCCTTTTCTCTGCCGTCCCTGCATTCCCCGCTGTTCTCGCCGTCCCCGTGGTCCTCGCCTCCTCCGCCGTCCCCATTGGCCCCGCCGCCCCCGCGATCCCCACAGTCCCCGCCGTCGCCGCCGCCAACTCTGTCGTCCCCGCCGTCCTGCCGTCCCTGCCTTCTCCACCATTCTCGCCGCCGCGCCGCTGAGCCATAACCGCCTTCGACCTCCCCACCATTTCATCTGGCCACAACACTTCCTTTCCTCGCGTCTCGTCATTGTGGCCCTCGCCCGCTGTTCTCTTCACCACCACTTCCCCGCGCTTCCATGTTCCCCCTGCGCCCCTCCATCGCCCCCGCCAGCCCACGACCTCCCAACGCCACCACCTCGTTGTCCGTCAACCTTTGCTATTCCCGCCACCTGCTCCCTCTCTGCCCTCTCCGCCCGTGGTAGTACCATAGTCTTTACTCTATGGTAGTACCCCAACAACGCTCTTGCACATCTATCCTATTGACTACAATCTACCCAATTTGATTTGAGACACCTAGATAAGGCAAGTTAAACCGCGCCCGCACGAGGTGCTTGCCCACCTGGGGAGCCCGGTGCTCCCACGGACACGGATAACTTTCCCTGACTCCGCACTCATTTCCCTTCCAAATCCAGAAAGGACTGTACACGCGCAAGCTGAAGCGGCGCGAGGCGGCGAATAGTGGCTTCATGTGAAAATATGTTCGCTAGATTTTTTCTATCAAATAACCGAGAATTGTATTATGTTTATATTATTCACTATTTATTACTACTTCATGTTTATTTTGTTACTAATTTCTACCTCGTATAAACATCTTTGTTTTGTGACAAGAATACGATTGAATGGCGGATGCTTTCCTTGTTTTCGTTTTATTATTATGTCATTCAATTATTTTTTGTATTTGGCAATAATGTGAAATAAATTAACAAGTCCCTATTAGTTCACAATTCTTGCTTACGGACGGACAGAGCTTTTAACAGACAATAATAATTTGTGTTAAACCTCCTAACCTGAAACTAGAAAGTTTTATATCACTTAAGTAAACAGAATTACAAAATCAAGATACTTTTGATTCATTTTTAAGTTTCACTCTCAATTGGGAATTTGAAATTGGACTGACGTATTATATCATTTGAAAGGACCATTTCTTTGTGTTAAAGAGAATATTTGAATTTATATAGCTAAATTTGAGACAACAACTGTCAAGTAACTTCTCCCAAAGACGGTCATGAACTATGTATCCAGTGACGTACCGCCATTCCGCAGCGATTTGCTCTCAAACGTCTTGCCTACTTTACTTTCACCTCTACCTTACTTTCAAACCTCTTGCCAATTTCTCTGGACGCAGTTCCCAGGAGCTCTAGAAAACTTGCTACCTTGCCCACAACCTTGACATGCCTGACCTAGACGTTTCTTCTCATCATCTCCGTCACGTAACAACTATCCCCATTCCCACTCTTCAACTGCCACCATAGACTAAAGAGGTACTTTACTCTATGCTGCCACCAACCACTCCTCTCCCCTGCCAGTTCCTTCCACCTCTCTTTCTCTCCTCCCGCAACTTGCCGCTTTTGATCGCGTCCCTTCCCACGCGACCGCGCCGCGCACCTGGCCAGCCACTCGCAAGCAGCCGCGCGCGCCGGCCGCCCGATCCCGCGGCTTACGGCCTAAGCCAGCGCGCTCAGCCGCTCCTGGGTATAATAACTCGGGCGGTGTGTGGCGCGCTGACCGCGGTCGCCAGCCCGCCCTGCGGTTCCGAGGCCGGCTAAGCCACGGCGAGGTCCCCCCACCCCCACACGGAGACGTCCGCGCGCTGCTCACTCGCTCAGCTTCTGCGCTGGCCGGCGCGCCCCCTGCCCCAGCACCAGTGTGATATATTGTATTAAAAGGAAGTGGGGCAGAACTGCTTTCAGAATTCGAGTACGAGGAACATTTTCCTTACAAACACAAAAACTGCTCCGAAATTATTAACTACAAACTTTGGTTAGGCGTAGTAAAGAAAATCAAATATTTGGGAGAGATAATTAATGAGAATAAATTAGAATATTCCATTCGTAAAATTAAAATAAATAGTTTAACTTCACATAAAATGTCCCAATCAGGGTGGAGTATCTCAAACAATTATCGCTTTTTCTATCCGATTTTTCTCCCCCACTCTCTACTGGCCAGTAATAAATTGCAACTCATCTATCTTAGGAGGCGGTATGTATTGACGACTGTATTGATGTGCATTAAACTTCGTATGTAGTATGACATAACCTCTTTATTTTAATATGCTTTCAGTTACTTTCAATACTCCTGGCTTCGCGAGTCGGGATTTATCGGCAATTTCCAAAGCACTGGACGTATTACCTATTAAAATTTCTTTCATAGAAGAATGTATTACGCAAGTTTAAGAGTATCTGGTAATACTGAACATTTTACAAAAAGAAAATGATGAATCAAAAATCTTAAAATAAAGGGAATGCCTAATAGAACGAAGTATAGATTAGGTACACCAAGAATATTGGGAAACTTCAGAGCTACATAATAGGAAGTAATGTGAAATTTCAACATAGCAAAAGTATTGGAAATTATAGGCTAAATTATTTAGATATAAGCTGAACTTTTCGAGAGTAGAGTGAATAATACATGAGGAAAATATTATCAATTGGTGTGGAGATGCATTGGTTCAGATTTTAAAAATTGGAAAGAAATAGTATACGAAAGAAAATATTAAAAAATAATGTTAAAAATGGAAGAATAGAAAGGCGGATGAAAGCAAATACTCTAAAAATTGTTTGAAGATGACGAAAAAGTACTGTCGAAAGGCCTGCGAAGCCAAACTGCATCTCTGCAAAACAGTAGGTTGTAGGTTGTTCAATATTAACCCTAAATAGAGGTTTACGAATTCGTATAATTATCCTATTTTGAATTCCACACGTGCAGGTATACTTTTCTATTTTACCTACCTTTGCTGTTTTACGAATTGACAGATTACTACCTATTAATTTATTATACTCAAAATTCGGAAAGATGTAATTTGGTCTACTGGAACAAACCTTTATTTTATTTTCCAGCTTTACAATAATAGATTGTTTCTCTGTACTCCTAATTCAGAGAGTTCGACTTTCCTATTCATCACGCGCTACAGTCATTTCACCTCATTACTTGTCACGGAATGATATATTCGGGCCATCCAATTTGATGGCAGTTATAATGGAAAACTACGTGAAGGGCCCTTTCAGATGACGCTTTTTTTATTTCAACGATTCACCTGGATAATAAATTAATATAATTTTATGCGGGAAATTCCAAAGTTTAGCGTGTTCTTGCTTTCATTTCAGAATACTTAAAGTTATTTCTTGTTCACTTTATAGATTACTCGCCAAAATGCACATTAATAGCAGTCATAAAACAATGTTACAGCAAGACATTTTAAAGGCTCTATACGGTAGTTTATTGCTGCTTCTGAAGTCTGTACACGATTACTTCTACCAGTTATATAAGATAAGATAAACTTATGTGGAACTGTAATTGTATGTAACCCGGTGGCAGATAAATAAGATATTTCTTGATATACTAACTGAAAATTGACAATAATGAAGCGTACAAATCAATATCCACTTTTCAATAGTGGACGCAGTAGAATATAATAATACCAAAATAAATTAGTCAGTGCCTGCTTTTCAACACAGATTGAGATGAAGTTGGGTTGTCCGTAAATATTTCTAAGAATTCCAATTTTACTATGTAGGTATAGTGTTGCAGAAAGCTCTAAACGCATTGTTTTCGAATTGCTAGGAATTTAACTCGAATTTCAACATTCCAATGTGAAAATGATTCCTTATCAGATGATCAGAGGACACGATGGTAGGTGTTAAAATACGATAAGCAAGATTCATTCAACAGAGTCGTGTGTTTGCGCC
Source organism: Teleogryllus occipitalis (assembly GCA_011170035.1). Taxonomy (NCBI): domain Eukaryota; kingdom Metazoa; phylum Arthropoda; class Insecta; order Orthoptera; family Gryllidae; genus Teleogryllus; species Teleogryllus occipitalis. Next base: position 158,899 of record BLKR01001181.1, on the reverse strand, counting down.
ACAGACAACTGAAGGGTCGGGAAACCAATGAATACAGGTCTCTTATGGGTGCATGAAGGAGATAATAAAAATAGTAGTAGTGTTAAGAAACATTATTTCTGTATATGTATGTATTTTGCGTTATTGGGTCAGTCCGACTTTTCCGGCGAGCTACCGGTGTACCCCACGCCTGGGCTCAGTTAAATTCTCAGGGTTGGCGGTAAGAGCGACATGAGGCGAACATGACGTATTCTCTTTACCGTAACTATCAATATCCGCCTGGTTGAGCTTTTTTTTAGTCTCACAGCTACAGAATCTGGGACGATTTTAAAGGAAAGCTACAACTCTATTTTTACCTCGACCGGGAATCGAACCCGGGACCACTGCACGACAAGCTAGTACGCTGCCTATAAGCTAACCCAGCGGCTTATTTCTGTATATAATACGTTAAATATAGATGACGATTTTTTTTACGATTTGTAAAACAAACATTTCCAAATCCTGAAAGTGTTCTGCTAGAGGATATGGGGATTACTCCCGTGACCTGCTTGAAACAGACAAACCCAAACTTGTCAAACCGCGCCCGCACGAGCTTCTTGCGGTCTGGGAGGCCCATGCTCCTACGGGCACGGGCAACTTCCCCTGCCGCCGCTCGCATTTCCCCTCCAAATTCAGAAAGTGGTGAACACGCGCAAGCTGAAACGGTACGTGGTGCGGAATTGTTTCTTGTATCAAACAACCAAAAGACTTGAATTATGATTACTTTTTTGGTATTTATTACTGTTTCATTTTTATTTTAGTTTTAAATTCTGCTTGGAATAAACATTTTTGTTAATGGGCAGGAATATGTTTCAATGGCAAATTCTTTCCTTATTTTTGTTTTGGGTTATGTTGTATTATATCATTCAGTTGTTTGTTGTACATGGCAATCATGTGAAATAAATTATCGAGTCTCTATTAAGTTAATAGTAGTCGTTTGCGGACACGCAGCTCGTTTAACAGATAAGAATATTTGTCTCTTAAACCTCCTACCCTTAACGTATTAAGTCAATGAAATTATTGCATTCTTATGTAAACACGATTACAAAATTAAGGTACGTTCGATTCAATGTGATTAATTTTACTTTAAATTGGCAAATTGATATTTGACGGATGTATTATTACTTTTCAATGGATAATCTAGTTCTTTAGTAGAGGAAATGAAAATAAATATATCTAAATGATGGGTAATCACTATTCAATTACTTCTTCAAATGACAGTTATGGACTAGGTATTCAGTGATGTCCCGCCAGGAGTATTTGTACAACCTTATAAATCTCGTGCCAGTTGCAACTGACTCCAGTGCCTGCAAATTCTAGTAAGCTACTTACCTTGCTCGCGATCTTGACATGCTGCTCTAGAATACACATCAAGAGTGAAATTTACTCAACCATATAGTTTACTGATGAATTCCCTGTCGTAGTGCCGAGATCCACCTCCTAGGAGTGTAAGATTTACTCTTTTGACGTTAATATACCCTTATTTTAATTACCTTACCTTATTTTAATACCCTTAATTTAAGTAAAGATACATTTGTTTTCTTACAGTAAAGAGTCTTGAGATCTGTAAGTAAAATAAACTCATTATAGTATTACGGAGCCCGGATAGAGCGAGCTCCCATTTGGATGTTTCTTAATCAAATTAAGCAATACTGTAAATGTTGCTTCAATGTTTAGTTAGTATGTCTAAAGAATTTTAATAAACTTGTTTAGCGTAAAATGATACTGTTCAAATTTTAAAATGTAAAGGATAAAATGGCTAATATGTCTAAAAAGTGAAAATAAAATATTTCTGTTAATTTTGTAATTATTCAATTTAGTTGATTTATTCTATTATTTAGAGTATCATGACTGAAATACTGTCTATACTTCTAACTTCACATTTCTGAGATATTTTCCCACTCAACACCTTGAATGTGGCAGTGAATTCGTGTTTGCTTGAGGATTGGAATTAAACCGTGTTGCGAGGACGGGATCGTGCTAGGAGAATCGTGACTTTGTAGCTGCACGTAGGCTTATATTTCATACGAAGAATATGGGATTCCATGCATTATGCTAGGAAACTTGAATATCCTTCGTGAGACATCATACCCGTGAAAATTTATTTTGCTTTGAAAATAAACCAGAAATATCTTCACATATTCTACTAGTTTGTGAATTCTCAGTGATATTCCCTGAAAAAGGAATATTTTATTTTAGAGATCTGAATTCAAAGTGAAGAAGGTGAATTGAAGGTGTTTATTACTTTTATTTATTATTTATAACTTATGTCGTTTTATAATACGAGTAACCTGGTTTAAACAGTGACAAGGAAATTCATTCCATGAATTGATGTCAGTAAATAGAAAATCAAAGCAGATCAATGCACGATACATTTACCAAGATAGATTTTGATTTTTTGTTGTTAAAATCGGTGTAAAGTGTGGATTTTTTAATTGATGTCATTTATAATTTACGTAATTTTGGAAAATTTGCATTGTAAGTTCCGTTTTCTTCTCATTGAATTCGACTGCGCGAATGAAGGATAGTTATATATTTCACCATGGACTGTTTCTTCATACCTACACTACGTTCTAACCAATCAAAGAATTTTAATAATCTAAGAGCCTAATTTTCGCACGAGAATGGCATAGGTTGCATAAATTTCTTAAGAAAAAATTTCATGGAAATTCATTCTCCCAAATTGATTTTCCCTGATCGATCTTGACATACACGAGACCCTATGAATTTGAAACGGATATTTTGATTTAGGGGAGTACTTTACATGAAGCCTCAACGATCTAAATCTTTTCATTAAGTTTTATTTCCGTATAATGTAAAGAATCTACGAAGTAAAGAATATGAATGCAAAGAATCAATGTAAAGAAGAAAAAGAAGTAACGCAGGACTCGTTGAACTCTCGCATTTCGTTGAACTCTCTGAATTTTCAAAATTTACAAAAGTTAGTAATAATACGAGATTTATGCGTTGTTGTAGTAACACTGCTTTTTATAATTTAAATGTCAACTTTTAGATCCGTACTTTCTGTGAAAAATAGCCCGGTGCCACGCGGTTGTGGTTACGGAATGTCACATGCAAATTGCGCTTTCAGTGGTAAGCAAGGCTAACACACTCGAAAGTGCATAAATGTACTGCTGAAGCACAGACTTAAGACTGCCAAAGGCAGTGTATAGTTTGACTGAAATCTAAAGCAAAACGTAACTGAGAACCGACATAACGAAATATGCCGATCAAAGAGCTGCCGAAGGCATCAGTGCCTCTTGGAGAAACATATCATGACGACTTGTAATAAATGAAAGTTCGTCTGTTTGTCGAATACAGTAGAACTGCTGAGGGCAGCGTAGTTACTCTTGCGTAGAGAAATATCAAGAAGAATGAGCCGGGTTGGGGGGAGGAGCTTATATGTTCTTAGGCAGAGATTTTGCTTGATTTGATTTTTTCGTGTTTCCGGGCACGTCAACTGCTTTGGTCATTAGTCCCGTTAGTGTAGTGAATGTTTTTTTCTCGAGAGATGCGCGGTGATCTTTCCCCGTTGGATGGCGAGATCCGGCGCCGACCTACCGTTGGCTAGTGGGGTTTCCCCCTAACCAGCACTCTCCCATCAGCGGGGCACCGCCCCAGGCGGGACAAGCTCTAAGCTCCCGACCGGCCTCCCGGAATATGTGGTAGTGTAGTGCATGTTAGTGTAAGTGTGTGTGTGTGTAAAGGGAGAGGATAGGACAAGGAAGAGGAAGGACAGGTCGCGCGCGGTCCGTGGCCCGTTTGGTTGGGTACTGCTCCGGCATTCGCCTGTGTTGATCGGAGAAACCACGAAAAACTGCCGATCAGAGCAGCCGGCCGCTAGAATTCTCCTCCAGACAACGACTGAATTCGACCTAGCTGAAAAGCTAGTGTCGAAAATCCTGCCGCCATCAGGACTGGAACCTAGGATCTCCCGGTCAGAGGCGCTACACGAGATTTTGCCGTCAAGACTGTGATTAGGGGACCTGCTGAAGTGTTTTGAGGTTGAGACTACTTCGCCGGCGGCTGGTGGTGGTGGATGGTGCAGCGCGCAAGTGAAAGGGTGCGGCCGTTTGCCGAAGGAAGAGATGACGTCACGTTGACGAGGACTTTTGTGACGTGTCCGGGACATTCTAGATGTATTTATCAAGTTTCAACTCAAACACTTCTAATGTGACAGAGTAATGCGTGGCACGGACGTTCACCTTTCCATCCACATGTACATCCTGATTGTCGGGTAGATAATTGCAGGTCTCTCCTCCTCACCAGGATTGCTTTGAACCATTTTTCGAACAGCACTAATGAAACTTCATTTTGAGGTGTTTGAGAAGTTACATCTCAAAGAACCGATGATTTTAATGACCGAAACTTTGAGATAATCTCGTTGCAGTGATTCTAATAATTCATAATTTCAACCTGATAGTATATTCCGGAGGTATTACTCTAAGCTAGTTGTACGATATTTTGTAAATGATTTTGAAATTGTATTTTTAATTGAACTGTCATCAACTGTTAATGGTCTAATGTTTTTGTTTTAGGTCTGCGGGCGATAACTTCCTGCTTGTAGCGCCGTCCCTCTCTCATGTGAACTATATTTTGGTGAGTGACAACACCCAACGCCGGCGATTTCATTTTTAACTACTTTTTTATTCCCTCTTCTCTTTACGCACTTCTTATCTATTTACTCTCTCTTCGTCCCTCTCTCTTTCGTGTATAAATATATTGTGGTTGATTGAATGAATGTGTAAGATTTAAACGGGTGTGATTTGAATGCAAGGAATAAACTAGTGGAAAACAAATGTTTTAAATTAGAAATGTATGTGTTTTGTATAATCTTATTTTTATAAGAATATTACGAACTAATTTATCTCTTCAGATATTTGATTAATTGAGTTAACTACTAGCAAGGGCGTTGAAAAAATCAGTAGCCTAATCACACAAGATAATTACAATATGTGATTGATAAAAACAACTTGCAATTTCCAGAACTTATTTGATTCAAATTTGAAATTGAAAATTATAATATTTGCTTCTTTCTAAGACATTTTTCCTTCAGCACGAGTCATTGAAAATCTCCCATGATTACCTCTTATGTATTAGATACCATTAAGCTTTACCATATATGTATAGGTACCATTAAGAAGTACGTTCTATCGAAATGTGAATTACAAAAATAAAATGCTATAAGAAAAAATTCAAAATTCAATTTATCTGTTGAAAGATAGGCAATATGTTACGATATGTAGTAAAAACAAATTTGCTGGGGAAATCCAAACACTTATTGAAACGTATTTTATCTTACTTAATTACTAATAATAAAAACGTCAAACGTAACCAATTTCCGAATTTATAAATAATTTGGGCGCCAGAAAAAGTTTTTTTTTATTAATTTGTTGCGTCTACTTTGACGTCTCCAAGCCCCTTGGAAGCGTTGAGCGCTTTGCGCTTCTCGGAGTAATCCTCTCATTACTAACAGCGCTTGTTTTTTTGTTGTTGTTTTTTTTGTTAGTAATCCTCCGTTAATATTGTCTGTCGCGCCTCGTCGCAGTCGGTTGTCAAGAGGACCGCCAGGTAGCATCTCCGCGTACGCACCTCCTACCGCGCGCTCCTGCCCAGCGGCCAGAATTAGGAAGGACTAAGGATAGGGGTAGGGTTTAGGACACTTCACTGGGGTTGGACTAGCCCTTGTGAAGCAGCCGAACTCGTTTTGTTGGAACAAATTACACTTTGGAACAGGTTACACTTGAATTCCTGAATATCTATTACTGTCTTCGGATATATTACAAATAAATGTCAATTCCGCTAGCCCGGTCGACGGGCTCTTATGAAATAATTGTTGCTACTTACTCCGCAACCAATTACTCAATCTGCCATCCATATCGAAGTGGCGAGGAATCTGAAAATAATTTTAAAATATCTACTCAAGAATTGCACGTAATGGCAAATGAGAATGAGCTTTCTTTCAAACTATGAATTATAATTTATTATATGCCAAAAGTTGTTAGACTATTATCAATTATTACAATGTATAGTTAGGTCATGACAATTTTTTTCTCGTTATTACAATAACAGCGTTATAGAACCTTTTATCCTTTCTTGCCTCTTCGTGCGCACATCGCTCGATGTCGCCGCGTAGAGTAGATCAATCTTCCTTCTTGTTGAAGTCCACGATGATCAGCGACCAAGTCGAAACTTCCTCCAACCGCTTCACAAACACTGGCTATACTCTTTATCTTGCGCCTCAGGTGGGCACCTATTTCAAATTGATTACTTTTTCCAAGTCGGGATAATATCCTTCTAACATTATTTTCTATCACCTAACTTGGCAATTCGCAATTCACTGGTAAAATTTCTAAGTCAAGTCTTGCAAGTTCACCGCGAAAATATTCTAAATTCACTTTCCAATTCACTCATGAAAATATAAATAAGTCCTAGTTTGCAATGGTACAACACGAGAATTTTACAAGTTTCAGTTGCACACCTAATGCGGAAATATTCTAAGTTCAAGTTCAATGTTCGCTCTCACGAAATATTACAAGTTCCGATTTATTAACCTCAGGATAAACCACACAAGCGATCCGCACACCACCACGACACAGTTAGAATGCCCTAATACCCAATCTGATCCACCCTTCAATACTCGTCGGGGTTTTTCTCCTTTTGTTTTTCAAGTTGCTATGGTGTACCCTCTGCGTATTTGCACCACAGAAACCCAAATCTCAGAACGAACTCGCGTTGCTATGGTGGCATCTGTGTATCTGCAGCATAGAAACCCACGTCTTTTACAATATTTTGACCTTTATTTGCCTAAACAAAAATGTCCGTCATTTTTGGTACGTCACAATATTTACTATTAACTTTTTGTTCTAAATAAGAAACTGTAAACTGATTTACGATGATGCCGAAGGCTGATGATAACAATGTGGCTGCTATACTGAAATTACTTCTTGTAAAATTAAAACTGAAGTCGCGAATTTGATTTTCCATTCTTTGTGGTTTTTAAATTAATTTTCATATTCATGTTCTTCTCAAACCTTTAAAAATTCCCCGCAGTATATACTCTAGCAGTACTCTGTTTGCAATACAACATAGCAAGTTGAATTGACAAGCATTGATGCAGTGCTTGTTCTGCTATATCAATAAAGATTCTTCGCCATTATTAAAACTTGGAGTGTACAATTCTGGAATTAGAGCACGCATTATTAGTTTCGGAAGCAAATAACTACTAATGGCGGACCCGCTCAGAATTCAGCATTTAATATTCATATCGTGTTTGTTATTGCCAACCTAATTTTGAGAAACGATATCTAGTTCATTGAATGTATGCCCTCTTTCGTTTTATACAAACGTTGCAGTCCCTTCTTTGTCACTCCCATATTAATCCGACAGTGAATAGGGTCCGACCGTAAAACTGTGAACGTACTCCGAATACATTCGTGTAAAGATGAGTGCCTATTACTGCCAGTAATTAAATAAAATGCATTTCTAGGCGATTGTTTTTACACTTCGTGGCTTACAGCTTTAGCAAAGAATTAGAGCTATAAGATTCTTTATCTTTCGCAATTATTCTAGAAGATTCATTCTGAATTTAAAAAATTATAGTCCATTCACTAAATTCAAATTGTATATCGGGTACCTTTTTTTCAAACCCGTAGCTACAAGTAATAATCACATGCTATTCTTTCGCTATTAAAATGCTCATTTCACATTATTTTGGTGCACTGCTTTAGTATTTCAAACATCTTGAAGAATTATCTGTAAGAGGATGGGATGTCAACCCATGAATGACTGATTGTGAATGTCCCTTAAAGGAATGATTATGCACGTTCTATGGCTTGCTGTTCAAGATAAGTGTTGGGTATTCGTTTTAAATAAATCAGAGGCAAATTCTAATCCAATGATCGATGTTAATCCAGGAACTAAGCTGTTGTCAAAAAGCAAACACCGTTGGCACGCGATCTCCCGTCTTACGAACTTTCAGTTGTGCTCTTGCAAATTCGTATGCAAAAGATTGGATTTTCGTGATCATCACACATCCAAAATAGTTATTCCCAACCCCATCACAATAGAATAGTTACCGCTGCTACCACGCCGTCTCGCTTAAGTTTCCGGCTGCTCGGTAATCACGAACTGCCAAAATGTGTAGTACATAAATCCGTGCTCAAACCTCCGGGCGTACGCAAGTCATTGAAGATCATGACGTCATAAAGAAAACGTCCACATCGCAGCCTTAGACAAGACATCACCCGGCCACTCATGGCAGCCATCACCATCACAATGGTTTAAACCTGACATTCCTGTCAGTAAATCAAAGTTGACTATATCGACATACTGGGGTCGATGTGAACTTTCTTTGAAGTCGATTGTTTCCATTGAATAAATGAAACGTCGAGGACACCTAAGAATAGGCCTCCTTACAAGTGGAGACTAACTTCATTTTAAATTCTTATTTGTATGTTAGTCCAATGAATTTCTACTTTTCAATGTTTGCTAACCTCGCTTTGTAGGTACTTTTATTCATCGTTCCACTATTGATTGTTAAAGGATGAAGAAGAGTTTCTGTAGTTCAATAAAACATACGCAGATACTACTTCTCTTCTATACGTCACATAAAATGTTTACTGTTCTTTGACGAAAATAAATAAAATAAATTAAATCAAATCTATTGTACTTTTATGTCATAAATGTCCAAGACATTGTTCGTTCTTTCTTCTTTAATGTTTGCTAATGTAGGGCCTGATGTTAAATGTAAATAATAATGTTATGTGCCCCACCACTTTTACATTTTCACCGCTTTTTTACATATACTAAAACAATTAATATCGAAAAGTATACCAGTTTATTTTCAGTACTTAAAGTAAATTACTTTGAGTGAGTCACCGGATTTAATAATTTCAGCAAAGGGAGTCTGCGTTGTTACATGTTTGTTAAACCTTCGTCCAAAACCTCTTTATGGATTGAGTTATCACCGCCGCTATCTTCGTCCTCTATTTTCCAGCCACCGCCGCTGTAACTGCTCTTCACCAACCTTTTCCCCCAGCGCCGCCACAACCAACTCCCGATGCGGCCAACGGCGTTTTTAATTAAAGCGCCCACCGGCCAATTCGCGAAATACTAATAACGATGCCGGCGCCCTCGCCATGGCCCCCTGCGATCGCGGAGGTGGAAACGCCGAAGAGCTGGAATGCTTCTCTTGAAAATTTGATAGAACGCACCGGAACTAGCCAAATAGAATGCACTAGGCGTCTCGGTGCGCAGAGATCAGCACACCGACTTTCCAACGCTGTGTATTCGGGCTCAAAGCATCCGACAATCTGCTTTGAATGTGTGGTGTTGAAGAGGGTGAGGGTATTATATCATGCAGAGTGCTTCCTCATTAATCATGCTTGTATTGTTCGACGTTTTATTTTTGAGTATTCTAATGTATTACGAATGAATCATTCTTAATAAACTGATATGTTTAAAGCTGTGAGAATTTTCGGTTCGAATGAAATTGGAGCTTTCTACTCATCCATATTTCGTAATTTTTACTTTAGATGCAAAGTAGTGAAACCTAAATGTGTTACCACGTTTTATTAATTGTCTTTATAAAAAAACAATATTATTAGAATACTAACTGGGCCCTTGCAATTACATCACACGAGGCTAACTGTAGGTGCGTTACAGCAAAAAAGTTGAACATACGAAATGCACTGTGCTAACAGTCGACTACTTCACCACAAAAAAAGTTTTATGTAGTTACTTTCAAAGACTAATGCAATGAAAGTTTACGAGTTCTGGAACAATACAATCAATATTCACTGAAAGCAAAACATTAAAGTCATGTTTCTGAAAATATAATTCAAATGATTTATATTTACCAGGATCTAGGACATGAACCAATATGTTGTAATGAACAGTAGCAGAAAATCTTTCTATTCACCTTAATTTAAGAACGAACTGCACCATATTTATCTTATCAATGGTTTTTAAGGGATACATGTTTCAAATGATTGCCAGACTTCGCGTTTATACTCACTCACTAGTTCTTGCTTGTAGAAACATTCAATTTTCTAACTTCAAAAACTCGCTGCCTAAGATTCTCGCTATAATGTCTCTCTCACACACGCTTACCCGCCCTTGACCCAGACACACGTAAAAATATGAATGAACCATAATGGACAAATGACTAGATATAAGGGATGATTATACTAATTTTACGTGTTTATATAATGAAACCGGTTAGTAATATCAAGCAATAACATATCGAAATCTGTTTATTTAGACAGCTCAAGTTTCATTCTAAATCAAAACTCTTAGTGTTTTAAAATTAATGGAATAAACGCTTATCTGCCATCATTTGTCGATTTGATCATTTTCAAGATGAATTACAAGTATTTCGTCTTCGTCGGTTTGTTTAGGGAGTTGCAATCGATTTATCGAAAGCAATTACCGTTTGACCATCTTGTCCGAGATAGATTATTTGAATATGCTCCTATACATATTTAAAGACAGTCAAATTGGGTAATTAATTATTTATCCAATAACAGTAAGACAGTAATAACATATGAAATAAAAAATATAATTATCTGTGATGCATTGCGTTTTTAAGAGAAGCTGAGTATAGGAATGTTTTTAAATGCAAGAACTAGTGAGTGTATATAAGTGCAAAATCTGGCAATCATTGGAAACATATCGTATATCCCTTTAGAAACTTGCTAAAACAGCACGTAATTTTTCGCCCGTATTTTCACGCACAATTACGAGAAAATAATTCAAATGTTCGAAAAATTGTACTTGAATTTATTTCAAAATCTATCTTTAAGGAACATATTTTATTCAGAGAAAAATCTCTCTTTAATATTTTAGTTGTAGAAAGAGTCCGAAAAAATGTTGAACTACTACAATTTTCAAAAAATTAGGGTTTTCAATGAACATGAGATCTGCACCAATCTGTTAATCGTCATTCACACTAACAATAAAAATCAAAACACTACTGAAATTCACTAGACCATGCATACAGATCTTCATAAATACAAAACATTTCAAGTGGGTACAACTAAAATTCTTTTAATTGTGCAAGAAATTGAAAATAATTTAATTAGGCTATATTCGGCTGCATAGAGAGGGAATTCTAATATGCAAAATACACCAACGTGTTCAACAAAATATTTTATATCTTAATCTTCTAAGCGTAAATACATTATGTTCGCTTCTTTTTAACTAATTATTAGACATAAAGAATTCTGCAACTCTCTCGGATAATTGGCAATAATCTTCCGCGCGCTGTGTTTGCAGCGTGGGAATTTTAATTGCTCTAGTTATTTACACTGACCCTATTTCGCGTTTCCACGCTAATCAAACTCGCATTTCCGGATTGTTTTCATATGGATGCGCTGACGATTGTGTACATCACATATGTGCCGTACTCGTATGTTCAAACAATCGCAATTGGAAAAAGTAATATCCAATAGTTGATAGTAATTATTTGCGAAACAAAATGATCAGGACAGCCTGATTTATTTAGTTCGATAAAATTATGCTAGTTCGATAAAACGAAATCACTTGCAGAAATTGCTTCTTGACTGAGGGTAAGGGACATACGTTTCTGGAAATGACTTTTAACAAGATGAAACATTTTGAAATGAAAATATTAATGAATCGCATAAATTCACATCATTTTATTATATTCATTTCGTGGTAACTTGAAATGAATTTTTTAACGTAACGATTTTTTTAAAAGCTCCTATTTAGACTATTTGATTACTCTGCAATATACCCCAGTAGGAAGACAGAATAAAATACAATTTATTTACAATTTTAATTTTGCACTTTCATTTTGTCGTCAATATATTTCATACTCACAAAATTTCATTCTGCAAGTGTTTTGCCTCGACTCTCATACTTGCAGTGATATGATGATCTTTACGTCTATTCATGGTCAATATTGCATTGTGTTGTGTTGTTTTGTGCTACTCTAACAAGAACCCACTTGATTCGGGACTCTTCGTCTCCTAAAAACTGAAGCAAATAAGTTTCTAAGCTTACAGTACCGGCGGAAGTCTAACCTCCATCATTCCCTATCGGACCTCTCCTCACTGAAGGAAGTTCATCTGGACGTTCTTGCGCGAAGAGAGCAGATGCGCGGGCGAGCTGATGAGCAAGCGGCCGGCGCGGCGGGAATAGTGCAAGAAGCAGGCAGACGGTAGTCTGTATCCTCCATTACGTTACGAGGCTAATGAAGTTCCCGCCCAGTATGATGTGCGTGTCGCGTGCGGTCTAAAGGGCTGTGCCGCTGCCCGCTGCCCGCTGCCCGCCGCCCGCCCCGCACGCCGCCCGCTGCCCGCTGCCCGCCGCCCGCCCCGCACGCCGCCCGCCCTGCCCGCCACCCGCCCCTCCCGCCAACTACCCCACTGCCCCCCGCTCGCCGCCCGGAGCCAGCCGCCCCCCGGGCCCGCCCGCCCCACACGCCGCCCCCTGCCCACCGCCCATTGCTTGTCACGTTCACCACGTTCCATGCCCCATATCCAATGCTCCACATCCCATGCTCCACTTTCTTTCTCCCGCGTTCCATGTTTCACACCTCATGCCCCAAGTACCCCGCACCAAGCATCACGTCCCATCCATTACATCCCATATCCCACGTCCCATGCACCACGACCAATGCACTACGTCCCATATCTCACGCCCATACTACCTGTACCCCAATACCCATGCTTCACGTCCCATTCCTCACGTACCATACCTCATGTCCCATGACCCATGTCCAATTCCTGACTCTCAGTTCTCCACCTCCAGATCCCCATGTCCCATGCCCGAAGCCGCGAGTCCAAGCTGTTCCACGCTCCAGGTCTGCCGTCTCTTTACCTGCCCTCGGCGCCGTCCGCTGCGCCGTCCTGCGCGCCGCCGCCGCCGCCGCCGCCGCCGCCGCCCAGAGGCCCATTTCCGTAATGAGGTGGCGGGCGCGCGGCCGCCCAGGGCTAGTTGCTTGCGGCGCACCGCGACGCGATGTCTCGCGCAGCCGCCCGCGCTCCCAGGCGCCACAGTGGGCGGCCCACCCGATCCTCCGAGCCCGGCCTCGGCCTCGGCTTCTCCAGGCGCTCGCCCGCTGGGGCGACAGCTCTGCGCCTAGCCGAATGATGGGTTCCCTCATATTATTTTCATTCGCGGCGGCGATGGTGTAGCGGTTAGCGTATTGGACTACTAAACCCAAGTTTGCGGGTTCAAACCCGATCAAAGCCGTGGATTTTGAAGGGCGAAAAAATCCCTACGTACGCCTTCCTTCGGAGGGGAAGTAAAGCCGGCCCATGTTAGTACATTTACTGCATGTAAAAGATCTTCAAGCCTAAATGATGTCTCTGAGCAAAATTCAAATCGCCTGTTTCGTCGCCCAAGTAATACCTTCTTTCTCCCATGGTTGGTGAAAGGAGTGTAACGAAATTTGCGTGGTCAGACGGAAGAGCAGGCTTCATGGCCTGAGTCTCGCCACGTAAAATAAGGCAAATTCAATTCAATTCAATCCTCATAAGACCTGGGAGAAACAGATTTTTGTTTAAATCCACTCTTTATTGTTTGTAAACCGGCCACACTTCATAGACACTTCTTGTACAAGCATATTTCTTCCATGTATGTCACTTTTCCGCATCGTTGCATGGTATTTATTATTATTATTTTAGAAGGCGCCTACCGATAGGGTGGCTTATTGACGAACCCCATTGTGGTTTCTTTGCTTTGCGTTTGTTCAAGTAAGTGGTTACTGTTTCATCGTTTGACACTTTAACTAGTCCTTGAAAGCTGCTAAAATACTACCGGCCAAAACCACACAAAATGTTCCCAAAATCAGCTTCTAAACTGCTATAGATCAAAAATAAAATGCTATCGTATAACAATGCAATAAATTAAATATTTTAATTGAAATAGCCTTCGAGAATACTGCAATTAAATACCAGAGTGTCGTACAAACACAGTTCAACACTGCTTTACGTACTAAGAATATAAAATAGTTGCTATTCCGTAAAGCAACCTGTGAATAGAAAATATATTTAAGGGTGGGCTACCTCTTCCTTGGAGCCTTGGTGACTCGTGACGTCAGCTTTTTAGTAAGCAATTAAGCACTAAGTATGATAATTCACTTGGCACGCGCAGTATGGGAATATGTGGAATTAACTATTTGTACTTTTCAGTCAAAATCTAAACTGTTTAATTGTATGTAGATTTTACCCAATTTTCAGGTTATCTAACAGAACCATATGGAGCCATCCATAAATTACGTGAGGTCTTTAGGGGGGAGGGGGTCAAGCGAATATCTCTTACGTGGGCTCACTACTCTTATGTGAGGGAAAAGGGGGATCTCGGTAAATATCACTAACTCTGTTTCTATACTAAAATACGACAAAAACTTTCGCAATAAATTTTATCGCGGTTATGTGAATGCTACAATAAGTAGCATACTATATTGAGAAAAAGAATCTAGGAAAAAATACCGAATATTTTATCATTAATGAGATAAATTATACTAGCTGTATTTTTTACAGAAATTGTAAAGAAAAATTACCGAGCGTTTTTAGAGGTGCTTAGAATTCATTGTATTTTAGTCACTCTATTTTCTAAATACTAGTCATATGTAGTCTTAAGTATTATTAAGAAAATTATATTTTTTAAATAAATCCCAATGAGATCAATAATAAATTAACGTATTTACATTAAAAAATACGCATTTTAAAAAATCTCACGTGAGATTAGAAGGGGGAGGGGTTGAGCCAAATCTCACAGCATCTCTCCAAGGAGGAGGGGGGATTCGAAAAATCGCCAAAATCGCCTCACGTAATTTATGGACGGCCTCATAGGCACATTTTACATGACCGTAGGCTGTGTAGTTTTCTTTCACTTTCTGCACAGATTAGGAATTAGTAATACACCAGTAAAAACACATTTTACATGACCGTAGGCTGTGTAGTTTTCTTTCACTTTCTGCACAGATTACGAATTAGTAATACACCAGTAAAAAAAATTAAAATTTCTAAACACCGGGTTTGCCATTTAAAGGTCATCGGACGGTAAGAAAGTAATTCGGAACCGTTTCCATTTGTCATCATTTCCGGCGTTCTCTTTCAGCCGAGATTACATTTACACACGTTGCAACATTACGAATATTTTACTATACATCGATGTAGAGAATTGTTGAGAATTCGAAAGAACGTGTGAATGTTGGATCAGTTCTTCAAAAATGGATGAGAACTTGTGTCTCCGAGGCAAGGAAAGGAAGTATCAAAAATCATGCTGAGCACGTTCAAAATAAATAATGCCCTCGGCACAATTCAAAAACAGAAAATTCTCCAACAGTGAATTTTAGAAAATGTAAGCAATGTATAGCTTAAGTACGTGTTCCATTAGTATATTTCGTTAATACTATACTGTTATGTGAGCGTAACGGCACCAAACATTGGGATGAAAATCTACTCATACCGGCCGGCGTCTGTATTTTAGCAACCGCCGTTTGTTAAGAACAATGGAAGAAAACAATTTGTATCTAAAAAATAGATTATGAGTTATTTCTAAAGAAAATATTTTGTTTCTTTTAAGAAGGTAGGGTTGATTAAAAATTAAACTGTATAAGGTCGATAGTACAAGTAACGATTTTGGTTATAAATTCGAGTATCACTTCAGTATACAAATTCCAACTAAATCTGTTATTTGCTCTGTATCGGTTTTGTGAAGTTAATACGAGCGTCACTAAAATGTTTATTTTCCTTCAATTGTTTTTATATTTATTCTGGGGCTTGCCGTCACCCGCCCTCATTTTTGTTCTTTGGTATTATAATTACATCGGCTTGCGACTGGTTCCCTGCGTGTGCCTCTGCCCAGTGGCCACGCCCACCGTCTTGCGTGCCGTGTCGCCTTCCTTTCCTGGTTATGACGTCCGCAGTGCGTTGGTGTTTCGTGTCCTTCTCCATTCACGACGATCCCTTGAGATGACGATCCCTTCCTGCCCTATTAGTCATAAAGTCATAAGTACATCAAAATTTTTGGCTATTAAAGAATAATGTATTTCTTGCTTACGTAATGCTATCCCCAAGGATGCAAATTTTTGAGACGGTGATTCGTCTATCATTCCTCTGATGAATAGCAAAAACAACAGATCTCGCGCACTTATTCTTTCCCTATCCTGCCATCGATCAGACTGCTCGCGTTACACCGTTGGAATTCAATCCCATTCCGAAACCTACCGATCCTTTTACGATCTGCGCCCAATTCTTGACCTATCCTCGTAAACTTTGTGGTAGAAGTAAAAAATGTGAAGTAGAAATGGAAAATTGTGGTGGAAACAGAAAATGCAATTAAAGTTGGATATCATGTTGAAGTAAATAGTGTGTAGAAGTGGCCTGCAGCAGCAAAAATGTTGCTGAACCAAACCACTCAATTTTTTTTAAGTAGCACGCGCACTGTTCAAGAACAACAAATAACTCTCTCCTGTAACGCTGCAATAAATTCAATATTTTAACAAAATTAGTCTCCACGAATACTGCAAAACACAGTTCATTCTATATTTAGTATAACAATCTTTACATTACAACATAAAAAATTGCTGTCCCATAACGCAACTCCTGACTAAAAAATATTTGATTGTGGCCGGCATCTCCCTTGGAGCCTCTTTATTGCTTCGCGTCAGTTGTCTCGTAAGCAATGGACCACTGAAGATGCTGCTGTACGCGCAGCATGAGAATAAGCCGAATAACACTT
The DNA here is from genome assembly GCA_011170035.1 of Teleogryllus occipitalis. NCBI lineage: Eukaryota > Metazoa > Arthropoda > Insecta > Orthoptera > Gryllidae > Teleogryllus > Teleogryllus occipitalis. Next base: position 142,162 of record BLKR01001181.1, on the reverse strand, counting down.
CGGTTTTTATATATTTTAGTGAAAATTGAAACTGTTTAATGATTTTTGGATTTTCCCAAGTTCCTGAGTACCTAACAAAATCATTGACATTTCTCTCATGGCGGGAATCTGCAAAGTTGTTTTTTTAATTTCTACGCGCATTGGAACGACTTAAAGTAATACATGTTTCACCACCCTCCATACGCAATTTCAATTCTGTTTACGTTTCCTCATATTAGATAATTTCTTCTGGAAAACGTATCTTATACCTTTTTAAATAATTTATTGTACGTATTGATAATTCATATGTTATTACTAGTTTGTATTATATATTGAGACAAGCTGAATTATCTCTCATTCATGTAACACTTTAAATACTTAATTACAAAGACAATTTATTCATCTTGCTATCTTCGAAGAAATAAAATAAACTACAAACATTCATGTTTGTACCAGTTATTTTATTTTCTCGTTTACGTATCATAAAGCTATATTATGCTGCAAATATCGAAGTTGAGATTTTCATGCACAGGGAACAATGAAGTGATGGGTTCCGTCGGGAATGGGAGACCCCTTGAAAACGAATTACGCGTCGTAGAAAATTGGCATCGCTGAGCGTTCTTTGGAAAGCTTTGTTCTTCCTCCGCTCGAGCGGTGCCACAGTGTTCCTCCGTTCTCTGAGGAGAGAGCAAGTTTTCTTTTGGACTGGTTCACTGGAATTTCTGCTAGCATCGCAAGCGAATTCTCTTTATAGTTTCTAAATTCATTTCAGTGTACTATAATTGTAGCATGATACATGTAATTGAATTAGGTGTAGATAAAGTTCATGTTAAATTTTACTTACTATATTATAAAAGCACGCTGTTCATCTCAAATCGCCCTTTATCAGTCAAATTAAAAAAAGATATGTCTCCTCTCTCAATAATCTTCGGTGGGGTCCCTCAAGGGTCCCCCGCTCTCTCCCACTTTGTTCAACACATTCACCTCAGATATAACCGTTCGAGACAAACACACAACGGCGGTTTGTGCTGACGACGCAGCCATCTATGCAGCGGACTCACAACTTTCCTCCACCATACATCATTTGCCCGACGTAATAAACATTTCTCAGGTATCTTCTTTTAAATATGAAGGTTTAATTCTGCTTCATTCATCGACAAAAATTAACAAATATTTTATTGTTGCCTTGTAAGACCTAGCATGCATTAAAATAATACTAGTAATAAGATAAAGTGATTTCCAAATCAAAATTGACAGAGCTTCGTTTGAGTGGAGTTAATAATGAGTTAGTTTCAGCAAATTGAATGTCGTTTTCTTCGGCTTCTGAGACAGATGGACAATATTTCGTAGTTACTGGAATATCTTTCCCCTCAAGTATTGCGAAAGATTCTCTCCCTCGGGGCGATGTGTCCACTGCTGCGCCCTAGCGGCGTTGGGACGAACTTCTAGATGCACTTTCCTGTTTGCTCCGGGATGTCGCCTGTATCGCTATTAGTTCTTACGACAAAATCTGTTTAAAATCTACTACAACGTTTTGATTATTATCACGAAAAACGCGTCAACCTATTGCAACGAATTATGAATTTTAATAATTGGTTAATGTATAATTATAATAATGGACTCAAAGAGACTAGTAACTTGAAATGAAAACATATTATGAATTCAAATAACATACAACAATTTTTAAAAGAATGCTTATTGGAGTAGAGACATTTTATTACAGAGATATTTTCTAAGAATTACGATTTTTCAAAGTCTATCAATACACATTAGATATAGTAGCTCTTAGTGTAATTAATTTCAAAAATAGTTGTCTTTCCTGAACAATCTTATCTGAAAAGATTCCGGATTACAAAATAATCAATACCTAAATTCATTTTCTCAATATCACACTGAATAAGTTTTTTTTAGATATAGGTGTTTATTATCAGTGGAATTGGATTTTCTCTATTCAAATAACGGAATGTAGATTAAAATTGTAATTGTATAATTTACAAATCAACGTTCCTTCCTTCTAAATTAAAACAATCACAGAGAACAAAAATTTCAATACCTTTATATTGGCTGCGAAAATATATTTCCAAACTCGTGTAGATCCATCCAATTTAAAAAGAATTGTTCCCCGGGTGCGACGAATAAGAATTGATTTCCTGCGCCTGGAAGTTAGCTTTACCCATCTGTCCTTTCAGGAAATATTCATCATATTACATTTAGATATATTCAGTAAAAAGCAATACTTCCGGCAGTGTTAAATCTAATCCAAGAATGTAAAGGACACGACAGATTTTGCGAGACGTTCTCACTTCTAATGTCAATGATTACTCGTGTTGATACTGTGGTTGGTTTATTTTTAACACAGCAGCGGCTCGAAAAAAATATTTCCATTTTTTTTTGTAAAAGGAATAGCGACATACAAAACACAGTCTATCAACTTGTAGATAATTTTGAAAGTTTATACTATAAGAGATTGTAAATGAATTTGAGGTGTTGTTTCGTCGTATGTATTTATTTTGGCATAAAGCTTTTTCGGCCGCATTGCGACCATTTTCAGTGCTACAAATAATAATAATAATAATAATAATAATAATAATAATAAGAAGAAGAAGAAGAAGAAGAAGAAGAAGAAAAAGAAATAAAATAATAATAATAAGAAGAAGAAGAAGAAGAAGAAAAAGAAATAAAATAATAAGAAGAATAATGAATAATATAATAATCAAGTATAGGATATTATTATAAATGAAATTAGAATTTTTGTGAAATAGAAAATTTGGAGTATATATAAACAAAATTTTGAATAGAGAGTACTAATAAAATTCAAATCATTTACATGATGCGAATGTCGTAAACGCCGCACCATTTCCTGTCACCATAAGAGATTATTCTTAATGCAAAAATTCCTTAGGTATGGTGAAAGGAAAGTGACATAGAACGCTACAGTGTTAACTACATTACTTTAGCGACATGTCTCTCTAATACTTCATTCCTCGGTACAACAGAACACGCTGAAGTTTTATTTATTCATTTGCTTCCACTTCTGATCTGCTTTATCAGCAAAAAATATCAACCAGCACTGATCTACTACTTTTAGCAGAATCGAGTCCTATTAACCTTTACATTTAATGAGTCCCATGAGACTTGTAGCTTCTGAACCCGACCGCAGAGAAAAAACCCACTGTTAATAATCCCCCGTCCGAACACAACGGACTCTCAGCGTATAAAAACTTCAGCCCATAAAGAACGCCTTTGGAACGGCGTGTAGTCCGTTATGAGGTGCATCTTTCTTCCTAAGTGCAAAAGGCTCTCTGGAGGAGCTATGAATATTCATTAGTCATCAGCGTTTCGCTGCTTCACCTTTAATTCGTGGATCCCCTTGGCGGCTAGGAAAAGTCGCGTGCCCAGCACCATTGTGTGGCTTTTGGAAACGAAATTGGAGGTGCGGGTACGGCCCCAGACCTTCAAGTTTTCTCTACTCCATGTTCCCGTATATTGCTCGGCAATGTGTTCATCACTGGGAAATAATGTGCGCAAACATAATGGTGTAGGACTAGTGTAATTCGACTAGTAAAACAATCGACACGGTGATTGAGCCATTTTTTTCGTTTCAATAATGATGGTAATGAATAGTTCGTATATTTACACATTTCTTGTTTCATTCATGTAAAGATTTATAATATCCTTTACTTATCCGTGGCCAACATAGTCAAACTCTTAGAAGCTCGCCAAATGCGTGTTTTCAACTTACTTTTTATTAAACAATTTTAAAATATTAAGTAACGATTCAATTGGTTTATTCAATCATTTTATGTGTCGTTAATACTGTTGAAATCAAGATTCGGTTGCCGAGGTATATTAATTGTTGAGAAACCACGTTAGAAATAGTAACCAGAATATACTTGTAGGATCATTCTCAACATTCTAGGTGGCAACCATGTTGATTCATGACCTCCCAGTGTTTGGTTTACTTGGGGGTATCCAATTGTTTTACATGGACTTCATTTCATTGCGGTATAGGTACGCCAAAGTTCATTTTGCAGTACCGGCACAGCAAAGTAACACTTCCCGATCAATAAACAATGAATACAAATGCCAATTTTAGTATATAAAAGTGCTATACTTGGGTTTTCCTATCGTAGCGGATGACATTAGGTCATTTTTACACCTCCTGTTTTATAAAATGAATCTTTATAACAGTGATCGGCACATGTTTGAGGCCATGAGCCCCGTTCAGAAGGACGTTCGCGAATTAATTAAAAATATTCATTTATAGAGCGGGAGGAGTAAAAATGACCTAATGTCATCCGCCACGTTACGAAAACCCAAGTATAAGAAATAGTATATTGTCGTCAATAGTCTTGGTTTATAAATTTCTACCGCGTCCATTATTCGCTCTATATTGGCCTATCAACGTCAACAACTATAACGGGTAGCAGTCGTTAAAGAGAGGTCTTTCATTCTTCGGTTTGGTTGCTTAGTGTTGATTTAGATGTAGGGTATTACAAAAAATTAAAATGAGGTTATAGGAACGGACGAGAAGAGTGAAAGAAAAGGGGAAAGTAAGGAAGAAAGTATTGTGTTGAAAGGGCGTCGTTATGGAGAGCAAGAGGCGTGTCATGGGAGCCTCTGCGACGTGTTCAACTCAAGAAAACACCAAGACCCAGATTGAGAACTTAACCCCGGAGAACGGATCCCGTTATATTTCTCGTTAACAGCGGGCCGTCGCAAACGCATCGAGACGCGAGGTGGATGTCGCCGGCATCGTGGGCGGAGGGAAGAAGAGGGCAGGGACCCGAGCGTGCTCCCCTGAGTGGCGCGATGTTAAACGGCGTGGTGCGGCGTTACGCGGCATGAATCTATTAGGTGGAACGAAGCGGAGCGGAACAGAGCAGGGGTGAAAGGGGGAAGAAGCGCGGGGTGGGGGGTGCGAGGGCGGGGTGCACGGTGGAGCGGAACGGGGTGGAAATGACTGCCGCGGTTAGAAAGGGAGTGGGCGAGGTGGAACGGAGCGGAACGAAATGGAACGGAGGAGAGATGAGTGGAACTGAGCGGAGATGGGGGGGGGGGCGACGGAGCAGGGCGAGTTGGAACGGAGGAGGACGGGATGGAATGGAACGGCAGGGCGGGATGGAATGAAGCGGGACGGGAAAGACGGACCCGGCAGAATGGAACGGAGAGGAACGAGATGGAATGGATCGGAGGTGGGGAAAACGGCAGGGCGGAAGGGAAGGGAGCAGGGTGGGGTGGAGCGGAACGAAGTGGAACAGAACAGGGCGATGGGGAACGATGCGGGAAGGAGAGAAGCGAGATGGATGGAACGGAAAGGGGCGAGGTGAAAATAAGTGGAGCGCGCTGGAACAGAGCGGAGCCTTGCAGAGCAGAGCAGGGCGGAGCAGTTTGGAGCGATGCGGGACGGAGATGTGCAGGGAACGGAGCGGAGCGGAACAGAGGGGACGGGGAGGAGAGGAGCGGAGAGAGAAGAAGGAAGCGGTAGAAAGGCAGAGCGAGAGCGATGTGAGGCGAGGCAGAGCGAATGAGGGGCACCGAACGAGGCAGTGCCGTCAGAGCGAGGAGAGGTGAGTTAAGATGAGTGAATTTGGATGACGTGCGATAACGCGCGGGGCGGCACTTTGCAAGGAATTGCGTTGTGACATGTAGGTCGTTGAATTGAGACGGTAGTGCATGGGATAGGGCAGGAAATATGGAAGCGGAGAAGGGTGGGATGGCCGCAGCCGGACAGAGATCAACGGTGCAATTGGCGGTGGGACGGAAGATGATGAAGCTATGTTGGTGCGGACCAGCAGTGGGTGTGTCAGCTGGAAGATGTGCTGCGTATAACTGCGCGGTGGGGCTACGACGCGTTATGGGAGGATGTGCCGACGTGAGAGGGCATGTGTGTGGTGTGGGGGGGGGATCATGCCGCGGAGATGCGGAGCGGAAAGCATGAGACAGTACGTTGGGAAGGAGAGGAACCGAGAGAAGCGCGGGGAAACGCGAGGGGCGTGAAGTGGCGTGAGGTGGGACGTGTCTAAGAACGCAGCGAAGAGCCGCGGTGGCTGTTGGAGGCAGGCGAGGACGCCTGCTGGCGGAGACAAATCGTCTCCCGCTCGACAGCGCCATGTCCCTGCTAGGGCCTCCCGCTCTGGGTTTTGCCTGGCGGTGCGCCTTCCAACCACTCGCTGGAATACCCGTGGACAGTTTTTTTTCCACTTTGCTCTTTATATATAGGCACTGTCTTCAGGAGGCAGAGATAGAGTGCTACAATTCTCCCCCTTCGCGGGTTTTGAAATTCGAATCATTTTATTATAATTTCTCGTGTTGTTTTGTTTCTGGAAATTAGTAAGATAGTATTTTTGTTATTTTCTCCTATATATATTCAACACTGGATATCAAATTATAATACTTTAAAAGAAAGTTATTGTGACATAGATACTATTGTCGACTGGGATTAGCGTTTCGTCTTTTATACTAATCCCGGAATTTCGTTATTGATTACTTTCTTCTCTTTGTTCTGTGTTCGTAGAAAATTAATTGTGTTTTACCGTTACTCTATATATATATATATATATATATATATATATATATATATATATATATATATATATATACGGTACTTCTAGAACACAAATTGAAAAGATCCTACCGCATTGAAATTCCTGAATTTTTTATCTATACCTTTGTAATTAATCAAAAAATTGAATTTTAAAACGCTGAGAACTAAAAGAATTTCCATTATTTGGTATCAGACTTCTAGGATTTCTAAAAGTTCACCTTTAGAAGTTCTCACACGGCAGCATTTCAGTTACTCATTTCATTTATTAGTGCACGCGCTTATTACATACTTAATTTACCACTAATCTCAGGAAAAACTATGGATTTTGTGTGTTGAGTTTTGTTTTTCTACCATGCATCTCACTCGAAGTATCCTACTTGCATTCACTGTGCGACCCAGTGACCTTTACCTACACCCCATGTTTCATCTGCCCCGCCCTCTTCAGTCCGTCGGCGGCCGCGGCGGCTGCAAGTGCTTGGATGGCCCCGGCCCCGCGTGCTCTTAGCTCTCGGCGCATTTCTTCACGGCGTCCGCCCCAACTCTGCCCCACCCACACTAAAGAGTACTAAACCTCCTTGCCCTCGCACTGAGCCCTGTCTCTGTGCCGGGCTGCCTTGCGTACATACTTCTCAGCGGAGCGTCTTTTCATCCCGCCCACCTCCACCCTCACTTCGCTAATCACGGGCCAGCTCCATCTCGCCCCTTCCCATCTGACCCCGTCCGTTCTCGCACCTCACCGTTCCATTCCGTCCTGTTACGTTCCGTCGCCTACTGTTACCCTCTCGTTTCTCCGGGAAGAAGTTCCGTCCAGACCCGACCCGATACGATTCCACCCGACCCGACCCGATACGATTCTACCCGACCCGACCCGATACGATTCTACCCGACCCGACCCGATACGATTCTACCCGACCCGACCCGACACGACCCGACACGACCCGACACGACACGACCCGACACGACCCGTCACGGCACGGCACGGCACGGCACGACACGACACGACACGACACGACACGACACGATTCGGCTCTATCCGTTCCATCTATTCCCAACCAGAATGTTCCGGATCCAAATCGTCCATCCGCATTATCCTGTCACGAATCTTTCAGATCTGACTCTTTCACAACCGACTCATTCATACGACTCTTTCAGATTCAGTCATTTTGATCCGAATTTTTTCAATCAGGCTGAACCTTACCCGATCCGTTCCGATCCGATCCGTTCCGATCCGATCCGATCCGATCTGATCCGATCTGATCCGACCTAACCCGATCCCTCACGTCTCGTCATCCCTTTTTTCTACTCTATCCTAGCCACCCCGCCACCTTGTCTCACTTTGCCCCACCGCTCCTTGCCCTTCCCCGCCCGTTCAAATCCACATTTCACGCTTCCTGTCCTACTCCCACTTCCCTCTGCTTTAACATGACGCGTTCTCCCCTCCCCTCCCCTCATCGTGTCAGACCTGTTTAGTAACTTCTATCGTTGACATTCGAGTGCAGGGAGGGTCATTTGAAAGTGAAAGTGTTTAATCATTTTTGATTTAGATTTGGCTTATTAAATTGTAACAAAAAATAATCTAAAAATAAAAATTATCAGATAGAATAATAAAGGTAGGCTAAATTTATTGACCTCGGAGATTATTTTTATTTATAATGAATATAAAAAGGCATTCTTATTGTTAGACACCCATGTTTTGAAAATCTGATATCTGCATTTCTAGATGGCCTGACCATCATCCAAGCCATTTTCTCTCTCTTCATTTCCATGAACATTCTTTCCTGTTCCTCTTTCCCCTTTGCAGGCGGCCCGCCCCGCCGCTCTGAAAGAGCGATTTCTGTTGCATTTGAAGCGTTCATATTGTCTTTCCGAGAACAACGTGAAATGAATTAGAACGGGAAAGGGATTAAAATTTTCTGCAAATGAAATTGGAAGAGAAATCAAAAAGTGTGGACCAACACCTTGAAGCAATAAGACAAGACAGACGTATTCTTTGCCTGAAAGACATGAGAGAACGGTTTGAGGCATGCGCCAAAGATGGATTGAGTATGGCACTGCTCCTGTAGTGACCGCTGGGTTGCAAATTTAGAGGGATGGCATACATGTTCCATTCATCATATTTATTTTACCTCTTCAAAATAGTTCTTGGACGAGGAAGACTACAGCATGTAGTGTACCACCGATTTGCGCTATCGGGATTTTAATCCTTCTTTTGACAAATTTTACGTTGATAACGGAAGAGACAATTGTGCTCTCGCGAAAAAAAAAAATTCAAACATGCTTCCAGCAAAAAAGCAGTAATTTATGAAATCAAATAATAAGGGTCGATATTCTTAGCCAAGTTAATAGATGTGGCCTCTGCCGAACAAAACTCTAATAGCAGCACTCTGCCCCAGCCCTATTCCCAGTACCCCCACTCTTTCTCAAGCTTCCATTGCCACGCATGCAACAGCTACGGACGGACTCGCGATAGTCCACGATACGACCCATTCTAAAAACATTTTTTCTTTTGCTTAAGCGGATACCTAAATGTAAATTCGTCCTCAAAAATTGCACTGGTGGTGTGCACAAATTAAACGAGTCGATTTATTGTAAGTTTAATTACTTTCTGAGGAATTAATTTTCCCGAGGTTTCTGGGGAGAGCGCCGACCTTGAGCCCTAAAGGACCAGCCGCCACTGCACCGCGCACCGCTCTCTTTCCTGAATTTCGTCTCCCTCTAACTGACTTTTGAATATTGCGTGTGGTCCCAGTCGAATTCTGCTCGCAGCTATACTTGATGCGTGGGTGGCGCACCTAGGGTTACTGTTTTGTTCAGAGGTGGTGTGGCGAAGGTTTGATTGATTGATTTGTGGTTCTGGGTGCGGAAACTACTGAGGCCATGTCCTACTAGAGTCCCGCAAGTGTAGCGCATGTTTTTTTTTCATTTGGAGATGGCGGTGATCTTCCCCCATTGAATGGTGAGATCTTTCGACTAGTGATAATTTCCCAAACCAGGTATCTCCCGCATGCGAGGCACTGTCCCAGCCGGGAGAACTTCTAAGTTCCCGAACGGTCTCCCGGCGTGTGTGCTAGTATAGTGCATGTTATTGTAAGTAGGGGTGATGACAGGACAAGGAAGAGGAAGGAAACATCGCGCGCAGTCCGTGGCCCCTTTGTTAGGACACTGCTCCGACATTCGCCTGGTGTTGATCGGACAAACCACGGAAATAATTTGTCGATCAGAGCAGAGCAGCCGGCCGATAGAATTCTCCTCCAGACAGCGACTGAATTTGACCGAGCTCACAAGCAAGTATCGAAAACCCTGCCGCCGTCGGGACTCGAACCCAGGACCTCCCTGTGAGAGGCACGAAGGTTCTTGGGTTGGTGTGCGGCTCGCTCTTCATTTGGTGGATGGGTGTCAGACGAAGCTGAGAATGAAACTGGGTCAAATATTTATTAGCAGCTTTATATTTTATATGTGATAGTTTGAAAGGACGGAGGTGGGAGCCGTCTAATGTGCACTTTTAATTAAAAGTTTACCCGATAATTAACTGTGCTACTAAAAGTAATTAGTGTAAACTAAAAGTGTGCTTCGTGAAAAGTGCAGTCAACTTTATCAGTTTTGAAAGTTTGGAATAGGGTTAATATACTGCTGGCGATGTTGATACCGTGTTTTAAATTAATAAACAAGGTGTTGTCTAGGTATCGTTATTTTTAATAACTGAAGGTATTTTCCATAACATAGCGATCATTAGATATTGCAGGCGAAAAGCGAATCCTGGACATCTTTTTATCAATTTGGAATGAGAATTGAAAGAGACAATGCTTTACACGCTCTTTTAAAAATTCGATTCATGAATCGAAAACGCTGATCATTCCCAGCCTTGAAGTGTCATGCAAATGAAATGAAATTGTATGAAAAGAATCAAAGAATACCATACCCATGTTAATAAATCAATACATATTCGTTTCTAAATAACTCGATTTAAATTAGTAGTTAGTAAATAACTCGATTTAATTACTAGGATAAATCCTACATTATCTTGAACTAAATTTCCAGTGTGTATATATTACTACTTTTGGAATGTAATTGCACCTGCGGGTGAGCCTGACACATTAAAATATTATTGAAAACAAGTTTAATAATTCATGAGCCTTAATCATAGGAAATTTACTTCAATTAACTTCGTAAAATGTTAGAAGTAACCATACGAATTTGAATTCCATAAATGCAAAGTAACTCATGTCGCATTGACAATTAAAATAATATTTTTTTATTATCCTTATCATGTGAAGACACGCGAGGATAGGATTACAGAGGGTCACAATTTCACTTTGTTGTGGGGGTTATGGATTTAGTGTGGGATGCACGCGGTTAGGCGTGCGTCGTGCATCTCGGCTGGGCTGTTTCTTTAAGTCCGCTTCCCAGCTGATGTATAGCGCCGCTAACCCCTTGGTTCAGCCCATTCATATTCCATCCTGCGCTCCCCCCCCCCCGCTCTGCCGCTCCGCGCGCGCACGTGGCGCCGCCGCAGCCTCTGCATCAGTTGCGCCGCGATCGATCTTGCTTAGCGCCAGCGCGCCGATTCCGCCTCGCTCTGCTCCACTTCACCCCTCCCGGTCCCGTCCCACCCCGTCCCACTCTGTCCCACCTGTCCCACCCGTCCCGCTCCACCCCGTCCCACCCATCCCGTCCGGTCCCACTCCGCCCCGCCCGTCCTGCCACGACCGTCCCGCTGCGATCCCCCATCCTGCCCTTTCCGTCCCACCCCGTCCCGCCCCGTCCCGTACCGCCCCGCCCCGCCCCTCCCTGTCCTACCCGTCCCGTCCCACCCCACCCCGCCCCGCCCGTCCTGCCACGACCATCCCGCTCCGATCCCCCATCCTGCCCGTTCTGTCCCACCCGCCCCGCCTCGTCTCGTCGCGTCCCGTCCCGTCTTCCCGCCCCGTCTCGCCCCAGCCCCCCCACCCCGCCCCGCAACGCTCTGCTCCAGTCCGCCTTGCCCCGCCCCGCGACGGGGTCCCGTCCCCCCACCCCGTCTCGTCCCATCCCGTCCTGCCCCGCCCCGTTCCATCCCATCGCGTTCCGCCACACCGCCCCGTCTCGCCACACCGCCTCGTTCCGTCCCCCCCGCGCCGTCCTGCCCCAAGATCCCCAGATCGTACTATTCTTGTGACATTTTGTCTCGTATATTTATCATCTCATTCATACCGTGCTCTGCCTCCTCTACTCATAATTCCTTAACTCTACTTCCCACTCTCACAATCCTTGCACTCTTCACATTACTTAAACTCAACGTTATCTATCAACGCTTCTCGTTATATTCCTCTTCTTAACTTCGCTTCCCTTATCGCAACTTTTCTCGCATCCTCCTGCCCTTTGTATATTAACATTCTCTCTTCTCCTTTGCAGCAATACATTTTGCTTTCCCGTACGCTCTACACTTATTTCAACTTCGTCTTCACTCTTCGTTCTCTCTCCCCCGCTTCCATTTCATTTTCATTCTCGTTCCCGCCCACTCGCTACTGTTAACTTTCGGCAGTGTTGCCCCCGTACCACCTCGGGCGCTCACCCCCCCCACGAACCCACCAACCAACCAACCCACTCATTCACTCACCCACCCACACCCTCCCACCCATACACACCCACCCATGCCACCCCGACCGCCTCACCTCACCCCACCCCACCCCACCCGCCCTCCAAATAGCTTCACACGAGCCACGCTCACTTTGCTTTCCCGGTCATCCCGATTCCCCCTTCCCCCGTCTACTTCTTTCGCCTCGCTCCGTCACGCCCCTCTCTCCCAGCCTCTCCCATCCACAGCCCCACCATGCCCCATCAGCCTTATGGCGCTGCGTTTGTTGTACTCGTATATCACCGCGATGCGGCGCGGACTAGATAAACCTATCTCTAGCCGAGAGCCTTGGCACAGGGTGTTAAAGGATTTTGGAATGCCTGACAGTTTGTTTCGGGCCATCAATTATATTTTAGTTCCTCTACGGATATGGTGGGCTCTTTGTCTATAAGTGGTCTTTGGGAATCATATTGACCAATACGCTCTGATCATGTCCTTTCGTTGGTTTTTGCGAGCAATCGTTTGTAAATAACTTTAATTTTTCTTATCTTCTTTGAGATTTACAAACTAAACAATTGTAAATTGATTCTGTATGCTCAAAACTTAAAATCATTATGGTATAGATATACCGCAATTAAGTGAAGTAGGGACTATTGAGTGCAGAAAGAAAAACTTTTTTAAGTTATGGGTAGTATTTGGAATAAAATAAAATAGAAGATCATGCATTGGAAAAAGGAAGTTCTATTGCTAACTTCTCATTAGGCATTGAAACGGGTGAATGACAAATACAGTATCTGAAAAAATATATCTTAATAATCAACCAAAAAATGTAAAACTCTTCAATACTGTTTATTTTCCATTCGATGAAATTCATGTTACATACTGTATCCTACCTATCAGAAAAAATAATGTCCTATGATGATTTTGTAGCATGCCAACTACGATGCTAAAAATATTCCGATCACCTACATATATGCAACATTTCGAAAGTGTGTCTTCTTCACTTGCAACATTTTTACCACTTGTAACATTTCAACCATACTTTTAGCACCAACTTGGATTTAACTTGATCTGGAGAAGTGAATTTGACTTTTACCAATAGATGTGTGTTGAGGAGCAACTCTGAGATCATATCAGGAAATAATGTAACATAACTTTATAGTAGAGTAGCATGCAAATTCCATGAAGAATGAAATCGCTGGGGTACAATTGTAAGAAATCTCTCATGACGGTTGCTCATTCCCTTGGCTCAGATTTACGACAGTGAAGTCTAAAGTGCTTCTTCTCACGCGAGTGTTCTCTGCGACAAATTGCTGACGAAGTTGGAAAATTTACGACTAAAAATTGAACTTTCTTATTCAGACAGTTTTACACAAGAAAATTACACAAAAAACTGACTTGACAATTCACAATAAATTTGCTATTAAATTTTCTTCGAAAATTGGCCTCGTCGCGATTTTTACTATTTTATTTTCGTATTGACAAACAAAAACATAAAAAGCCGCGATTATAAACTGTCTATTCACTGAATAATCATAATACATACTGACTTCCTTACAAATGAATTTGTTCTGAGTACTTCTGCTAGATTTAAAACTAGTGTTGCTAGAACAGCACGTACGTTCTCGTCCGTCACACAAAATTACGCGAAAAGTATCTCAAAATTTGTGCAAAACCATATTTCAAAATCTGCCTTTAAAGAACAGATTTCATTAAGGGAAAAAATCTTCATCTTCATAATTGTGGTTGTAGGAAGACTTCGAAAAAATTGTGAACTTTTGCGAAAAATCAGGATTTTCGACGAACATGTAACAACCTAACCCATTCTCTTAAACGTTATTCACACTATTCAACAAAAATTTAATAAAAAACTATGGAGATTTCTTTTTAAATTTGGAAAAATGTCCCAGTGGCTTCATGTAAAGTATCCTCCAAAATTGAAATATCGGTCTCAAATTCAAGGGGCCGCTACATCACCCAGATTGATTGGGGAATATCAATTTTCGAAATATCAAAAATCAGCTCGACGGTTTAACCACTAGCGTTGTTAACGGAGAAACGTGTTGCCGCCATTCGATTTTTCGGTATCAAGGAGCCACAAAACATGGATTCTGGATACACCACGTGGGAGAGTATTTTCTTCTAAATTTAGCAACTGGATTTATCCACTTTTTTGTTACTAGGGCTTCGTATAAGAGTTTATCTGTAAAAAATTTGCAGTTTTTTCGCGTAGCATTATATAACTTTCTCTCTAATCCGAAGCGAAAAAAGGTTAAATCTCAAATATACATTGTCTACTGAGCTGTGGCAGATATTAAGTTATGTCTTTCGTGATATTCACACATCTCCTTTCCCTTTTTCTTGAAGATTCTGAAAAGATAGAGAACAATATTGCTATCGAAAAAAAGAAGTTGTTTCCTGAACTTGACGCTGTAACTTCATAATTGTTTACTCCTACAAAGAACAGAAAACCCTGTAATGCATTTTATGTTAACACTCCGCTTACTCCTCTGAATAATCAATTTTTCACCACTTCGTTCAATCAAATACGGTTCTATCGAGTTGCATTGCAGCAGTCGTAACTACGGCATTATTAAACTCAGATCCGTCCCCAAACAGCCGGCGTTGGCGGAGCGCGCCCGCGGCGCCGACAGGCCTATTGTGTCATCTGGTCTAATAGGTGGCCGGCAGCGCGGCCCGCCCCCGTGTGGACCTTTCGCGAGTCATCAAAGCGCGCGCCGCGCACGGGGCCACGCCCCCCTCGGTCAGCGGGTCGGCAAACAAGCGCCCCAAATGCGGTTTGCGACCCCCGGCCACCGCACCGGCCACCGCACGGGCGCTCCGCGGTCGCCAACAAATCGAGCGCCAGGCACTCGCCGCCGCCGCCGCCGCCGCCGCCGCCGCCACCGCCGCCGCCGCCGCCGCCCCCGCCGCCGCCACCTCCGCCGCCGCCGCCCCCGCCGCCGCCGCCCCCGCCGCCGCCGCCGTCCCCGCCCCCGCCGCCGCCGCCTTCCCCGCCCCCGCCCCCGCCGTCTCCGCCCCCGCCGCCGCCGTCCGCCGCCCCCGCCGCCGCCGCCCCTGCCCCCGCCCCCGCCCCCGCCACCGCCACCGCCCCCGCCCCGCCACCGCCACCGCCACCGCCACCGCCACCGCCACCGCCACCCCACCGCCACCGCCACCGCCACCGCCCCTCGCCCCCGCCACCGCCACCGCCACCGCCACCGCCACCGCCACCGCCACCGCCGCCGCCACCGCCGCCGCCACCGCCGCCACCGCCACCGCCACCGCCGCCGCCGCCGCCGCCGCCACCGCCACCGCCGCCACCGCCACCGCCGCCACCGCCACCGCCACCGCCACCGCCACCGCCGCCGCCACCGCCGCCGCCGCTGCGCTCGCGTGGATCTGAGATTCGTTCACGAGACACGTAAAGGCTCTCCACGGCAATATTCGTGTCGAGCACGGAAGTGGAGGGATAATTGGAGAATTTATTTCCAAAGTGGAGTATCTCCATGAGACACAAGTTTTCAGAAAGGGATAGTATTTACATTCAGTGTGACAATTGAAGGTTGTATTCAGAGTGTTCCGGATTACGTTTAACGTAAGATAAACGCAGTTTTTGAACACATTTTGCAAACACCATAAGTGGAGGGATAATTGGAGAGCTTATTTCCAAAGCGGAGTATCTCCATGAGACACAAGTTTTCAGAAAGGGATAGTACTTACATTCAGTGTGATAATTGAAGGTTGTATTCAAAGTGTTTCGGATTACGTTTAACGTAAGATAAACGCAGTTTTTGAACACATTTTGCAAACACCATAAGTCACTCTCGTTTGCATTTTCGTTTTTGTGAGAAAATATAAGCTGCACTCTGCAAGATAGATGCATTATTCCAAGTGTAAATTCCGTAAATCAGATGAATGAAATTACTTTGAGGACACTGGAAGGTTTTGGTTCGGTTTTGAAACTCTGTACGTTATTGACTTGCATGGTATAAATGACTGTGTGTTTGTATGACTGGGATATTACTGCCAGAGAGATTGGTTAAATGGGCTGTTTAATACAGAAATATTCTCATGTACTATCATAGAAACACATATTTCAAGCAAGTATTTCTGTCATACGAATCATGTTTGATATAGATTGACATCGTTAATTCACATAATATTGTAATAAATGTGTGAAATGACAAACTGAACCAGCAATGTATATTTATATATATATATATATATATATATATATATATATATATATATATATATATATATATATATATTTAGGTACAAAATTCCTTTTTAGTTTTTGAAATCTCATAAGTCATAAATTTTTAAATAAGTCCAGCGACTATTGTACTATTGATACAAGTAAATTACATGTCTTCATGGCATTTTCAATCAAGATTTATAAATCAGAAATTAAAAAAACAGAGTACAGTTCTCTATGTACTTAATTATTCAGTTTTTTCTTGTTTTTCCACAACTTTACAATTCCTAATGTGCGGGAATTTAAAAATATCGATTCATTTGCGTACCATTGCCATTTCCATACAAAGATTAATGAGGGGTCAACAGCGAACCTCAGAACAAATTGCAGTATAATTAAAAGAATGTACTCAGCAATATTATACATTTCATTCATTTTTGAGTAAGAATATTTTCAGTTTTTAAGGTATAGGAAATGCATAATACGATATGAACAGTTTTTGAAGTTGCGATCACTTCCGTGGAGACATAGCGACGACTTTTTCTGGCGGGTGAAGAACATTCACTACATTGCAGCAATTGTTCTTCACATCGGCGTTTTGATGCGATTGTGGGTAGGTTAAATATTTCAAGTAAATTTCTGGCTCTTTGCTGGCATCGAACCGGCACCCTTCTCAATCTCACGCTCGAGCCAGTAGACGTTGCGCTCACCGTTACCAGTGTTAACAACATTTACAAAATAAAAATGGTAAATCACTTGGAAAAGAACAGTCACCGAAAGCCTCCTGTAATCAATTATATTGGATATGGTTGTGTTGAAGGTTTTGACCTCTAATTTCTTATGACATTTTTTGGTATTATTTTTCTCTCTCATATTTCTCTCACCGTTAAAGTGTATAAAGAATGTTTCGTTCACAACACCTTATTTCCTAATATATTAATTTGAATCAAAACCTTCATGTATTTTCATTACTATTATTATATTTTCATTAGTAATTTTGTCCCTTTTCGCTCCCTTTCTGAGGTTCGAATTCAAGTTTCTTAACTGATGCACTATTATAATATATTCCAAGTTCCAAAAACGCTTATTATTCTCTTCATTTCTCAGCAATTATGTGTTCAAGTTCTGCAGATGATACATACTTTTCAAATAGATTCCTTACAGATATTCAATCTCTAGACTGCGGCATTTCGAGCGGGCACCTACAGCTGCTGCCAATGACTGTCCGCAGAGGTGCGCCGCAGTGCAGTCTCTTGCGTGCTCCCTGTTTAAAGTTTGCACGCGAAAAAATCTAAATTTAATTCCTCTGCTTCACTTCACTTGCTCGAAGATTACTCAGACAGTTCGTATTTATTGTTCAAGTCTTTAAATTCGATATTCATGCAATTGAAGTTCGAAACATTATGTTTAATAGTTTTGTGTAATCAAAATATTACTAGGGTTAATTTTAATAATATAATTAAATTTTCTCTTCAAGAAACAATTACTTATTTATCGATCTGTTTCAATGATTCATAATATATTCTGTATGTCAAGACGCCTGTAATAGTTCTTATCTTAGGCTTTTTTGGAGATTTTGGATTTTTTCTTGTGAAATCTGTGTTATTGTATTACTACATTATCTAAAGTTACTTTCTTTATTGAATGAAGAACAGATCTGTTCCAAAATTAACGTTACTAATTAGATGCAATATAAAGATTTTCTTCTTTTAAATTGGCATTTCTTTGACCATGAATCGATTCACAGTTTTTCCGTCATTTCCTCAAAATCCATCTGGAGGTACTACATACTTGATTAACTGTGGTGATATATTTGTGAAAGAATATTTGTCTTGTCTGTTTATAATCTATAACACATTGTAGATTGCTAGTAATAGGCTATAGTACTATCTGCTTGTAATAGGTAAAGTAATATTCTTTAGCTGCTGATTAACTACTGGCATCGTGCCTGTATAATGATTTAAATTAACTTAAACTCCATGAAAATTTTAAAGAAGTGAAGACGTGGACATTAATGTTTTATAAAATACGGAAAAATATATTTAGTATTTGAACATTGTTTTATTTTCGAAATTTTATTTCAGACGTTTTGCGGAGTGTGATCGAACTGGTAGTGTTATTTCATGGCTTGGAAATAGTGTTTCAATTTATTTTCTCGTGTTTATTTCTGATAATAGCTGAGTAAATTAAATGCATGATGTATTCGAATTATTTTGAATTAAAAAAATGGGAGCTGTGCATCGATTCTATAATCGCAGTATTTCTCTTTGCGGAATACTGATGTACCTCTGATGAAAGTCCAAGCTTATGCATTTGATAACAAAAGAATAACTTTATTTGTATCATTAAAGTTACAACACTTAATTGCTGAATTAATTTGACCCACTTCCAGCAGAAAGAGTCAGAAATGAAACAAAGAAAGTTCTTGTCGCGAATGTATTTGCAAAATGAAGATGAAATTTTCTCTGCAAATAGCACGTGCTCCGAAAAGCGAAATGATATATAAGAGAATATGTAAGTGACACTAACTTCTCCATTTTTATTACATAGTCTATTTGAAAACGTAAGCTAAAATACTTTAAACAATACAAATGTCCCCTTTCTTTCCTAAATTTCTCATGTCTTTTCAGAAATTCCCGAATATATTAGGTGTAGTGATTGATGTTGAGAAAGTGAAATTTTCATGTAGTGCCATACGTATATCACTCATCACTTCCAGGATAGATTCTAAATCATGTCGAACTGCGAATATTTTCTCACGACCAAATTTTCAAACGTTTGTAGCAAGTTCCTGTTGATGTGTTGCAGGTGAAATTAAGAAGTTGGTGTCAATTTTAAAAAGAAGTCGCTCTTGAGTTGACGAAATAGACGTGTCAAAATATAATGTATAAACTGCAGTAAAATTTCAGCTTATTAAGCCTGTTTACAGTACAACTGTTCAGATCTTCTTTGAAATATTTAAAGAACCAAAATTTAGTATACTATAAAAAAAGCGATTAACTATTTTGTTGAGTACCATACTCATTTTTGAGCTTTCGCAAAGGGAGACGCTCATTTCTTTATATCAAGCGTCTCTTCTCTCCAGCTCAGATCATCGTAGCTTTGGTTCCCTAGTGTCTGGCTCACTATAAATTATTGTTGAGTGATCATAGAAGGTTAAAATAGGTCAATAATTCTAGCTATGATTATACATTGAATAAGATTAACATGGTATGGGATAGGACTCGTAAATGACATGGTGAAATACGCATACCTCACGCAAAATCTACACCTGCAGCCATCGAGTCTGGGTACATTGATGTTGGTCTGAACTCCTATACCACCGAAGCTGTTCATATTACTTGAAATAAATGCATTTTATAGTTAGATGACGCGCTTCTTTACCAGTCTAAACAGCCATAAATATTAGGGAAGCTGATGTTGGGTCAGCGTGTAGTAAACCATCGAAATGGTCTTCGTCGAAGGGATATCGGTGGGTCTGGCAGCGACGTTGCGGTGGCGTCACATTCGAATGCCCTGCGCCGGCGGAGGAGCCAATGGGAGGGCGGGGTCGTGTGGTCACGAGGAGACGGAGGGGGGGGGGAGGCGCTTGTCGCCGGCAGTTGTCCCCGGCGCCCTGCGGGAACGCGCTGTCCCGGGGGCTGTGTCCCGCGACAGAGCATGTCGCTCGGACAGGTGTGGACCGCACTGCACTCGCCAGGCTATGAGCCCTCCACCCCCTGCCTCGCCCCCACCTCTTCATCCCCCTGTGCCCGTCAGCCTCTCGGCTTCCAACCGCTTCAGAACGATTCCTGCTCACGTAATATATGAAGCTGGGCATCACTTGGTGTAGTCCACAAAACAGAAGTTCCGTCTTAGCTGGAGAATTCCTTGAATATTTGTTTACCAAAACTGTAGTCATTGTTGGTAATATTACTGAGTTCTCGATACTCACTCGAGAAAGAAGACATTTTAATGTATATAATAGTTTTGACGATACAAGCACAAAAATGTATTCTGTTCGGCGTTATTAGTATATTTTAACATGAAGTCTTAAAGATGAGCTCCCCCGACAAATTCTCGCGAATAAATGTCAGTTGAAAGCAAATGTAAATTCGTGTTTTTAGACTTCGAGCTTTCCAAACAAACATTGTTTCCACGTCATCATGGTGCGATGGAGGACGGGCTGCGAAATTGATTTTTAGCGATTAAGATCGATTTAGACCGCTTTAAGGTATAGTTTCACTATTAGAAGGCCGCGATATTTAAACTCAGATATTGATGGGTGCCTTGGACACTATTTCAGAAGATGCATTTACATTTTAAAAATGAAAGGAATGCATTTGATAATGCAGATGCATTACTTAATTTAATTTTATCAAAATCGTCGAGCATAAGTTACATATAAATTCATTTTAAACAAATTAAATAACTACCATTTTTCTTTGACCTCCCA
Source organism: Teleogryllus occipitalis (assembly GCA_011170035.1). Classification (NCBI taxonomy): domain Eukaryota; kingdom Metazoa; phylum Arthropoda; class Insecta; order Orthoptera; family Gryllidae; genus Teleogryllus; species Teleogryllus occipitalis. Next base: position 121,446 of record BLKR01001181.1, on the reverse strand, counting down.
TAGTCATTGTTAATTAATTACTTAAGGCTGGTAAATAGCTACGTCTAATAAAACATTTTTTGCAGCTCGTAACTACTCGAGTGACATAAATTTTCCTGTCCATGTCCCTTCGAGCGCCTGCATCTGAATTTATTTAAAATTTTATTTATTAATTTTAATTTGTTTGATGTATATTTTCTCAATTATCAGCGATTATTCTACGATTGCTCCTTCGCATTAAATGAGTTTAAGTCTCGCACTAAGAAGTATCGATATACTATAAGGATATGTGACAATTGATTAATTGAATAATAGGCCATAATAACGTAAGCGACATTTTTTTGAAAAGTAAGAATATTGTAAAACAAAGTTATAAATACTTCTCTTTATTACTTTAGAATATAAAAACAAGAAATTGGGCACTGGTTATATGAGAAAAGTGTAAGGAAAATATTGACAATCCTGCAACAACGTTGTAGTATGTAGATAAAATGGACAACGCTAAATGGGAAGCATTCTCATTTGAAGGAAACAAAATCATGGCAAAAATAAAAGAATAAATGTGACTAAATAAAACAGAATGTCAGGAAAAGATACAGGGATGCTAGAAGAGAGTATTTTAGCTCCACAAACATTCAAAAACCTGTGTTTCCACAGCCAAATGAGATAGATAAAACGACTTTGTATATAGAAAACTCTTTTTGCATATTAGAGCATATTTGGTTCAATGTGTAACATTTTAGCAAATATAATCACTGCGTGATTATATATCTATACGAGTTTACAAGTATTTTTAATAAGGGAACATTTACCCGATTTAGAATATTAATTTTTTCGGTGGAATGTTTTTTTAGGGTAACTTTTGTTTGTAAACACGTTTGTTTCAGCAGGACTTTCAGTGGGTCAGAAATGGAGTTTTACATAACTTTCCGGTCTATGAACTACAGCAAACAAACGTCATATCTGGCTTACAACATAATCAAACTTGTAAAAGAAACATGAGACATTTAGTCTGAAAGATGTGATAAAGTAACTACCATTCTTTTTTATGTTTCAGTTCCTATTTTTTCGAAATATTTTACTCATATTGTCCAAAAGGTTCTAGCAAGTTCTAGCACAATTTTGTTTCTTTGATATCCTTGACCGAAAAGAAGAAGAAATAATATGCAACTATAAATGTACCATTCAACTAGGTTGAATTAATAGTTCATTCACGACCTGCTAATACTGTTTGTGTTACTCTTAGAAAAAGAGAGGTTTGAATATAAATGTTAATTTTCAATGAAAACATACCATACTTATGAAACAATGCGTGATAGTGATACTTACAATGTTGTAGTATTTGAGCAACACAGTTAACTTGTGTACTAAAATTTGAAATTATTTGCTAAATATGAAATGCACTACTTTAAAAATGTGTTATCCATTCTATTTCTTAAGCATGCAAAAACGTTGTAGTACATTCCTGAATGTACAACGTTGTTACATGGAATTACATGTCAATCTTGCATATTTACTGGAATTTAGCTGGAAAAATCAAATATTGCTAGGAAGTAAAACACCTCTTATGTTCTTTCACATTCAGCAATTTAATACAAAAAATATAAGATAATGTGGTCTGTAGCTAATTTTTATGGCTCCTGTAAAATTCTGAAAAGTCACTTAAAACGTTGTTCCGGCCCATGCTTCCATATTAGATGAAATAACACACATTGTAAGGCATTGGAGGGCATCTATACAAGAATTGCCAAGGATTGTCAGGGTACGGCGTTTATCATCATCATGCTAATCACTTACAGTTCATACTACGCGCCTTTTGGTTCTCATTCTGCAGTTTCAGCATTGTTAGTTTGTAACTCTCTCAATATCCATAAACTCAACAATTTCATCTCTAATATTCGTTGCGATGCACAGTAGTGACCTCTTCGGGCCATCTTCTTCTCGAAATAATCATTAGCAAGTTCATCTGCTTCTAAAATGGTTGGGACGTTGGGAGAATAGAAGCGCCACGCCCACCATTTCTTCTCTCGGGCTCCATGCCCATCGTCGTCTTCTCCGCGCATTTCGTCGTTATTCGGAAGATGTCCCTCATTCGCATCAGTGATCCTCGCTTCAAGAACGCGTCTCTGTCTAAGAGCATTCAAAGGCAGCTTACTCTGAGACGGAATAAAAGTTTTACGTTCATTGCACTGTTTGGAATTTCGCTTTCTTGCCCTGTGCTTTCTCCTTTTTAACTTTTCTTTATTGTTCGTGGACGTATTGGATTCGTTCTTTCAAACCGTCGCACCGTTATTTCATTTGGACAAATGGGAATGCGGATATTGGAATGTAGTTTATTTCATTTAGGCTAAATACATTCATCATTTTTATAAAAGTTTTACATTTTGATTTTGATTTTCAGCTTGAAGAAAAAATATTATTAGTTTAATGATTTATTTATTAAAAGTAGTTTAATAAATGTAACTTGGAAAAAAAAGTTTCAAAAATGTAAAAATTACTTTACGTGCATCTATAGTATATACATGGTGTTTAGAGTAGTTTCCTTTAATGTTCCAAAGCTTCCTTTCTTAATTACTAATTGGAGAAATTTATAGATATTTAGAGTCACATGTGTATACATATGTACGTACATTCATAGTACATGTACATACGCACAGGTTTAACAAAAATGTTTGGCAGTTTGAGAGAGTAATAATTTAATTAAATACCAAATTTACATTCTAATACATTGCAGTGAGTTCTACTTAAGTGTGGATTTATTCGCTTTATGATTATATGAATTAATTAACCAATGAATGCAATCCATTATGAAGTAGGAACTCTTTTTTTCTACTCGAATAATTACTTTAGTACGTTTCAAGACAATACTCGAGTACGTGGAAGAGATCACTATAAGATGATCAATGCAAGAAAGCAATACAATTATGAATATTTCTTTGCATTGAAAACAAAGTTTCAATTTGGATCAAGGCAGCAGAGCTGTGTGATGTCAGTTAAGGACACATTTTTCATCTTTGAGAAAATCCTCGTCGATTCTCTGATTAAAACACATTTTTTCTATAGTTTCTTTCGGAATATTGATGCTTATTTCATTGTATTCGTTTCTACAAATATTCTAAAATGGTGTTAGGAAAAATATATGCTTTTATTTTAAAACAATCAAAGGTGTTAATATCTAAAACTATTTAAAAAAGTATTTCACAAGAAAACGAAATATTCTCTCATCATCTGCAACAGTAAGTGTAAACCGCTTTCCGATTTCGCAAACAGTCTTTTAGATATTTGCTGTACTACCACAGGCGGTGCACATGCATACTGTAAATTATTATACTTTGTTTTAATTTTTTAATTATGAAATTTTTATCCTAAATGTAGAAATTCCCTCTTCCAGAACAATAAGTCACTTTTCCAGAATAATAAATAAAATCAGAACAATAAACATTTAATATACAAAAAACTCGTTTAAAATTAAACTTGTAAATAAATGTATGTAAATTATCTATAGTGCGTAAACGAACTAGATATTTCCCTAAAGTATATATCACTGATTCAATTATAGATAATACCTTCTGACTCAATCGGCCTCTCCTAATTCTCCGTCCAGTCCGACAAATCCCCGTTCGACCACATCCAATAATTCAGAGCTCATAAACACGTCGCATTTGCTCTATCCATAGTCGTCAGAGTTAATTGTCGGAACATCGTGCGCGTTTTGTCCTGACCGGTATGGCAAAGCCCTTTGGAGGTAAACGAAGAACCAGAGGCCTTGAACACCCAGCCATGCTACTTAACCATTCTGGTGAGAAGTTTAACCGCACAACCCTCGCACCCAACCTCGCACCCGCCCTCGCGCCCGCCCATGCTCAAGCCTCGCTGGCCTGTCACTCGCTCTTGCCCGCCCTCACCCGCCCTCGCACTTGCCCGCCCTCGCACTTGCCCGCCCTCGCGCCCGCCCTCGCACTTTGCCCGCCCTCTTGCTGCCCGCCCTCGCTTGCCCGCCCTCGCACTTGCCCGCCCTCGCGCTTGCCGCCCTCCGCGCCCGCCCTCGCACTTGCCCGCCCTCGCACTTGCCCGTCCTCGCACTTGCCACCTCGCCGCCCGCCTCGCACTTGCCCGCCCTCGCACTTGCCCGCCCTCGCACTTGCCCGCCCTCGCACTTGCCCGCCCTCGCACTTGCCCGCCCTCGCACTTGCCCGCCCTCACATTTACGCGCTTATTTACCTGATCACCCCTCCCCCCGTCGACACGAGCGTACGCCCACTCTGGCTACTCGCCCACCCTCTTTACCCCGTACACTCGCTCTCATGACTCACGACGTACCCTCCAGCCTGGCAGCCAACTCTCCTGACCACTGGCACTTCTCTCTGCCCGCCAACCCGTTTCTCCACTCGTCGTCACTCCAACCCTTCGGCCCGGCCAACCAAGCTGCCGCCTGTCCGCCGTGCGGCAGCGTGCACCTCATTATTGTTTGTCAAGGCGCTTATGAAATTACATCGACCCCGATGGCTCACAGCTACGCGCTCTGGAGTCCGAACGAAAACCACCAATCTGCTTCTCTCTGCCGCAGCCTGAGGTCGTTTTGTTATAAACATTATGGAGATCTGCTTTCGAATAATGATCTCCGTTTCGTAGGATATTGTGTGAGTAAATGAATAGTGTTCATTTATTCCCACTCTCACACTTCAATAATTCAAATGCACTTTTCAAAAGGAGAAGATAAAACAAGGAGATTTTCAAGAAGATAAAAATGCTTTATGTGATAATACTTTAGATGATGCTGTAATAAGATAATATCTTATACGTAAATATCTGATAATTGAGGGACGTGGTTTTAATCCAGATTCACATTGATAGTAGGGTGAATGTAGTAATTACATGATACAACTTATCATAATTTTACATATCCGCTAATTACCAACAAGTAGACACACAAGACCACTGAACAATTAATAAATGCTAACAAAAACTAATTTAATACCAAATATTGGTATCGGAACCTTTCAGTGTTAAATTACCAGTAATATACATTTGTATGCCTTTGTTCCTTTCGTCGTCTTACGAAATTAAATTTGTCTATAAGGGAAGTCAAGTTTAAAAGTATGTCTTTACTAGCGGACCAGTGCGAGAACTCTCGCATGTTAAACCCCACCCTCTTCCCTATTTTTCCATATCCATATTAAGCCTGTAATATATCATTTTCTTCAAGACTCTCTTATCCTCCGTCACTTGTTCTATGCGACTCCATGTAATTGATAACACAATACACCCTGGTCAATACAAACTATTCTTATTTAACGTTCTTACCGAACAGAGAGGTACACCCGTGTCATTCAATCTCGTAGAATATTATGTAATTATTTTAATTTAACGAATAGTTGTAGATTCTACAGGCTCTGAATAGGTGGGATAGAATCGAAAAGTGTCGAACCAGCAAAAATGTAATAGAATGTTCAAGAAGATATCATCCTGTAGATTGCGGTGTGAGAAATGTTTCATTGAAACCTATGGCCTCAAATTTTTATTTTTACTGCCCTGAAACGCTTCATTTAGGAGAGATTAAACGATATAGATCCCAAAATCCGCCCGAATGTTGAATGTTGCGGTAAGCATATAACATGAACATTTAGATGCATTTTTTAAAACAAATCTTTCACATTTTTAAAGTCAAAGTAGAATTCGTCTCGTCTACATGAAATTCTCTTTATTTAGAGATTTCATTTATAAATATTGGTTGCGTGTGACAGCCGCAAAAGGTATGTATATTACAGAAATAATGTGGAAGGCCATCATTGCCCTTCATTTCAGTTTTATTTATTCGTTCCCTGTTAATTTTATGCCATCCCATCCATCTTATTGAAATTGATCTGGTATATTTCAAAAGTAAGCATTTGGAAGACGGATGTGCCTGTTGCATGACATTCACGCAATATTTACACACAACAAGATTAAAATGAAACGTTTGATTCGTAAGACATTTGTGATCAACTACACTAATGTGATAAAAACGGCTACGTAGTAACTGCAACCAAGTAACATTAATTGGAGTTACATTAACATTTTAATCCCCCTTTTTTTAACGGAATCCAAATCCAAAAGTCCTCCAAGGCATGCAATCCATTGTCACATTTCGAAATAAATGTTTCGGTCTCAGTTATCTTCTAAACATCCTTTTACTTTCAAGCAGACCTCCTGAAACCAAATTCCTGATCGTGGATTGTCTTGCGAAGAACATAAAATTCTTACGACGCCTTCACAGTCCCGACTGAGTTCCGCTGACAATTCCTAGACCATGAAATCCCCAGCAAGGCGACTTGTATGTCAGAGCAGGGGCTAACTTCTAGTGGGGGAGGGACAATGTCACCTCCCGCGAGGTGACATTCAGTACACTTACGGGACTTGTGACCACAGCAGTTGATAATCCAGGAAAGACCAATTAACCAACCATATTTGAAAATTCTCAATAATAAAGTCCATGTCTGAGGTGGACAATGGACTATTTTTCTTATCAAGAGCATTAGAAGATAGGCAACTTCAACCAGATTGGCTTCTGAAGAGCGAAAATAAACTAACGTGAAAACAACAGTTTGTCCCTGGAATTCTTTTCTTTGGGGGGAGGGGTAAATTTCCTCCCTACCTTGTTAACTTTTAATTGCACCTCCATTTCATCTGCGGTTGCTGCACCGAACTCAGCTTCACGCGCGGCTGAAAAAGCAAGCACCTGTGCAGGTCATAGATAGGCAACTTGCCAAGCAACAAAGCACTGCGGGTAAGTCGTGCTCGGCACAATAGGCGCCCCTCTCGCTGTTGGTTCCCGATAACAGACGCATATTACCCCGTTCGTGCGTGTATTGCATTGCACTTCTCAAACCCAATGCTTCAACACACACAACGCACACATAAGTTGCTGGCATGAGTTTTTACACTGTACGGAAAATGGTGGTTTATGAACATACTCTGAAATTCGATAAATTTATTTCGAATCTCATTACATTCTATGTTACAAAACCTATTTCGCATTATTCCGTTAACAACACACACTACCGAATGTATATATGTTTATAATAATGTCAAATTAAGTCAAATTAATTACACATAGGCAATTATACAAATAAAATAATCACAATTTAATCAATAACAAGTGCACAAATCATCCAATAGTAAATACTCAACTAAAGCCATTATAATTACTATTACATAAGCATTAAATAACATAATACTATCTTACAGTAGTTACATTGAAAGTATTAGTTCGTTTTCTCATATAATATGAGAAAATGTTAATATAGCAAACTTTTGACAAGGTACACTCAATATATCACTCACTGTTTATTACATGATTCATGTCTAAAATCTGAAGTAAAGAAATTACAAATTATCTCCCATATCAAAATAAAAATTTATTTTTGTAAAATATTTTTACAATATTTAGAAGTTCAAAATTGTTTATAAACGTTGTATAAAAAGGAATCTTCTTCTCTCATTTGTAATGAGTTCTCTCTCCTCCTTACTTCTTTTATCTATTCTATTTGCCCTGCTCTAGCCCTTCTTACAAACAAACCAATAAACATTAGCCTCGCGTTGGGTTGCCACATATGATAACTTTCCCCCTTTTTCTACTCACAATTGCCCTGCCCCTCTGCTAGCTTACCTGGTCCATTCACTCACCTGGGCGTGGTCTGCGGTGCGTCTGTACAGACGCGAGCAAGGTACTGCGCTCACGCGCGTGGATCAGTCTAATACTACGTAAATGATGGTGAAAAACACATTGATTTTCCGAATCATGACCCCCCCCAAAATGGCCATGAAGTTTATTCAATTGCCTTCGTTATCAAGTTCTTTTCAATTTCCACTATTTAGTGCCGCAACGGCAATGGTACCTCTGACGGCACACATCAATACAACCCAGCATCAAAAACAACAACAAAATAAACACTTCTCCTCCCTCAATAAACAATACATAGATATATAAATACTCTTTCGTTCACACAAACTATTTACAAACAAAAAAAAAACAAACAAATACCATTCACGCATATACATAAACCCCAGAATGCATTCTGTCGAGATTTTCCGTCTTAAAATCTACCAATTACACGGCTTGGTCTTCGACAGAGCTTTCTTCCATCAAAACTAAACAAACAAATGTCAAAATGCTTTGGCTCACGTATACTGTTGCCTCCGCGATGAATCTGCGTGTCTGGAGGTGATTACTCACGCCCAACAGCGCCTTCCGTTGTCGCCATCATATCCGGGACACTCACACACGCACCACAGTTGACTCATGCTGTCGGAGTTCACGCTGCCATCTTATTTTTTTATAAACCCTCCAAATTGTTAAATTTCACCGAGTTCCGAATTAAATTTCGCGCCTCTTATTATTCATGCAACGTCGCGCTCCCCACCGTTGCAAAACTTCTCGTACCGCCGCTCGCTCTCGCAAGTCCAGCGGGCGTTGCCGAATTTCGGAATAGTTCCAAAAATTTCCCTTTTCTTTTTACGAAATTCTCCTTCCACGACTGTTACACACCGTACTTAAAATATTTCCGGTTACTATATCGGATGATGCTCGTAACTTCCGCACTTTACAAAAATTTTTTTAAGAATCGCCTACGCGAACATACATCCTACTCTCACCGAGTCCAGACACATTCTGACGAATCTTGTTCAACCTAGCATTGTTATCCTTGCTTCATCACTTTTCCCGATCGCTCGATAACTGACGATCGCGTCACCTTGGTTCTCTTAAAATATTTAATTTCTAACGCTTTCCGAAACACATTATTCTCGTTTTGGTTTTGATAAAATTCTCCCGGCAATTTCCTAAAATTTGATGTTCTCCTCTTGTTTTCTTTTTGTCAAAATCCTTTTATTTTCCCTGTTTTCCGTTTTTGACTGTGAAATGGAACGCACTGCATTTGTTCGCTAATCGCTTCGTCTTGCTTGAATTAATTTACCTGTGTTATTAAAATTTCGATACTTCCCGTCAAGATATTTAAATGGGGTAAATTTTATCTGATGCAGCTAATTTTCTTGTTTTACCTCCCGAAAGTCTGAATTCGATATGTTATCGCGTTTTCTTGCAGTATACGAAAAACCTCTTCTTTATATGCGTTTCATCGCTCCAACAATGGACTCCATTAATATTTTTCCTTAATACAAACATGCAAAATATGAAAATTCCAATAACTTTTTATTGCCTGACGCGATTTCACTGGGACAACTTTCAAAATGTTTCTAAATCACGGCCGGATCTAATGTTTATAGTCCAAACTCGCACAAGTCTCGGGTTCGCTTTATTCTCTTCTTTACTCGGTTTTATTTTTTTTTACTATGGCGTTTTTGCTGTAAATGTTTTGAACCGTTTATCATGCAAATGCATACCATTGGGGATCGTGTAAATCATTACACATTGCTTCTTCTCACATTTTTACTAATTTTCGTGCATTGTTTTGATCCTTGTTCCATAAACATTTCTTCTCAGTATGGAGGTGTCTTAGAAGGCGCTTTATATCCCAGACATAGTGCATGATTTTGAAAATGTGTAAAATATTGGAATAATATGTGAGCAAATATTGTATAAACGAATGTTTATTGGACAACAAACCAAGAGCTTTTGAAGTTCAACACATGCCATCAGAAACATTATTGTGGATGCACAGAGTGAAAAGTGTTTTCTATTCCCATTATATAATGCTGTCATTCGATGGCTGCAACCATTTGCATAATGACACTCATTACGATACAGATTTCATTATGATACAGGTTGTTGACCAATCACAGACAAGTATACAAACTAAATATTGACACTTCATTAATAATTGAGAATCGTTCTAGTAAATGTTTTGTTCGATTGTGTACATTAAAATTGCATTTGATGTTATACTATGCTTTTTCTGTCACCTTTAATTTCTTTTATTAGTATTTATTCGTGGGATATTATTTAAAATAAGTGGGATCGTTATTTCACTTTGATCCTATTTGACTAGCCCAGTACTCCCTCGCAGGTGGACTGGTAACTACAGCCACCTGCGGCAGCATGCGAGGATAGGTTTATAGGGAGCTGTCCGCTAGGTGGTCTTGGCTGAATCCTGCATGGCAACTGCCACCAAACAATGCGATGTAAAAGTTTAACTTATAAAAGTCGTGGTAAATGTAGCGTATGAAACTCAATGTAATGGGTATTAATACACTCGTGTGAAGTTTACAATTCTCGTTCGTTCATCACTCGTATCGTAATACCACACCGTGTATTAATACTCATCATTACATCATCGTTCCATAATGTACTATCACACCATTCGAAACTTTACATGCCTGCCCTTCTTTGCCTATTTCTACAAATTTGGAGTACCATTCGTTACAACCCCATTTTAGCATAATCCCCAATGCTTTTATAAGTTGATTTCATTTTAATGTATTTCCTAGAATGTCTAGAAAATCACAGAAATATTCACAGCGTACCTCATTATACAATTTCACAAGATTTGTTTTGATTATCCCACGAATTTTCATTACTGTACACTTATACAGCTCAATATTTCCATCGTCCATTGCTTTAATCTATCTTTGCGAAAGAATTTTCATTAATCTTCACTAGGAAAGTTCGATCTCAACATTTTAAATGGTAAGGAACATAAACCTACATTATCTTAAGGAAAGCACCATTAGACTGAATCATTGGTACACCTTTCAATAGTATTCAGTGTGTATTGTGATATTATCATGTATTCAGTTTAATAAAAATATTTCAGTTTGGAATTATGTTTTTCATTTTCTGATGAATAGATATTATGAAAAGATGAAAAAATATCCTCAAATTGTATTACCCCCAAACTTTGCTGCTATTAGTAAGGAACATTCATCTCTACGAAAATTGACATGTGACGTATGCAGCCTGAGGCGGTTCTCAATCGTTCAAATAGTGCTTATTTCTATTCTCCATTGCAACGCAAGTATCACTTTCCCCCGGAACTGTGCAACTTTCATAAAACTACAAAACTTTCTGGGAATGCGTGTATTCTCTCACTCCTTGTCATTAGTGCACATTTTCACATGACCTGGAAGGGAAAGATGGAAGATAGAGAAATGGAGGGAAAAAACACACAGCACAATCCTGTCTGGAAGTGACAGAGATGAGAGTGTGATATGTGCTAATGACTGTTCTTTGATCTTTCCTGAGGGAAACATGCTAACGGCGTGGCGTAATAATTCGGAATACGATGGTGTCTGATAAGGTGAAAGGTCTGATAAGTAGAGACGGCGTTCGAGGAAAATTATCAACAGGTTCCTACGTGCGAAATGTTTCCTGTTGTATTGTTAATCGTATTGTGTGAAATTAACTAGAAATGTTTCCTTTAATAAGGAAAGTAATGAGGTGAGCGCCGTTAGTTGTTTTTATCATCTTTTAAGTTGTTTTCAATGAAATTTAATTGCATTAACATACATTTACTTGAATCACCAGCTGTGGATCAGAGAAAAAACAATGAATCTTCACACTTTCATTACATGTACTCATGCGACAAAATGTATTTTTTTAAATTCATAGTTCCAGTATATTTAGAGCTCTTAGTGTCTGGTATTTTATTCAAAACTATGTTTTATTGCATATAATAAAGGAATTTAATTTAATTTTCTAAATACTTTCTAATGCCCTTAAATACAAAACCAAACGTTTTACAAGAATGGAATTTGCAGTGCTTTTTAGAAAATATCTAAAACAATTTGTGTGATAATATACACCAATAAATTGCCCTGTACAATATACGTAAGAGTGAAACAATATAAAATGAGTTATATTTTGCTCTCATGAGAATACAGGGACAATGATAACTCCATGAATCTAAAATTAGATTTACCGACAATTCATTTAAAGTCGCATGTTAACATGTTATTGAAAATGCTAGCACAAACATTTTATTATTATTTTTTTATTATTCTCCGACCGTTGGCTACCAAATACATGTTACTTTGGTTTCCAGATAAAGTGTGGGAAGATTAATTTCAATTTTAGGAGATAACGTAAGAGAAGAAGTGGATTGTTACTTTCTGATATATGTTGTACAGAGAAAGTTATGTATGCTGCAAAAAAATGATATTCCGAATTTGATGGAAATAAACGATTTCGGATACCTAAAAAGTTGGCTTTATGTTCTTGTGAAAAAAAATTAGCGCCTAAATGAAGCACAGACTTTCTCGAACAGATTTTTCCCCATCAATCTGCCTGATGTCACGCCCTTTGAATTTCCGACAATAATTTTAATTTTTGAGAATACTTCTTCTTCACTTTACGGATTAGGGAAATTCCCTGTTCCGGCTTCATTACACCATCTCTGTCGTGGACGGCCAATGTCCCTTCTTCCTTGTGGTCTGTACAGAAAGGCATGTCGGGGGATCCTTTCGTGAGACATTCTTCCTAAGTGCTGTACCCAGCGTGATCTGTATTCATTTACTTTTTCATAGATAGAAAATACGTTAAGTTCCTATCTTATATCTTCGTTTTTTATTTTGTCCATTAGGGTGCAGCGTTTTACTCTCCGGAGGAATTTCATTTCCGAGGCTTGTATCTTCATTTTTTGAGAATACATTACATGAAACTCTAATGACCGTTTCCAAATTTCCTAAAACCCCTGTTTCATTTTTTACTGTATATTCTCGAAAATACCTGCAAAAATTGCAAAATTAAAACACAACTATTACATTTTTAATGATAACGATTTATTTCTTCATAAAATGCGTTTTTCAAACTTAAATATCACGTTATTTTAAGAGACTTTTTTAAATGGAATATTGAATTAATTTGTGTGAAACTTAAATTTGAGTTTTATAACTTTTCTAAAATACTTAAACATGTTTTTCTTAACATTGGGACCAAATTTGTTCTTTAAATGTTTTGAACAAATAGAGTAACTTTTGCTTAATAATAGAGCATCATTCCAATTTTCATAAAATATTTTAGAATTTAGAAAATTGCAAAAGATAAAATATGATTGGACTCCCACGTACCACTGCATTATTGAAGATAGATATTTTGTTCTTAATGAATTCTATTTCATAATATTATAACACCCGCCGCCGTGGGTGCTCTCAGGGTGACCTCGACTTACCTTCTCCTGGCGCTGCAGATGGATACAGCTTGCCCGGCTACACCCATAAAAGACCCTGAAAGACTAAACGGGAACATGCGTGGCGTGGGCATTGGCATGCGTCTTGCAAAAAGAAGATTGCTCTCTCATGAACGTAAATTCAATAGCCGTTAAAACTCCTTCTGGTGAGGCCAGATACAAACAAAAACAAAAAGAAACTTAACCTAACTTACATCTAGTTTACATCGGGCGGTCGTTCGCCCCTCACTCGCCTCATCTACAGTCCAGTGCAGGCGCGGGCCATTGTCCCGGCGCTGGCGAGGTGGCGCTCGGCGGCTCGGTGGGTTTCTCGCCCAGGTAGAGCCGGAAGTCGGGGTCGAGGCCGGCAGCTTAGGCGGCGCCTCGGGCCGTCCACCCGAAGTGGCGGCGCGGGGTGGCGCTGAAGATAACGGCGGTTCGGTCTGGTCACCGATCGGCGCGGGGTGCTGGCGTCTGAATAGGCGCCAGGCGATGGCGGCGGCGGCAGTGCGAGCGGCGGCCCGGTCTGGTCACGGCCGTTGCCTGTCCTTCGGTCGTCGCCCGTCCGTGTCTGAGCGGCGGATCAGTTGAGTACTCGCGATATGCGACGCGTGGCCCAAAAACTTGGCCAACTTAGCGGCATACAGCGGCGCGATGAAGGCGGCTCGATTTCTACTACCTATAGGAGCCTCGACTTACAACGGCCCTAGTCGGTGAGGCATTTGCGCTTATCCAAGGCAGTTCTTTCGACGTGCTCGCCTACGCTGCTTAGGACAGAAGACGTCTGTCCGCTACCGCTGCTCGTAACAGAAGACGTCTGGTCACTACTGTTGCTCGATACAGAAGACGTCTGTTCGCTACCACTGCTCGATACAGAAGACCTTAATTTCCCGTCTTCGGAGCTCTCTAGCTCCATGAGGTCACATGACCGCGTCCACGCGATGTCCGCACTCATTGGCCCGCGACATCACGCGACCCGGAGCGGCCAATCGTGGTAGTGTCGATTTGGCAGTTTGGAGTTTCGAAGTAGTGCCGTTACCGGAATTCGTCTCACGTCACGAATTCGCCAACGCTCTGCGCGGAGGGTGGAAATCCCATCGACGTCACGGGCGCGCCCCTTCACCCAACTCCGAAACAAAGGGAGGGCTTCGGTTGCCTGCGTTGGCGACGCCAAGTAACGGGAAAGTGTACCTGTTCCTGCCGCTCTTGCGGCGAGCCTCCGCTACACGCTTCTACAGGCGTTTGAAAATATAATTTCATATTGATTTTAATTCGTCGCTGCCATACATGGGCGACTGTCCCATTACAATATGAAATCTTTAAAGAATAATATACTTTTTTCCAATATATTGGTTGTTTTCACATAATTTTGAGTCATGTGGTTTTCAAAGTGTCTAATGGTTAGAAAATGTAAGGAAGAGTTAGTAAAAATAGATTTGACAGTCACGAGGTTGATGTCTGCGTGTTTGAACGGAGCTCGTTCAGACGCAGGCAGATCTAAACTATCAAGACCAAAACCTCGTTGTCAGTAGGTTGGCCGTCCTCGGAGACTTCGTAAACATGTCAAACATCATTAAAGGATGAGGTTTCAACCAATAAAGCGTGATGCCAAAAGTTAGTTGTATGTATCTTAGATATATACAGATTTTCACCCTGTAGTGTTTAGCAAAAACTTATAATATTTTCTTCACATGTCTTAGAAGTTGGTAACATTAATTCTAAACCAATTTCTATGGAGTGTACTGAGATATACAAAATTTCTCTACATTAATATCTGGCAAAGATCTTATCGTCCGGCTTGCTGGCTCAATGGGTCACGATATATTATAATCCTTATTACCTTTATAATGGATTATAGGATTAGCAGACTATACAGCGTAGCTGGGAATCTGAAATAGAATGATTCTATTCCTAGTTCATTACTGTTTGGATTGACTAAATGAAAGATCACTTTCTTTTCTAAAGAACAAAATTTAACAAAGTTTATTGTTACCTTTTTAGCAAACAATTTAGTGAATTTAATAAAATGATTTGATGTTATGCCTTTGATCAAGATATCTTCGAATTTACAGTTTTATACTGCGGTTAACTTATCTATTCTTCGTTGATGTCCCTCGTAGACTTCTCAGTCGAAATATCTTGCGAGCTTGCCGTAGTCCAAAGTCCCAAGAAATCCTCTTCTGCCCCTATCCGAGCTGGTCTCAAACTATCAAAATTATCAGTCCCGATTACGTCCTATGACATAGTCCCGAAATCTATTACTCGATTACCACTCCCGACAAAGTCCCAATTTATGCATCAATATTACTTCCACATTCAATATCTGCAATATCATTTACTGTCCTTAAAATTTCACGATCTGATAACCCGATTCTGACTATCTGTATTATACCCGTTCCCTCTCACGAACCTACGATCAGTTCAGAAACGCGATGCCGGTTAGAATGAAATCTTCCTGCATGATTCACCCTCGAAGACTTCGTATTAAACTACCTGCCTGTTTTTTCATAACATTTGACCGTCCTTCTCTCACCCAGCCAATCCATACGTTCGTTATATTTTGGTGTATTTGACCTTTCGATCGTCTAAACTTCTTTCGCCCAATCCCAAATTTTCTACTTTCGGCATCCAGCCACCTCTTAATGCGTTTACAAAAAACAAAAACTACATTGTTTATTCACGGTCGTTGCTAAGCCCTTGCTTTCGTGATATTTCCTAATGCATGTTCCACCATATAGTCTACAAATAAATGTTAGTTTATTTTCATGTGACATATCGGTATGTCACAGTACATGATTTATATATTGTCTCTGGCCAATTTCTAAAGTCAATTGTTTTTTTCTTTTGCTTATTTCTCATAAATTTTTATTTCAAATAGTTTGTTAAAGATAACAGCGTTTGTGTATGTTATGCCATACCATCATCAGGTTCTATAATGTGGCAAAAATTAAAAACCAATTTAATACTTGAAATGATTTCAAAATTTTACATTCTAAAACATAATTACATTTGAACACATAAATCTCACAAGCTTACCTGTGGGCAATATATAGTTCAAATAATTACAAGACAAATATGAATAAAATTGCACATAATTTAACAAGGGATTCAACGTCAGAGACCTGTAGAATATCTACTACCTTAGCTTCCTATGAAATCCGGTTCGGCAGCATATGCACTTTTTAAACTATTTTGTGACGCTACGTTCTACTTCCAGAGATTGATCGGATTTGTTCGCAGTTTGTTGTTGTACACTCGGTGATCTTCCATCGCTGGGAAAACCCCATATTTGTTCCAAGTGCTTGCGCTTGTAAACATAAACACACACACACACACACTGGCGCTCCTGCTTGCGTTGGAGTGTTGTATAACGGGGTTAAGATAACGTCACGGTTATTTTCCGAGGCGAAGCGACTCTACGCCGTGTCGGGTCGCTGCCTGGGTACACAAGGGTTCTCTGACGCTAAGAGAAAGCTGCAGCTGCCCTGGGTCGCACAGGGTAAGGAGAGACTCGGCTTTGCGGCTAGAGTAGACAGGAGATAGACGTAGAATGCGAAATGGGATTAAGAGAACGTTTTACAGTACCGATCATCTTAAGTTATTTAGATCTTAATTAAATAGAACTTGCCAAATTCAGCAATTATCGGTTCTTAATTTAGATTTTAACCCTTATGTAGTCGCATGGGGACTATGAGCTTCCTGAGGACATTTGTCAAAATTCCCAAATTAAGTAGTATTGACCTACCCTTTTGGAATTTATAATACTTTTAACCAAGGAAAGAAAATCCCTCCAAGAAAAAAATGAAAGTTTCAGTATTCTGCAATCCCCACGCGCGTCCAGCTTATTCCGTGCTACTACTTAAAATCGAATTGTATGTGACATCTGTGAACAGTAAGTGGTTAGTGTCATTACACAATAAAATTAGTTTCTGTTTATGTTTTTCGTTCATAAATAAATAATAACATATTGTAGTAGTTACCGTAAGCAAAGAAATAATATTCCCCTGCTTACGGTAACTACATATTATATGATTGTCCCCATAGATTATATTGCATTTGAAAGAATAAAAAATCATTTATAAATTGTAAATAAATCTTAAATAACATTTTTCGTTTAGTTAACTAAATATGCTCATTAATTCTATGAAAAATCGTTGATTATCCCTATGTCAATAGCACCGCATGTTTTACATTTAAAACATTTGGTCTTAGGGTTACGAAGGTAAAAAATCTAAACGTCAGTTGTGTTTACCAATTCTAAAAAGTATGCTATACCAAAACTGTGTCAGAAGTGACTAGTGTTTTTCCAATATTTATATATGGTTTAATCTCTCTCATACCTGTCTTTACTTTTCGTGAGAAGTAATGTTTTCATGGCTTTGTCAGCTTCTAATGCTTTATTCGTGGATGTTCAGTACCTTCCATTTGCAAATATTTCATCGAAACAAAAACAACGCAAGGCCCATTAAAATATATATTTTTCAGAAGTAATGCTACGTCATGAAATGCATGCCGCGGATGGAAAATATGTGCTGTAATTTTTTAAAATTTGAATTCTTCGTAAATGGAAACGAAAAAATATTGAATGAAATAGTTTATAAAGGGGTATAATTGCACTCATGGTATATTAGAAAACTTGCTTCTATCGTCGCTCGTTTCCTTAAATTTATGCAATCATTCTCCTCTTTATACACACTTTCTGTTAGTAACAATAATTTTAAAAAATATTTAAAAAACAATTTAAAAAATTTAATAACATTTATTCAATGAAATTGAATATCACGAAGAACTAATTGCAAAGGGACAATACTTGGTATGAATATTAGAAAGAAAGAACTAGGAATGCCAGACATCCCTATGCGACTACTAATAGCATGAAACGGCACGCGACTTCAGAAGGGTTAATGAAGTCGCTGTAGATTAAAGTTTGAATTCAATCATACAAATCGTATGTCGAAGTACAATGAAATAATTTGTGGAATTTTAAAAGAATCGACTAAGGAAAAGGGATCCAAAACCATAAAAAATCATAAAAATAGTACTGAGACTTTTATTTCCAAAACATACATACAGAATTATTTTATCAAGTTTAATTTCTTTATAATAAATATATAAATTTCATTCGAGAAATCATTCACATATAATAATATATTCATTTTTATTCGGCCAATAAATGACTTTGCACTCTTTATTATCGTTGTAATAAGAGATTAAACAATGTGAAGGCAATTACAACAATTCTCAAAAACATTACATTTTATATAGTATTTTCAGTACGCAATTATGGAAACAAAAATCAAGTTAATTAAATTTAAATAAATAGCAAAATAGAACAATACGACAAAATATATCGTAAGTCCAAGTTCAAGCCAATTTCAACAATTTTATTTAATAAGTGATCATTTCGGTATACCGTCTAGTGAACAACTCGACAGTCCATTCCAAAAGGCATGAACTCGTTGACTAGAAAATTGCTAAATAGACAAACTTTATTTGACCTGATAGGTAATCTTATACTGATATCAAATTGCAATATCCTAAAGTCAACCTTATCCAGAATAAACGAACACTCCATACGATTACTAAGCAGATTATTGGATATTTGAAAAGTATAGACTAATTATTAGATAAATATAGTGATCAAACAAGTTTAGGTTCCGTCTAAAGAAAAGCTTACGTATTACGGCGGTCGCGAGTGAAAGACACAATATTTACTTGGCTTTTACACGAGCCAACCTTTACATTTTATACACTGATTTACATTGTATACACTACATTTTCTGAAAAGTTTAATGACAAAGTAAGCATTCTGTTACCCCTTCTGGGCGTCCAAGTAGTTCCCTCCTAAATTTAGTTAATTTTCTCTTTTCCTGTGTTATCTTTCAGACACTGTCTTCTCTGCTTGTAACTTTATTTCTTCAACTAGTTGAATTTTCTCTTCAAACTTTTCTTCGTGAGGCTTTTATGCTAAGTCTCACATTACCGACTTCACTGCTCTTTGCGTCTTGACTCATGAAGTTTTTGTTTGTGAGTGAGATATCTTTGACAATATTCTTGAACTCGGAAGAGGGAGACTGACACGAGATATTGATGTGAGAATTTGGTGCACAAGCTGATGAACAATTCAAGTGAGCAAGGATGAGTTGAACTAAGAAAAATCCGTTTTGTACAAGGAAAAGTGAGTTGGAGTGGGAAAAGATCCATTTCTAACTTTTCTATCATTTTTATAGCGTTTCTTCCATTTCTAATATTTCTTTTAGTCAATACTAAATGGCACTCACAGGTGGCACTGACGTCCATTGCACGTTTATTATAATGTGCAATGTGGTAAAATTAAAACATATTTTCTGAACTTAGTCAAGATATGCAATTTGTAGTAAGCTGTCAAAATCATAATCTAATTTGCAAATTTTGTGTCAGTCTTGAATGTGCCTTCAAACCATCTACCATCAGTTTGCAAAGTATGACTTCAACTTTTCGTAGATCGCTGAAAATTGAACAGATCAAGATATTAGAACTCAAGTTATATACCTCCCGTCTGACACTGAAAAATATTGCTATCTACACTCATAAGTGACAACTAGCAGTGGTCGACATACAACATTGGGATTGCTTTGGAAGTGAAAGATTGAAAATAGAAGTCAAGACACATCGAGAAAAGAAAATCAAGAAGTACCTGAATTTGTTTTGACATCCAAACATAAATATTTGAATGTTACTTGGTATTAATTCCGGTTCTATAGTTTAATGAAATATATTGACCTTGCATCATCTTAAGTTAGGTAAGAAATAATGTTTTTTGCAATATTCATTTATGTTCTTCAGATGTGACTTGTTATGGAAATATTTTGCCAAAATATTGATTCACAGGATCTTCTTTAGATTTTATAGTAGAATTATTTGCAGTCTAATATTTAATGACTCGTGCTGATATTTAATACTTACATTTTGCACATACAGTAGATATTTCTGTTGCAAAAAGCTGAAGGTGTTGTCAAAAGTATTCTTAATTCTGTTTTGTTTTGTTTTGTACCATCGTTACTTTAAAATTCAGTAATTCATAAATATTAAACTATTTTTTTAAAAATATTTATAATACTTATTTACTTACATGTCGTAAAGTGTGTATGCTTGTGAATATGTTATATGTGTTTATATGTTAAGAGTTGCCTATTGGAATAACTTTTGTAAATCTTTTCACCCATTCTTGAATACTGTTTTTCCCTCCCAAATATAGCTCGACTCTTCTAGCAGCACTGGTCTATCGAAGGTTCGTGCACTCTTTCAGCTTTGCACAACTTCTACGTCGTTTATAATTTTTTCCATGATTTTTACTTCATTTTATTTCATTGATGTTTTGGTTATACTTTACCCTTTCTCCTTTGTGTACGAAATTATATTACACATAAAAATTGTTTCAGTACACAATTTCATTATAAGAATTTCAGAAGCCTGTTTCCTGCTACTTAGTAGACAAAAGGCGCGTGAGAACAGTTTCGTTCATCACTTATTTCACATCAAGTTACGTCAGTCTCAAAAGCTTTCATATATTACCTTTTGATATTTGACGGGAGACTCCTAGAAGCAAGGAGGATATGGGCATGAAAACAATGCAAAGTATTAGAAAAAATTTTGCAATTGCTAGGGCAGGACATAATTTGTCTGGTCATTGAATTCTTATCAATATTATACACATCAATATTTGCAATCTTGCTGTTACAATTATTATTGCAAGTAAGTAATAGACAAACATTTTGGTATTTCAACTTATTATTTATCTCAAACGTTCTATTTCCTAGATAGTAGAATACAAGAATCGTACTTTGAGTCAGATATGGTACGAGGGATACCTGCATTGTATTCGTGCTCTTCATTACTAATCAGTCATGTTCATTATACTATTATTATTCCGATCTATCACTTTTTAGGTCTTTCCAGAAGTACATAAATTTTGAGAACAAAACAACCCTCTCTTAGTTTTTCGCACACATCTCTTATTGCGTTGGGTGGGGCTAGGATTATTATAAGTGATCGTGTGAAGTAAACGCTGCACTGCAACAATTCCATCATTTCAGATTTTTAAGAAACACGTACAGTTTGCGCACATCGGAAACGAGGCTAGTGATTTCGCGCTCACTTAGTTCCATGCGTCATGTGGGGATGACACTGTGGAAAGTGTGCATTCAAGGCCGCGGTGGGTAGGGCATGAACGTTGCAATGACACCAACACTACAACCGGTTCCGTCTTTCCAGTAACACGTATGGTTTGAGCCATCATCGCCTTGTATTGAAGTTTCTTACCATCATGCCAAAAGAGTGGGCTGGGCGGGGCGGTGGGTGGGGCGGTGGGCGGAGCCGTGGGCGGGGCGGTGGACGGGGCAGTGGACAGGATAGTGAGTGGGGTCGAGAGTGTGACAGTGAAAGTGACAGTGTGTGTGACAGTAAGTGTGACAGTAAGTGTGACAGAGGGTGTGACAGTGGGTGTGACAGTGGGTGTGACAGTGGGTGTGACAGTGGGTGGGACAGTGGGTGTGACAGTGGGTGTGACAGTGGGTGGGACAGTGAGTGGGTGGGACAGTGAATGGGTGGGACAGTGAGTGGGTGGGACAGTGAGTGGGTGGGACAGTGAGTGGGTGGGGCAGTGAGTGGGTGGGACAGTGAGTGGGTGGGACAGTGAGGGTGACAGTGACAGTGGGTGGGACAGTGAGTGGGTGGGACAGTGAGTGGGTGGGACAGTGAGTGGGTGGGACAGTGAGTGGGTGGGACAGTGAGTGGGTGGGGCAGTGAGTGGGTGAGTGGGGGGACAGTGAGTGGGTGGGACAGTGAGTGGGTGGGACAGTGGGACAGTGGGTGGGTGGGACAGTGGGTGGGTGGGACAGTGGGTGGGTGGGACAGTGGGTGGGTGGGACAGTGGGTGGGTGGGACAGTGGGTGGGTGGGACAGTGGGTGGGACAGTGGGTGGGACAGTGGGTGGGACAGTGGGTGGGACAGTGGGCGGGACAGTGGGTGGGACAGTGGGCGGGGAAGTGGGCGGGGCAGTGGGCGGTACAATGGGTGGAACAGTGGGCGGGATAGTGGGTGAGACATTATTTGAGCTGCGGACGGGGGGGGGGTTGTGGACGGGAAAGTTCCAGAAACACATTATCCACTCTTGATGTGACAGCTTCTCTTCAGCAAACATCGCGCGGCGTGGGGGAGCCGGGGCGGGGGAGCGGCGGGGCCGGGAAGCGGTGGGCGCTGCAACGGCGGCGGCTGCCGTGTTGCAGGCGCGCGATGAGCTGAGCGCCGCGCGAGCGCCATGAGCGCGCAGACGAGCGCCTCGGCGGCCGCCGACGCCGTCGCCAACTCCGGCTACGGCAGCGGCGACGAGACCACCAGCCTGCTGGCGCGCTCGCCCGCAGTCACCCTGTTGCCCAGCGGCGCCTCCTCGGCCACGGCCTCTGCGTCCGCCGACCGCAGCAGCAACAGCGTCGCAGGCGGCGGCGGCAGCAGCTCGCGCGATGGCACTAGTGGCGGCGGAGGAGGAGGAGGAGGTGGCGGTGGTGGAGGAGGAGGAGGAGGAGGTGTTGGTGGTGGTGGAGGGGGTGGGGCCACGGCCAAGCCCGTGCTGACGCGCCAGGAGTGCACCACGCTGCTGCTGGCCGCCAACCCTCGGCTGCAGGTGACGGGCTCCTACCGCGCTCAGACGCCGCCTGACCGTCGCGGACGTCGCGCTGCTCGGCGCCCTCGCCCGCCCACGCACGCCCACGCCCGCCCATGCCCGCCCGCCCGCCCGCACGCGCCCTTCAATGCGGATCTGCGGGGGACGGTCGCCTTGAGGTCCAATGAACCGCCGCCGGCCGCCCGTTTTGAACACTGTGCTTGATCGCGTCTGATCATTTCATTAATAATGTAGGTAGTTTCATCAAATTTATTAACTCAACGCACAGACGAAGTTCCATACAAATGCAGGTGAGCGTAAAGGCAATGTTTGCGTCTCATCGCGGAAGCACAAATCTGAGTGCACCGCTTTTGTGCTCCACTACCTCCGGATGGCGTCAGGCCACTGAAAGCGAAATCCTGTGAGGTCTAGGATCCGAGACACGCAAATAGGACGCGTGTCTCGTGATAATTTCGCGTTGAAACTTTAAAATAATTGCTTGAACCATCAGATTAATTTCTCACTTCAAAAGCTGCTGATATTTTCAATTATAAAGCAGTACTTAATCCTTCTAATAAATGTCCAGAAATGAAAATGGTGAAGTATTTTTATAACACCATATTTGGAGATAAATTAAATTCTCACGGAAGTAGCAAGTCGCCCGTTATCCCAGCTATTAGTTTGAAATTTTAAATTCCTGTCTTATGTCACGAACACTTTCAATTAGGGTAATTATGCAAATGTTAATGCATTGTATTATCATCATTTGAATGCATACAATTAAAACCATGATTTCTGAATAATTTACGGATCAAAACGTACTTTTAAAAAACCCATGCCAGTTTATTTATAGCTTTCATGATTTCAAATTTCAGTTACTTAAGATACAAAAAGATCTACCTTGATCATAGCTTTCTAACCTAATATTTAGAATATACCGGTGATCCGCAGATTTTGAATACCTCTAAATCGTATTAAATATGGTAAATAATATTCATTATTATAATCGTAATTAGAGATTTCATGCAAAACGATTAATTGATTTATCCAAAATATGACAGTAAATTTTAAGCAAAAAAATCAAAAACAAAATGGAAACGGCAAATTTCATTCGTAGTTTTTGCTATTGCTATGACAAAATTAAGTGAATATTTTGTAAAGTAAAACGATTTTCTTAAACATTAATAGAAATTATTTTTAGCTTCAAAGTTTTAAAAATTCGGATGAAAAATTATCAAATGCGAATGAAAAATCATGGTAATTGCATGCAAAATGATCGAATTCAGATGAAAAACGATTGAATGTGGATAAAATTATGTATTGTATGTTGACTGGATATTCGGATGACACGAACGTATTCGAATAAAAAGGAAGGTATTCGGATGAAACGAACGTGCTCACATGAAACGAACGTATGCTGATGAAATGATCGCGTTAGAATGAAATGATCGTGTTAGGATGAAACGATCGTGTTAAGATGAAACGATCGTGTTAAGATGAAACGATCGTGTTAGGATGAAACGATCGTGTTAGGATGAAACGATCGTGTTAGGATGAAACGATCGTGTTAGGACGAAATGATCGTGTTATGACGAAATGATCGTGTTAGGACGAAATGATCGTGTTAGGACGAAACGATCGTGTTAGGACGAAACGATCGTGTTAGGACGAATCGATCGGATTAGGACGAAATGATCGTGTTATGATGAAATGATCGTCTTAGAACGAAATTATCCTATTCGGATGAAATGATCCTAATCGTGTGAAACGTTTGTTAAACATTCCAAACCTCCAAAGCGAGGAGGATCACACGAGCACGTGCGGCGAAGGCGGCGGCGGCGCGGGTCCTCTCGCGGCGAGTGGGCCGGAGCGCGGCGCGCGGTGGGCGTGGCAGCGGCGGCGGCGGTGGCGGCGGCGCCGGCGCAGGGCGGCGCGCACCAACGCAGCCGCGTGCGCAACTCGAACGCACTTGTCACGTGACGCGGAGCGCAGGAGGGAGATGCAAATCCGCCCTAGGGAATCCCCTCGCACCCACTCCAACCCCTTGTGCAGTCAAAATTGAACTCTCACTGTTGACGAAAGAAAGCGGTAATGTCGCTGTAATGGTGAATCGACAAGGAAGTTGCACGTGCTGATAATATTTCAGATGAACTAAATGAGTTCGACTTAAAAGTTATAGTTCGTATTTTTAATCTATTTCTTTATAGAAAACGAGGCAAAAATGTTATCGATCTGTGTAACAACTTGGGAATTATCGTCATTAGCATTCAGCATCATCAGTGTTGAAATAATAACATCCAAATGACAAAGATTACACAGAAAACTTAATCAAATAAAATCAATACAATTAAAATTTTTCACCATAAATGGTTCAAATATCTTTTCGACAAAGAAGAGACAAAAAAATAAATTTACAGTAAGATCTAATACACTTCGATAAGAACTGACATGCGTTTTATAATGTAAGTTTCAAATTACGAAAGACGTTTTCTTTAGCATTTAATAAGCAATATCAAATCGTATCTTTATAATACCAATGATGTACGGGTTATTTTTAGTTGAAGCAATCAAAAGGGCTTCTATTCAAGTCAACGTTCAAATTAAAAGTTGCTCGGTTACGATTTGTGTGTTTGAAAAAAAGTTGAGTTTTAAGAGATTTGATTAATTGAATTTTAAAAACGATTGTGAAAAAATCTTTTTAAAGAATCAGAACGCCTTAGAAATCTGAACGCCAGTGGTTCTATCGAAATAATTTGCCTTTTTTCGCAAAAAGCAATTCTACATTCAGGCTGTCACCAAGGACCTCCCTATATAGAACTGCATACAATATGTAGGATCGCTCTCCCTACATGTCCAATTTGTCAACGTGTACCTTCCATGCGTTTGGACACACATAGTATTTAAATTACCTGGCAAAAGTGCGGTACAGCTCAAATGAGATAGGGACTTTCGCAAATGGTACCCATTAGCAGTTTCACAAGGCAAATGAAAACAATATATTGCGCGGTCAAATTCAGAAATAGTTATTTGTCTGAAGAGTTTATAATAACTGATAAAACGCATTTTAAAATTTGTTTTACTTTGAAGTTATGAGCACATGCAACGTTCCGTGAGATTCACACTCGTAGTCAGTCAAGAATGTTAAACAGGCCAACGGTCACCACCGCAGCGTAGAAGATAGCACATCAAATTCAAGGCACTTAGTTGCACCTAAAGCACGTATATGAGCAAATAATTAGTTCACGATAATAGCGTTGTTCATACGATATTGCTTTCTTTCGTGAATATGTGTTTATTTCAATTTGGGATATCACATCATCGAACTACTATGATAATGTCGGTTTTTTAATTTCCCTTCAAATAAAATATTTTGTTGTTGCGGTTCTATGTAATACATTTGACATTTTTTATATTTTGTTTCCTTAAAATAAAGGCATTTAAAGTATATTTTAGAGTCGAATGGGAAACTTAACAGAATGAAAGTAAGTAGAGATTCAAAATTTATTTCTTTGTCATTAAAATATGTCTATTATATTTGCATATTTTTTACTTAATTATACTATCGTCCCTTTCTTGTTCTCTATGCACGAATATAAACTTATTTCTCTCGATTTAACCTCTTCACCTCTACCCTTAAGTCTTCCCTTAAGCAGTATCTGCATCTTCTTCCGGCTCATGAGCGCCGCCCGTTTCGAATTGCTCACAGTCTGGCTGCGAAGTGCACATCGAGTAGTGTCCCACTCACCCATGCCAGCTCACTGACTCACCAGCCGAGTAGGCCCACGTCGCTGTAAATACACGCCTGATAGTTGTCTTCGTTGCACGCTTTCTGGGACGCTCGTCGCCGGCAGGTCTCTGTGTGGGGCCCGTTGTCTCCCCGTCTGTCCACCCACGCTGTACATTGGGCTTTGACACCTGTCCAGCTTCCGTAGCCCGCACGGGTCGACGTCTGAAAGCCGGCTGCTTCGTCACCTTGAAGAGCAACCGTTGTGCTGCACTGTGTGCACCCCTGCGTATGAACGTGCGCTTGGTTGTGTGCGCGTGTGAGTGGTTTGACACCCTGCTCTATGTGATGTTTCCCTTGGGCGTACACGCGGTGTGGCAGATGGTCTCTGCAAACGTAACATTTTGATGGGTAAAATTAAATGTGTCGTGGTCCCTACCTCTTGTGAATGTATTATCCAGTGCATGTTGAGTAGAATTTACGGTTTAGCTGTTCATTTCCTGTTGCCAAGCTCTATTTTTTTTACACATTTTATCAGTGTTTTGTAATAAAACTATAAACATGTATTTCTTCAGTGGCATCAGTCAGTTGAAAAATAATTTCGATACTCTATTTCACTGAGAACTGATACTTCGTTTTGGAGCGTTTACTATCGGTAGTAGTAATTTTCTTGGTTCAAAGGTATATCCAAAAGTATTTGAATATATGAAGTTTATATTACCAGTCTATATGATCAATGCGCTCTTATTTAAGAAAATTCAGTTTAAAAAAAAACATTGTAAAAGACTTGAAACGAATTGAAGTGTATAGTGGAAAGATTTTAATATATCAATGTTATTTTATCTAAATTATTGCTTATCATTAAAACCAATAATGCATTGATAAATATGAAAAATTTAGTGATATTTCCACGAAGTACTTATGTACTCAGAGAAGAATAATGAAGTCACTTTTTCAGCGATAAGATAGATTCCTCTAATTCAAATTTTGTGTACGAATATTCTCAGGAAAACAATTGTTGTGGTAAGTACTTTTGTGAGAAATTACAATATATTATTCAATGTTGTGCAACCAATCGAAGACGCACATTTCAGCGCCTGAGGTGCAGGTAGGCAACTCGTCGTACAAAAAGGTTTGCTATTCATCCATCGCCTCAAGTATTTCTCGCTGTTTAGTAGTAATCCTGATTTGTAGATCACGGATTTTGTTTTATTTCGAATGTGTTTATAAATCTCCCCAGCACGTAGTTACTTAGATGTTATCCGTCCAAATGTTACATACGCAATTACCATCTGGATCACCCTGTAAGTGGGGGCGTTGTGCCCTGTAGTGCCCCGTTGTCGCTTCCCCCAGCTGTGTGGCTCCGTCAGTGCAGCTCCCCGGCGAGGAGTCGTGGCTCGTCGCGCGGGGTGTTGTGCCGAAGGGGCGTGGCTAACGGCGTCTCGCTTCTCGACAGGGCTCGACCGGCAGCCAGGACAGCAGCGCAGGGGCGCCCGCCGCCGGCCTGGAGGAAGGCTCCGCCCGCTCCGTGCCGGACATCGAGCTCCACTGCCGGCTGGACAGCGGGGGCGGCGGCGGCGGGGGCGGGGGCGGCGGGACGGGTAGTGGCGGGGGCGGCGGGGCCGGTGGCGGCGGCGGCGGCGGGAGCGGCAGCGGCGCGGCGCTCGACTGCCTGCACGGGCGCGTCCCGGCGTCGGCGTGCCGCCTGCGCAACACCGCGTCGCACCTGCTGCCGCACGCGCACTCCCGCTGCCGGTGCGCGTGCTCGTGCTACGACGCCCCCGGCGCCGGCGGCCCGCGCCGCGACTCGCACTCGCTGCAGCCCCTGGCGCGCTCCGTGTCGCGGGAGAGCGTGCGCTCGGTGGGGCTGCACCAGCACGCGGCCGCGGGCGCGGCGGCCGGCGGCGTCACGCTCCTGCACCACGCCGGCTCGGGCTCCTGCGCCGCCTGCTCCTCCGTCGTCGCCCCGCAGCTGCTGCTCTCCACCTCGCCCTACAGTTCGCGCATCATCCGACAGAGCTCGCAGCCCGAGGCGACGACGACGGCGGCGCCGTGCGGCGGACACTGCATGCACCACCCGCACGGCGGCGGCGGGCCCGGCGGCGGCGGCGCGCAGCCCAGCGCCTCGTTGCGGCAACTGCGCGAACCGGGCGATGGCATCGCGGGCATCGCCGCCGACTCGCTGCGCATCAACGGCGCCATTCGGCAGTTCAAGCAGGTAGCTACGCGACGCCCTGCTGGCCCCGCGCTGCCCGAGCGCCTCGCACGCCGACGACGTGCAACTCAGGCCCGGCCACCCTCAAGCGGACTGTGGGGAGCCATTGATGGCAAGCCCCGCCCCCCGGATTCAAACATTTGAAAAAAGATTTGAGTATTATCACTTGTTGATCTCGCGACATTGGAAATAATTTCCACTGTGAATAACTTTTTTTTAGCCAAAAAATTATATTTTATTACATAATTATTTACGGGGTTCCAAATTAAAATACACCCCCTGCTCACGTAAAATTTAGAATCCGCCTCCGCGGATACATTCCGCTGCTCTCCAGACTCTGTGACTCCGACCTCGATGTTACTCTCCCGGTTTTTTATGCAACGAAATTAATTAACTCACTCATTTTCTGTTGTATCTGATGAATCATTGAAGAACTTAACTTGTCTAGCACAAATTCATGGCTAATTTCCCTTTGTGGAGTGTCAACGAATCAATACATTTCCATTTATTAAAACTGTTAAAAATATTAAAAGAGTAAATTACAATTGTTACTTATTACTAATGAAATAATTCTATAATAAACTTATTATTCGAAGTAAAATACTACCTGTATTCTGAATTTTATGAGAATTCAAAATTTTGATTCAAGAAAACCATTTTCGAAGCGTTGTCCGCATCACAAATTCATTGATGGAAGATTTCGCTCAGCTCTGTATTTTCATAACCAAGTCAATGTACATTTAACTTCGGATTAGAAATAAATGAGGTGAGAGTCTATGCCATAAATAAATTCGCACCTATTATCTTCGTGCACAAGAACAGTTCCAGATATAAAAACTAAAAATATCAAAACAAAAGTTTGATTTCGATCGGATCCATTTTTTTATTGGCCAAAATAAAACTTTTATGAATTTTTTATTAGAAAAAATAAACTATTTTATAAATATATTATTCTTCACTTATCCAAAAATGAAGATTTTTTTGGTGTTTTTATCTTTTCTTAAGCACTGACGAATGAGCATTTTCTTCCTCTCAGTTGCCAATTTTTCTTGTAGTAGTCACTTTTTCTTTGTAGTAACGCCCGTCATCAATGATTCACCGCAATATACATTTAGTTTGGAAATTCTCCATTGACTCGTGATAAATTATTCCTGAAATACCATCTCCGCGTAAATTGTTGCTAAAAAATACTTCATATGCTATCTCCTCTCACATTTTTTGGAACGAATCTCTCACTTCCTTCATCTTCCCTACATTTCTCAAGCTAGCGGCGCTCGAGATATGTCATTTAAAAACTTCGTGACATCTTGATACGGGTAAACCCATTTCATGGCGTTTTGCTCGTAATAAATTTTTCCCGGTCAAGAGCTTCCTCGAGAAAATTAATTGCGCCAGAAACTTCTAAAACATGGGCCTCCATTAATCCTGCTCTGAAGATTCCCTTGGTTCGTGGTGTCTGGAGAGCACGTTTGAACTTCTAGTGGATGATGTCGTGTGCAGATGCTAGTTCCAACAGTCCGACGAACGATCGGTGGCTGGGCCTGTGTGGAGTGTGCATGCATTCAATGTGTCTTTTTGTGTATACTGCACAAAAGGTTTGTGCAATATGTATGAAACCGAAGCATTCGACGCAGTTGTGAATGGCATAGGGTACTTGAATGTAAACTCTGGAAATTGGCCGTCGTTTGATTACTATTGGTAGTGAAAGTATTATTTACTTTTGCGCTTTGTGATACGAAGCTAACGTTTGCCTCCATTTTGGGGGAATTGCCAATTGGTAAGGAGAGCTCTATTCTTCGTGAAACAATGCCACGTGATATTATAAATTGATTATTTCAAATTAGGGTTATTAAGTGTAAAGTATTTTGACAAGAGGTATACTACGTAAAACCTCGTTAATATTTTTGACGATACGAACAAATTAGTTGTCACAAAAATCTACAGATGATCAGATAAAAATATATCTATCACTCAAATTTTAGTTGAAAGTACACACATTAATTAGAATAACTATCTGAATTTGTAAATTAAGTGCATAGGCAAAATTCTTTTCATTACTTCTGATCCTAAAATAATTGTTAAAATATGTTCCCGTAGAAATAATCTTTATAAACATGTAACAAAATTCTGTTTCCAAAAAGTGGGGAATTGACAATTTGTTTAAATATCTATGCACTTTTATTAATGAATTCTTTCTCATTACTACATCTTGGTTCATAAACGTGAAAAAGTTCAGTATTGAGAAAGCCGGCTTGAGTAAGGTATAGAATGAAGGTTACGAAATAACAAACACTGTAATATATATTGTTTGAATGTATACTTCTATAAGAATTGTTATATTTATTAAGTATGGCAATTATGGCGAGTAAGTGAGAGAAGACAGTGAGAATAGTTAATAATATCATTGTATAAGGGAAATATTTCATCTCAAAAAATGACTTGTAATATTCCCATCTGGAAATAGTATTATAAAAATATCTCAATCAAATGCGAAAATTGTAGCTTCTCGTAACCCAGAATGTCTGTTTTCCTTCTTCTCGATCAATCGGAGAAGCTGTTTGGTTACCCGAGACACACTATTCAACAATCGATTTCGATCGATATCGCGACCTTCTAATGTGATAATACGAGGGCGTACGAACGTAATTCAACCCGTGAACCTAGGTCTTAAAAAAATGTTTGTCATCACATCGAATATTTGATATCCTAGTGATATTTTTGAAAAACGATCTTCCGACAAATTTAAAAATGCACATAATTTCTGGTAACTTGCAGGAGAAGAAAATGCAACTGTACAAATTATATTAAATTTTTAGTTTCTTGGGGTTTCCGCGTTAATTTCTATAATTTTTATAATTTCAGATACAACAATCATATTTTATGTTGTTTAGTGTAAATTGTCACTGCATATTTATTAATTTTTAATCATAAAAAGATGATTATAGCCTGATAATTTCATCACTTAAAGTAGGAAATATTTAACATCATTCATCCATCATTTTACCATACGTGAAATTCGGAAAGAAATTCCAGATGATATCAATGCAATGAGTAAGAAAATGTCTTTCATATTCGTTTATAACAATTAATTTTTCTTTTTTATAAATTTAGACTTGTAAGGCACTCTATATTTCTTCATAATTTGTTTAAAAGAAATAAGAATTAAATAAGATTCTTTGACTACATTCTATATATTCTTTCATTTATATTTCTCGCGCTACGACGTGTTCGTAAAGCTTTTAAGTGTCTTCCGCGTTCAAATTTCTCTTTGAAAATAGAAATTACAGTACTTTGTCTGATATATCGTTTTTGCTAATTAAACTTATGCAGGCCTCATAAGTACATATTTTTTACTTTTTGTGTCCACCAAAATATTTACATTTATTTGCCAATGATTCTGATTTTAGTGCTTCCATTATCTATTCACTAAGTATCCGTTTACTGAAAAGACAAAAGGGCACACTGTCTTGATCAGTCATTGTCAGTATCGACTTTTAATAACTTGTTGCTACCTATATAAGCTACATTCCGTCATGAAAATCGTTTTTACCTAGTCACTATCGTTACTATTTCCAAATATTGCAAGTGCTTGTGACCCAATACAATTATGTTTATTTTTGAACAGATATGTTGTGCGGGACGATTCCTTTCCATATTTTTGACACAGACATTGTTTATCCGACATTCTTCTCTACTTATCAAAAATTATTCTGCTAGGAGATTAACGGCTTTCCATTCT
Source organism: Teleogryllus occipitalis (assembly GCA_011170035.1). Taxonomy (NCBI): domain Eukaryota; kingdom Metazoa; phylum Arthropoda; class Insecta; order Orthoptera; family Gryllidae; genus Teleogryllus; species Teleogryllus occipitalis. The sequence continues at coordinate 89,049 of BLKR01001181.1, read as the reverse complement.
TATTATCAAGGGTACACAATATCGTATTATTTCCTAAGACATCCCTCTTGAAACTTTTCCCTCCTATTTTTATACTCACCCTTACTTGCTCTTATTACTACAGCCGAAGTAATGAGAGGTAGTAAGAAAAAGTACTGAGGTAATATTTTGTGTCCCTTTGAAACCTGTTATTTATTCAACTTCATAATCTCACATCCGTATTTACTGCAGATTTTCTGTATCCTTTTGTATCGCTTGAAAAATGTAACTTCAGGAAAATTTTACTCTCGTCCCTCTCTCCAAGCAGTTATAAACAAACGCATTTAAGAACTTATTTACAATATATACACATAATTACGAAGTATACACATATACACAAGTAACGCGCCCGCACACACACACACACACACACACACACACACACACACACACACACACACACACACACACACACACACAATAAACACACGCCTTCTAACATGCTGTACATACGAGTGTACAGGTTCAAACATATATACATACGGAGCTCGTCTTTCGTACATACCCTTTCACCCCCATTGGATGTGACGTCATCCCCTCTGCCACATGCTTTCGCCCGAGTCGCGTCCTTGCTGTCAGCGGTGACGAAGCGCCTCCTCGGCGCGTCGCTCGTTAGTTCGCGTCCGCCCACTCCCTCCCCCTCCCGCCCCTCCACCCCCACTCCTCCCCCGCGCATTCACGCGTGCCGTCGCTGCGCGGTGCTCAGTGGGGCGAAACAACCACCCGCAGCGCCGGGAGTGAGATGAGGTCCCAAGCGAACGTTGCAATCAAATAGTTTTAGAAAGTTAAGGGTTGAGAGAAAACAAATAGACAAGTCCGAAATATTATTTTTTTCTTTCGATATAGGTAAATATTTATCTCTCTCCATCTCTCATCTTTTCTCTCTCCCCCTCTCCCACACTCTCTTTGCCTCTTCCTCTCTCTCTCCTCACTTTCTCTCCTCCCCGTTTCTCCCCCTCCCCCTCCCCTCCCCTTCCCTCTCTTCGGCCCTCCCCAATCCTCCTCTCTCATACACATACAATCAGACACAAACACACAAAGATACTATATTTTTCAATACAACAACTAACATAGTATATTTGGCTGATATATCCTCCATTTTTTGAAAATAATCTTTGATTTTTACTTCCCCATGGTTTGCTAGAAAAGAAGTAATGATTTATTTTGGACGCTCCTTTTTTTTTGAAGAAAACAAATTCACCACAATGTCGTTTTCGATTACTTACTAAAACTTGGGTAACTTATTTTTTTACAGTATTATTTGAGGCGCAACAGATTATAGAAAGCATACAAGAACAAACTAAAAAATACAGCGTGAAAACAGAACAATACGACCTCTCCTTGTTGAGTCTCTGCTGATATCATTGTGTAGTTCAATATTATCCTCTTTTTCGAAGCATGCATTTCGATGTTCGGGTTGCAAATAAATACCTCATGAAAACACCTCGTCGAAGTTTGTAAAAATGTAGGATGTTCAGACCCAACTTGTATCGTGACATTACAAGTTTTGCAAGTTAATATTAATAGAAGTAACCATAAAAGGAGAAAAATTGAATTTGTCACAAATATGATTTGGTGAATCCAGATTTTGCATCCAACTCTTCAATTACTTATATAAAACAAAAATATAAGTAAATAGAAAAAATGAATAATAGGATAAGGAACAGGATGGGTAAATGGATGTAGCCTATTTTCATTTTTATTCAAACGTTCTGGTGGCCACGGTAGCAGGTTTTCGACAGTCAGTTCTGTTTTGAAATCTCGATTTGCTAGCTATATAACTAGAGGAGTCTGCTATCATTCGGGGAATAATTGCAGCGGCCGGTTGCTCTGATCGTTAGTACTTCTTGTTTTCTCCTATGCATACCAGGTGAATGCCGAAGAAGTACCCTAACAAATAGGCCATAGACCACGCGCGATCTTCTCTTCGTTTAACCTCACGTTTCCTGTTCCCTTTCACCCATACACGCACGCGCGCGCGCGCGCGCGCACACACACACACACACACACACACACACACACACACACACACACACACATCCACTATACATCAGAACAAGGTTGTTGAACTCAAAACGTATCCTGATTGGGCGGGGCTTGTTGGAGAAGATATCAGTGCAGGCAATCCTCCACAAGATATTTAGGTCGACATCTGATCGCACACTCCAGTGGGGGAGGAATGCCACCACCTCCCGGCATTTAACATGTTTTACACTCACAGGGTTAACGACCAACGTAGTTAATGCACCTAGAAGCACGAAATACTCATTTCATCACTCACTTCAAAGTTGTGTTCTTCGTAAAACATTTGAGGAATTTTCACAACAAAATCTACTATTTGCATATTAAATGGGAAGTAATTTCATTCCACACGGGGAATAATTTGCAGTGTTCTTCCTCTAAATATTTAATTGAGAAATGTTGCTTTACAAACGGTATTTTCAGTGTAATTACATGTCATTATCAGCGCACTTTTAACTGCACTTCATTATCACTAATAACTAACAAGGTTGTCTCCTAAAGCACATTAATTAAAAGTGTCTCTAAATAGTGTATTTGGAAAAGGTCTATTTTACCCCACATTTATGTGGAAGAAGTATGACGTCTTGAGACCAAGCAAATAATGCCGACCCCAGGAAAACTAATAAAATGTGTCTTAAACTTTTGCCTTATTATTTTCAAACTAAAAGTCGCATTCTAAAATTAAATGTCACAACACGAAGAAAAGTGTACTCTCTCCCGATCTCTGATCCAAAGTCTCATTTACTTCCCCTTTTGTCTCATTTACTCACCCTTTTGTATCAATTACTTCTCCTTTGTCTGATTTACTTACGGGCTCATTTACTTACTTATGGGCTCATTTAGTCACTTTTTCGCTCATTGAGTACTTTTTTGGCTCACTTTGTACCCTTTAAACTTAATCCGTCTTTCTTCAACGAATTTTGTCGCTTTTGACTAATTTCTTTGACTCATTCTTTCCCAATGACTCATCTCATCCATTTTCGCTTCCTTTTCGGTTCAGATTGGCCAGCTTGCGAATCAGTTAACTCTTCTTCTCGACTCGTGGTTCGCCTGGTTGACGGCTCGTTTCGACTCCTTTGCGCTCGCTTGGGCCCACCGCGGGAGCACGGCGCCGAGGTCGCTCGCCCGCGCGGCGCGCGTGGGCGGGGCGGGGCGGGGCGGGGAGGGGCTGGACAGGGCGAGGCGGAGCGGGGTGGAGCCGGGCCGGGCGGAGCCGGGCGGAGCCGGGCGGAGCCGGGCGGGGCCGGGCGGGGCCGGGCGGGGCCGGGCGGGGCCGGGCGGGGCGGGGCGGGGCCGGGCGGGGCGGGGCGGGGCAGGGCGGGACCGGCCGGGGCGGGGCGGGGCGGGGTGAGGCGGAGCGAGGCGGGGCGGGGCGGGGCGGGGCGGGGCGAGGCGGGGAGGGGCGGGGCGGGGGGGCGGGGCGGGGTGGGGCGCTGCTTATAGACGCGCGGCGGCGTATTTGCGTCCGCCCGAGGCGCGGCGCGACCGCGAATATAGTGCGCGGCTAGGGCGGCGGCGGAGGCACCTCACGTAAATAGAGTGTCCGGTTGCGCGGCGCGGCAACGGTCGGAAACGTCACTGTCACGCAGAGTGACAGGCGCCAAAAAGAGAGCTACTCGACGCCGACCAACGGATTTTTGCTAGCCGGCGGTATTCGTATTTTAGGCGCAGAGGTATGCGATGGGAAGCGTGGGCGATGTTATTAATGGGATAAGTGTGTAGGATTGTTCTCGTTTGGGGGAAGGCTGAGGAGGTGTTGACATTGTTCTTGGATCGACGTCATCTTTGTCAACTTTAATTTATTTTGAGAACCGACTATGAATTATTGTTATTATTATTATTATTATTATTATTATTATTATTATTATTATTATTATTATTGTCATTATTATTGTTATTACCCAAATTATATTCTCATTTGCTCTTTCTATTGAACGCAAACATGTGTATTCCTTTAAATCCTTTTATCCTACTTAGATGATTGTTAAGCTTATTGGTGAAAAGCGCCCATTTTGTAATGTTTTTGGAAGAAATCTCATACTCGTAATAATCAATGTTTAGTGACTTAGGATGACTTAATAGCGTTTAATGAATCCCGTTTCTTTAACCTCAAGAAGGTTAAGTCTACTCGCATCATCCCGTAGGCTGTGTTCTCCGGAAAATAAACTTCTTAAATGCGCGTTCAAGATAGAAATAGCCATATATGATCCGCTTTTTTATTTTAAGAGTTGTATAAGACAGTAATATCATTGTGTATGTGGTTGATATTATTAATTATTACTAGTCTTTATTATTATTATTATTATTATTATTATTATTATTATTATTGTTGTTGTTGTTGTTGTTGTTTTAAATTTTGACTTGAGTTCATTTTGGTCAGAAAACTTTAAAAGAAAAACTTGTGTTTTGGAAAGAAATAATCTGAATTTGCGGGTTAAAGAATTTTAATATCAATAATTGCACCAGTTGACGGGAATTTTGGCCTTGGAGCTTACCGATATTTTCCTCTTGTTTGAAAGTAAAGTTAAGGAAACTTTATGCTACTTCCCTGGAAACTATTTTTTTTTATCAGGGCATGCAAAACTGCTTCTACTTTCGGAAAAAACACATATAAAAGAGCCCATAAGCAATCCAAAACATTAAAAGGCTTTCAAAACTATAATCTAGCATCCACCTCTTCATCAGTTTCCTTTAACAGCCATTGACTAATTTGTTCGTCGGCTAGTTTTTTTCTGTGATAACACATTCAGGAACAAAGTTTCACGTACAAATACGTCCACTTCTTCATATATATATATATATATATATATATATATATATATATATATATATATATATATATATATATATCTGAATTAGGCGGGAATAATAATCAGGGATTTAATAGTATGTATTTGTAGAACTGAAATACTATAATAAATAAATAAAAATCACAAAAGTCCAAGAAATAAATAAGAAGGACTATATCAAGAATCACCTTGCACAAGTTTGGTTAAAACATATATTCCAGATTATTATGTTAGCTTCGACCAACATTAAAATTTATTAAGTCATATAGCTTTCGTAGTGCGTAGTGAAAAGTAAAGTTAGCTGAAAAGATGATGTTCCTGAGCGTGATGTTAGCTCAATCATTATGAAAACTGAAATGAAAGTCCGCTGACACTAACAGAGGCAACGTAGTACTGGGATACGGAGGAGGGAACATTTAAAAAGAGGGGTGGTGAAGTGAAACAACGGGAACTCAGTCAGAAATGGAAATACCACAAATTAGAATTGAAATATCAAGAGATATTATCATGTAATTTCTCTAATATTTTACTACCTACAAAATTTCCGTTGCCTATTATTGTGTTATTACATTCATTTTTTTATGTTTTGATATTCAAGTAGAGACAAATTAAATGGTAATTTTTATTATAATTCTCTAAAAGTCATACTTACGTTTTCTGATGACAATTTACCCCTAAAATACAACTGTGAGAATTTTTCTTCTGTTAAGTAACGCTTGAACGTAATACATTTAATAAACATAATACTCAATCGGTAATAAAGAGGGGTGTTGGGAGAGTCATATATACATTAGGTCTTTAGAAAATTGCCAGTGAACATCTTCTGAAAAGACGTTTCATTGGTGCCCATCAACCTTCTTTAGTTCCGGTCGATTGAAAGTATCCATTAAAAAATGCCTTTGAAGAAACATGATTAGAACCAATTAGATCGTTATGTATCTCTAGGTTTACCTTCTATTATAATAAAATAGGCATTTGCAATTTTGGCGAAAAACAATACTGCCTTCATCATCATCATAATCGCAATTAACCGTCTTAGGTACCTCAGGGCATCAATTGATGTATCTGCTCTAGCTTGATAGCTAGTTCGAATTCAGTCGCTGTCTGGAGTAAACATCTGGCGGACGGCTGCTCTAATTGGTAGTTTTTCGTGGTTTCCTCGATCAACATCAGGCGAATGCCAGAGCAGTACCCTAATAGACAGGCCACAGATCGCGGGCAAACTACCTTTCCTTTTCCTTGTCCTATCCTGGTCTGTTACTTTGTACACCCATTTACTTAGTGCACTACACTACCATACACGTCGGGAGATCAATCGGATGGTTAGAACTTGTCCCCGGCAGGGGTGGCGCTTTGATTGTGGTCAATATCTGCTCGGGGAAAATTCCGCATATTGATGATAAGGACGGTTCCGGATCTCGCTATCCAGGAGGGCTTCCCAGCGTCATTCAGAATCGCTACCTTCTTGTGATAAAAAGAACACGCACTACACTACCCGACTAACGATTTTAGAAGCGCCAGGAAACATCAATCAATCAGTCAATCAGTCATCATTGTTGGCTCATAGGCGGCCAAAATTAATTCATATTTGGCGCCGTACTTGAAATTCAGTCATTCATAACAATTCCTTGGCGCTAATTAACAGCAAAGGTTATACATTTTAAACGCCCCGCGTTGAACTTATACTATTTTTTTCTGTAAAGTCTCCCGAGAGAAAGGCAACGCATTTTTCGTATGAAACTCTTTGGAAGGACTAACTGCTGTGAAAATTTGAACTGCATTCAAGGGCGCTTGCGAGGTTGCGCCAGTTATGGGAAGCGACAAGAGATAGCATTTCGTACTGTCGACAATTTCTTAGATTCAGATACCTTTCCAAATAAGACGCCACGAAAGTCAATTGTTTGAGAATCTTCAGTCGAGCGGTTTCACAAAGGATCGCCTCGTCAGTAAAATAGCTAAGTAATTCACATCTCGGGTGCATTGAAAATTAGATTTTTGACGATTGGTAGCGAGCCGAGCACAGAAATGCAGTCTCCGTGAAAACTACACGTTGGCGCGCGATCTCCGCGTAATAACACTATCATGCCCGCATTACGAGAAAAAATATTTATTTTCGCGTAGATAAGGTAATACTGACATCTTCAATAATCAGTAATTATTACACTGAGGTAAACTGATAGTTCTTAGATAATTGGCTTTAAAACTTTTCCCTGGTTTCGAGGTTAAAAAAGGCGGAAGGAGTCTTGTCAACTGGAACTGATGCTCTCCCAATAAACTGAAGCTATCTAGCAGCCTCAACAATCTTCATTGTATTCTAGTGTTGCAATATCTCAGACAGTATGCACTCGTCCAATAACGAATACTTGGCTTTCTTAGAAATTTGGGAAACGATGAATCAACAATTTTGTTTACTATATGGATTGTGTGGTGATTTACCTTTCCCTGCTCGCCATAATCTCAAAGTAGACATTTTTATGACTTATATTGCTTTCGACCTCGTTACTCTTAAGAGAATATTTACGCCGCGGTGTAATGCAAGGATACAGTATGTGATATCCCTACTTTTTTCTATCTCGGATAAAAAATCCAAACAGATCTGAATTGAGCATAAACATCTGTGTGAATCACAAACGTTTGTCAACAGAATCTTGTAACACAATGTAGATTACGGATTAAAATCTTACTGATCTATCGTACACGATGAGACAAATTCAATATCTGTAAAAAATGTATCTGAAGCATTCTCTCCAGGGGCACATGCTTGGAACAAACGTCAGATAGTGCCCCATATAGCCTGTGGTAGCCCTGCAGTTCTGTGCACCATTTGGGCCGGAAGGAAATAACGAAAATATTGAGAAAGGTGTCGGAGAAAGCAGCCAAAGCGAGAGGATGCCGGAACCCAGAAGAGGGCTCGTGGAAAGATGCGATCCACGTCGAAAGCAGCAGCAGCTGCCACTGCCGCCGGTGCCGCTGCCGTTACTGCCGCTGCCGCCTGCACTGTCGCTGCCACACTCACTGCCGCCTCGGCTACCTTATATCACGTCTGACTCTACCATCACCATCACATCCATCATCGCCACGTCCGCCACCGTCGCCTTCACCATTGTCTCCACTATCATCACCTCCAGATTGTCTCTGCCCGCTGCTTCTGCCACCATCGCCTCCACCATCATCATTACCTCTACACTATTTCTACCCCCGTCGCCTTTGCCATTGTCCCTTCCGCCACCATCTTTGCCTCCACCACCGCAGCCTCTGCCGCGCCCACCACAACCTCCACTTTCACTAACGATTCGCGCCCACTTCTTCTGCCACAACCACTACCACTCTAGCCGCCTTCGCCTCCAGTTTCCTTTCCCTTTCGCACCCTCCATCACCATCGCCGCCGCCTCTGCCGCCGCCGCCGCCGCCGTCACTGCCGCCATCGCCACCATTGCCTCCGCCACATTCACTGCTGCCTCGGCTACCTATATTTCCTCTGACACTTCCGTCGCCGTCACCATGACATCCAACATCGCTGCTTTTGCCACCATCGCCTCCACCATCATTACCTCCACACTATTTCTACTCCCGTCGCTTTGTCACTATCTCCTCCGCCATCGTCGCCTGCCGCGAGCACCACAACCTCCACTTCCACTACCAATGATGCCATCGCCCACTACGTCTGCCACTTCCCTTGCAGCCGCCGCCTCTGCTTTCGCCTCCAGCTTCCTTTCCCCTTCGGCCCCTCCATCTCCCAACGCCGCCGCCGCGGCCGACACCGCCGCTCGTAGGGTCCTCGATCTGCCCTTTGTCCGCCCGGATTTACGCGAGCACCCGCCAATAAAACCTACCACAATGCCGGCGACGACGGCGGCGGCGGCGGCGTCAGGCGGCGTCGCGCCGGGACGCGAAGCGACGCGGGCGCTGCCAATGCCCCCGGTCGGTCGGTCGCGCACTCGCCGTATTGTGTCCCGCGCGAGCGGCGCGGCCCTCACGACACCGACGCCCCTAGCGGCCACCTGCCGCAACGAGGCGCTCAGTAGGCCGCTGACGGGCGAGCGGGCGGCACGGTGGGGCGGTGCGTTACTGCTGGTGACAATGGATCGTATACAAGATTATATACAGCGCGGGCCACGGGGCCTGGGGTGCCTCGGAATAATGGCGGTCAGAGCGGGTGATGGGGAAAAAAATAGGAGTTGCCTTGGTTGTGAAAGTGGTCGTGGTGACAGCGTTGCGGAGAGGGGGGGGTGGTTGCAATTTTGGATAACCATAGCTGCGATGGGAAATAGTGATAGTGATAATGTTAATTATATAATAATAATAATAATAATAATAATAATAATAATAATAATGTAGATGTTTCTGTGTCGTGAGATAAAAAAGTCGAAATCAAGAAAGCAGTGAAATACCTTAAATATAAGAATTTAGAAATTGAGATCGAACAAATAAGGGGTGCAAAAGCACAGTTCGTCCCGATACTTATCGGAGATTTGGAATTTGTTCCGCAAAATTTCGTCTGAATTCGTCTGAACTCCCAAGTCATTCAAATAATTGGGAAGTGCAAGATTCTGCTTTAACGTTAACAGTCCACACTTTGTGCAAAATATTGTCGACACCAAGAATCTCTAGATCTGCTGCTCATGAAACTGGTTGCAACCCAAAGTAGGTTTAATATTTAACTGACTCATAACATTTTTACTCGTGAATTAGAGGAATAATAATATAAACATATTTGTTATTATACTTATTCTTATAAGCAATACAGAATTTTCGTCGCACTTCTTCGTAAATGTATTTTTTTGTTCGTTGTTATGACTTATCATTCATTACAATATTTCAATGTAAACAAAAGTTTAAAAGTAAAAAAACTTATGTAAAATGTGTGACCAAAATGAACAAAAAGTAAATATCAAGTAGCAATACCGCGATTTGAATTAATCGATATTTTCAAGAAACAATTATTTAATTCAACAATCCCCGGCCAGCGGCGACATGGCGAAAGCGAAGGGTGACGAGTTCCAGGCAGAAGAAAGAGGTGTCGGTGGCGGCGGCGGAGGCCTCGGTGGCGGTGGAGGCGGTGACGAAGGTGGAGGCTGCCGCCAGAGGTCGGGCCGTCCGGGGCGCCGGCGCGCTTTGACCCGGCAGATTTACGCGGCGGAGTGACCCGCCAGGAGAGGCGGTTGGGCGCGGCGATTCATCTTATATTGTATGGGAGAGACCCGGGCGTTGTCGCCTCGACCACCCGAGCATCCGTGAGGCTGAGATATGGGGCGAATGCGTATTTTGTGCAACCAAGCGACTCGGAAGAGGCGGAACTGCTGTAAGGGATGGGAATGTAGGTACGAAGCATTATTTATGAATGCCTGATTGTTCTGCGTTCTCGTAAATTAAAATTAATTTAATACATAAAAAATAATCAGAAAAACGTTAAATTCTCAAATCAATAAAGTTTGTAACTTTTGTGGAAATTCAAACGGTTAATTGTATATTATGAATAATCTGACGATAAGTGTTATTATCCGTTTATGAAGTTTATTACGATTCGAGCTTCGGATGAATTTCGCTTAGAACCGAGATTGCTGCCATCTCTGCAGCAACCCTGGCCGGGAGGTCGTATGCACTACACTACCACACGTGCCAGGAGACCGGTCAGGAGCTTAGAGCTTGTCCCCGCCGGGCGGTGCCCCGCTGGTGGGAGGTTCCTTGTTGAAGAAAACCCCGCTAGCCGACGGTAAATCGGCGCCGGATATCGCCATCTAGCAGTGGAAGGTCACAGCCAACTCCAAACGAAAAGAACACGCACTACTCTTACGGGGCAAATGACCTCGATAGTTGACGCGCCCGGTATCACTAACAACCAACCAACCAACCGGGAGCTCTATATCTACGGGACTAATGACCTTTTTACAAATGGCAAAAGACCTGTCGGGAACTTAGAATTTGTCTTTTATGGCCGTGCTTCACTGGAGTGTACCTGGGAAGGAAAACCCCACAAGCCCACGCGTAGGTCGGCGCTAGATCCCACCATTCGGCATGGGAGTAACACTGTCATCTCGCGAAGTAAAATATTCATTATACTAAAGGGACTAACGCTCATTGCAATTGAGACCTCCATCATAAGACTTATAGCTATTAACAATGCACATAATTAATAGATAAACTAATTGAATGTAAAGAAAAGACGTTTTTACTTAAACAAATTTACCAATGAGTCCTTTCGTTAGTAGGGTTTCTCAATTTCACAATTTAACATATGCAAATTGTTTATGAAAGTAATAAAAAATAAATTATTTTCTCAGTAGAAATGAATATAAAAGATAAGAGTCAAGAAAAAAGAGGAGTATACATTGTAAACTGCACTGATTGTAATCCAGGTGTGGGTCAGACGGAAAGGAAATTTATCCATGGAATAAATGAACACGTGAGATCTTGAAAGTTGAGTCAAGACAACTCTACGTTTACCTCACACTTTGTCCAACGAATCCCTTTTTCGCCATTAATATAAATTTCAAAATCGTTCATATTGTAAACAAAGGGCATATATAAAATATTTTAGAAAATTTATCAATTATGAAGTTGTTAAATAACCCTTCCACAACGAGTCTAAATAAACAAGCACACACAAAATACACTTTGAACACTTTCTCTTCCTCCTCCTTCCCCTCCTAACCGCTGTCAGGATACTACATGATGTTGTGCATGTACATCAAATCTATTACACTAACGAACTTTTCTTCATTATCGCACCAGTTTATTTATTTTGTTGATTGTAGACTTAACTCAAATTTGTGTAATAATAATGTAGTTTGAAATTATTACATTTAATATATGATTTTGCTGCAATAACCACTAAAGATTGGGAATGTCTTCCTAAAACTATTTAGAAACGATTTTATTATACAATCAATAATCTCGTTATATTGTGGACAGATAATTTTACCGGTTCAACTCTAACATGAATATTTTCCACAAGATCTCGGTTTCAACTACGAAAATATCTTCAAACATCGATGGGTAGCAGCTGGGGAGAAGACGGGGCAAAACCAAATCACTAGACCAGACTAAAGAGATTAGGAAACTAATTAGTACGAAAATCTGTGCCATTTTCTAGCACCATTAGTTTTTCTCTATCTTCCTTGAGATAAGAAGTTACAGCTTCATCACTGAGGACTTTCATTATTAAAACTTTTCTGAACCCCTGGCAATACCGTGGATTTTTCTGATTGAATGTACGCGGAAACTTCAAGGTCCTCAAACGGCCGGGCTTGCCCTAATTATATTGAAATCTTATTTTAATATCATTAGAGAGGGAGAACCATTGTTTAATCGGAGGAGAATAGTGAACATTGGACTAGTTCTTCAGAAATAGGTTTTTGCATGTTGTGTCCCAGCGGAAATGACCGCGAATACAGAAAATGTTAAAAATATATATGCCCATATCATAACTGAAAAGTTTTAACACAAACACGCAGGAAATATTTGTAATATCTTGCTCAATTAATGTATCATTAGTTATAAAATATGATATTTTTCTTTAATTATATTGAAATTTATCCTGGGTCCATCTTTGATGTCCTCAACTGATGTTCTCCTGGTACTGTAAAGGTATTGGATTATGACTGGTAATATCCCTTGCATCAAATTTCGCACAGAACATTTTCTATTATTAATATTAAATAATTGAAGTTTAATGTTTTACTTTTTACCAAATTTTACTTTTCTTGAATTTCTGGTGGTATTAATTCATTTCGCATTTACTCCAGTTGAACATTTTAGTATTAAGCTATTTCGTTGCAGTTTCCGTCACCTTCAAGTTTCAGAACAGAATTTATAATATACACAATCAAACGAAACATTTATTAAAGTGATGACCAACGATTAACTACTGATTACTTCTCAATGTTTGGTTAAAAACATAGGCTGGAATTGGATAATTAAGCAATAGGAGTAAAACTACTTTAAGTAATTTTACGTCTTCAAAGATACCTTTGCAACATAATAGGAAGTTGACATATCTGCGAGTGAGAGAGGGGGACGAGAAAGGGGAGTCAGCGAGAGAGAGAGAAACAAAGAGAGAGACAGACAGAGAAAGAGTGTAAGAAACAATCAAAATTATTGCATAGCTATAATAATCAGACAAAAATACTTTGTACTGTTACATATGATTCAATGAAATGTCAGTTCTGTGGTACACTTTTTTATGTACGTTAAAGAAATTCCATAAATCAATTAAGTTAGTGCTGTTGAATTGGAAATAGAAGTTTACATGTAATATATTAGAAAACATTTTAAAATGTTCAGTTTTCTAAATATGTACTGTTTGTGCCGCCTAATACCCTCACTCCCTGTCAGAAAAAATCGACGGTTTATCCAGTGAAAAATTGAACGATCGTGTGTGATTATTGCTAGTACGACTTCTTTTCAATTCAGAATTTCACGTGTAGACATGTCTGTTGTCACAGTACCTTATATTTTCCTAGTTCTGACCGTCAAATATTGTGTTGATTTTCTTTACATTTAGTCTCGTTTCTCCTGATTCGAACACAGATCTTGCACCTGCCACATCGGGCATTGTAGTGCAGACTTTTCGCACCTACCACTCCGGGCATTGTGGTGCAGATTTTTCACTTAATACTTTCCCTTCGCAATCTCGCTCGTGAGGTCGTCCGCCGCCACACGGGTTCATCCCCCACCCCTTTTTGTAATTCGTTCCCCCTCCAGAGAGACACCCCCACCACCTCCAGCCCCTCGCCGCCTTTCCAGGAAGACGAATGACGTAGTCAACACACCTCTCGTCCCCCGGCTCCGGCGTCGGCCCGAAAGAGTGTGAAATAGTTAATTAACGTGATTAATGCACGTGGGCCAGGGGTGTCCGGTGCAGTCTTCCGCCGCGGGCGCCGCCCCGCGCGCCCTCCGCCACTCAACTTGCCCCGGGGCAGAGTGCGGACGCGAGTTGTCCGCCCTCGTGAATAATTTCCCCCCTCTGGGGTCGAGCAGCGCGCCGCCGCCGCCGCCGCCGCCGCTTCATGCTGCGTCGTCACGGAGCAGGGGCTGGTAGGCAGACCCGCGGTACATCTCTGTGAAGCGGCGTGTCTCAACAAGGTGATAGTGAAGATAGAAATTGGATTTATTATACTAGCTGACACAGGCATGTAGGATGAAGAATGAAATGGAATGACTCGCGTATTGTAATCCTTCAATTGATTTTATTAACAAATGGTACGGTTAGCAATTAATTGCATGCTAACTAATAAGAAAATGTCTAAACCTCTCAGATAGACCTGGAATTTATACTGATAGGCGATTATTTGTTAAGATACGAAATATGATGGTGCAACAGGGAATAAGAGGCGGTGGAAACATGAGAACCCCGATAAAACGTGCAGCTATCCCGCGTTGCCCAAATTGCACAATGATTAATGAGGATTTAAATTTCGGCCCAGTTGTAGAAATCGGACAAACGGTCTGACCGATCCACTATGGGTCACTGAATTTGTTCAATTATTTTTTGTTTTAGGTTGCTTTTAGTCTTTCACCTTTTTATTTGATCTTCCGTTGTGACTTGTCCAAAGTCTCTCTTCTCCGGGGTTTTCGGGACATTTTTCACTCATATCAAAAGCGCCACGCTCAGCTCTTCGCTGACCGCACGTTGGTGTAAATCGTCAAATCGTCGGAAACGTGGCCTTTTAAATGAAAAGAATCACATACCTTTATATTATTTTACCGAACGGTGAAAATCTGGAATCTTAACATGTATCAGAGCTAACCGCTTATTCTGCACCAAAAAGTGAGATTAACGCCTCTCTTCGCAAATTTGCAATGTGGTCTTTCAAAAATAACCGATTGTCTTGTAACGTTACCGTTACAATTATAATAGTATTCAATTTTTATTCAAAACATTCACATTTCATAATTTTAAGTACTTTTCAGTTCTTGTCACTCTCATAATGGTGTTGCCTAGGGCCAGCATCCTCCCCTGCCTCCCTCCTTCCCAACATTGGCTTAGGTATCTCACGGCATCAACTCTTGTCACTGTAGTGTCTCTGAACGAGAGGTTCCAGAGTTGGATTCCCGCCGGTTTCGTCACTACTTACATAGCTAGGTCGAATTCAGACGATGTCTGGAGGAGAATTCTATCAGCCGGCTACTCTGATCGGTAGTTTTCCGTGTTTTCTCCGATCAACACCGAGTGAATGCCGGAAAAGTACCCAAAAAATGGGCTTTGCGTGATGTTTCCTTCCTCTTCTTTGTCTTATTCTGACTCCTTACTTACACAGACTTACACTTACATCCACTACATAGTCACTCATGTCGGGAGATTAGTTGAAGCCGGGGTGGTGCCCCGCTTGTGGGGATATCTGATTGGGGAAAATCCCGCAAGCCGACAGGTAGGTCAGTGCCGGATCTCGCCATCCAGCGATATGTAGATCGGGAAAACACCGCCACCTCTTGTGACAAAATCGTGCACTAACGGGAATAACTACCACTGAAGTTGACACGCCCAGAAACACTCAATAAATAATCAATTCTCTGCCTCCTATTTTTCTGAGTAACTGCGTGGACTACAGGTTCGTAAACTCAAACCCAGACCTAACCTGGTACCGTGCAGGGATTTCCAGCCGTGTGGAGGTCGGTGGGTCTTCGCGTCACCTAAGTGGAGGAGGCGTGAGCCAGTCGCGCGGGGTCGGATTCACCCTTTGGGGATCAGTGTCAATCACCCGCGCGCTCACCCGGGCGGAGGAGACAGACGGCCGTCAATGCGGGGAGATCCCGTTAGCGCCCGGCGACGGGCTGCCCGCGACCCGGCGCACCGTACTCCCTCAGCGAATCCACGCCCATGCCTCCAGGGGCGTGGCCTTTCTCTTACTTTCTCGCTACGGAATAGAGAGAAAGTGATGTAATGCTGCGCGGAATGCGGTGAATTTTCGGCAGAAAAAATTCACTACCGAGCCCTATAACAAAAAAGTGGATAAATCCAGATGCTAAATTCAGAAAAAAACTCCTCCAACACATAGTGTAGTTAGAATCCCTGTTTTGTGAGTCCTTGATATTGAAAAATCGATTGATGCTAAAGGTCTGTTCGTCTGTCATTCCGTCTGTGAACAACGCTAGCAGCTAAACAGTTTAGCCAATTTTTTTCAAAACTGATATTTCTTAATCGTTCTGGCTGATGTCGTGGGTCCTTAAATTTAAAACTGATATTTTAATTTTGAAGGGTATTTTTTGAAGGCCCTGGGACATTTTCAGATATTTAAAAAGAAATAGCTTCATAATTTTTGAATAAATGTTGTTGTTGGATGGTGTGAAGAACGTTTAAGAGAATGATGTGGGTCTTATGTTCGTTAAAAACACTGCATTTTCAAAAATTGCAAAAGTTCAAATTTTTTCGGCATCTTCCTACAAGTACAATTATGATAAAAGAGATTTTTCCCCTGAATGAAATGTATTCTTAAAGATAGATTTTGATGTATGATCATGTACAATTTTTCAAAAATTTATTACTTTTCGCAAAATTTTGCGTGAAAATATAGGTGACAAAGTACGTACTGTTTTAGTTCCTGGTTAGATATGTATAACTTACGAGGGGAAAGGTGATCTGCCATCGGACGAAAGTGAAGTTTCTTTTGCAGGCAGACACATTGTGCAAACGTGCTTACATGATAAAAACAATATCGCAGAAAATTTTGAATTTCTGGAGGCAATGCATTTTAGTACGCAAGAACTGTTTTTAATGTAAATCTTTTGTTGTAAAAATAGAATAACGAAGAGAAAGGTGTTTTTTGAATCAAACATATTGCAATTTTCTTGTAATTTTCTATGATATCACAGAGGAATGATGTCAATAAAATAGAGTATTTATATTGCTTTACTTCAGCATTTATCGATATTTTTTCATGAATATTCATCAACAGTGTCAAAAACAACGATATTATACACAAGAATTTCGATGATTAATTTTGTATTTTGGTTATGAAAATATTCTTACAGTTGAATAGAGAACTAGGTGAATCCGCATTGGCATTCTGCGGTGAGTGGACTTGATACTTCGAAAAGAAAGATGATTTGTGATCAAATATGTTCAAGCCAGTATATTAGAGCTCCTGTTCCTTGCCGATACTGTAATAACTTTATCAAAAATTTGAATGCAATTCATAATAACCTATTGAGATTATAAAATAAATACTTTACAACAACTTAATTGCTTCTTGAATCCCTCGTTGCGATCTGTCAGGGTGCGAGGCTTCTTACAGCATACACTTAATTTGAAGTAGCCGCATCACCGCTTCGGCAGCTCAGTGATTCACAAATTATTCGCGTATTTTGCAAACATTAAATGCTCTCTCACCCATTCCTCCATAATTACTAAACAGATTTTGTACAACAAGAATAACTGTATTGGTTCCCCACCCTATCTCTTATATGTAGTAGGCGTCTTCATTCTAATCGTTCAGTTCTGGTCGGTGTCTCTGTAGAATTTCATTGTGGAATTATGTTGGGTATCCGAGGAGGATAGAGCGGAATAGACATAGTATTTCGGTGATGAGGGTGCGGTGAACGTGGCAGTCGTGTTGGTTGGGCAGACGAGTGCAGATGGAGAAAGCTGCATCAGCTGCGGCATCTCAGATGAAGGCTGTGACGGGCCGCTTTCTAGAGTGAACTCGACGTCGCCGGAAATGCGGGCATCTCTGCATTGTGGAAAGAGGCGCCCCTTGGTGTAGGAGAGAGTGGGTTTTGTGAGCCTTCGTATAAACGCCGTTGTATGGGGGTTTGATCTCTCTTCCTGATTCAAGTGAACGTTTTGGTGGACAAAGTGGGAAAGATATTCACACGGTTAGGCCGTGACCTTGCTGCCACTGCCTTTCATTTCACAATTGCTACTTTATCATTCACCCATCATTTCCACCCTCTTTCATCATCTTCATCCCCAAACAAAAAAATAGAAAAGAACTGACATTGACATGACAGGAGAGGAGAGATTACAAAAGGAAGTATTAGATGGAGAAAATAAAAACGCGTTGCACTCAATTGGGCCATAGTATGGTGAATTTTGGATTAGATGCGTCTGCTTATTTGGTTGTAATTCCATAGGTGAAGCAGTGTGGACCCGAAGGATCGAGATGGGGGTATGGTGGTATGGTGGTGGATTTTCGACGTCTGCCTGTGCTGCATGAGAATTCTAAAGGTCGACTGCTCTGAGAGCTCGTTTTCAGTGATTTATTGATTCACTATTCTGTTAATGGCGAAAGAGAACTTGAAACCACAGACTCCGCGCAATGCAATAGAAACGCTGGGGACCTTAGGGCCGAAAAATTAATAACATGCTTAAGGAGAGTGAAGGAGAAGTAGGGGAATGTAGAAGGAGGAGAAGATAAAAATGAAAGAACGGGAAGTGAAAGAAAGAGGAGAAGGGAAATGTAGAAAATAAAGGAAGAGAAGAAGAGAAAGGAGGAACAGAAAAGAAAGGAAAATAAATCAAGGACAGAAAAGAAAGGAGGAACAGAAAATACAGGAAAATAAATGAGGAACAGAAAATACAGGAAAAGAAAGGAGGAACAGAAAAGAATAGAACAGAAAGGAGAAGAAAAAGAAAGGCAAAGGTGGAAGTGAAAGAAAGGAAGACAAGAAGAGAAAGGAGGAAAGGAAAATAAATAAAAGGGTGAGAGAAATGAGGAAAAGAAAATAATAGAAGAGAGGAAAATAATAGAAGAGAGGAAAATAATAGAAGAGAGGATATACACTCCAAACTCAAAAGAGAAAAGAGGAAAAGAGGAGAAGAAGAGAAAGGAGGAGATGGAGAAAAAGATAAAAAGATAGCGAAGAGAATATGAGAAAGTGGCGAAAAGGAATAAGAATAGAAACGAAGAGGAAGAAGAAAAGACGGCGAAAAAGGAAAACAGGAAAAATAACACAGTCGCATGTAGGGCGTTCGTGGGTGTCCGTCGACAGATGCCTTGTCACTGGCGCTCGGATGAGCTCCCAGCCGTCCTCGAGGTCGGCTACGGCTGTCTTGGTGAGGGAGGAGGATAGAGTGGTTGCGGCGCGAAGCGAGTCGCGCGGCGGCGGCGGCGGCGGCGGTGGCGGCGGCGGCGGCGGCGGCGGCGGCGGTGGCGGCGGCGGTGGCGGCGGCGGCGGCGGCGGCGGCGGCGGCGGCGGGGGCGGGGGCGGCGGTGGTAGCGGTGGCGGGCGGCGACAGGCAGCTGATTTGCATGGGGCGCGTCTCGGGCGACTCAGCTCTCGCGTCGGTGACAGCTCTCGCAGCCTCCGCGTCCACGCGGGCGTTTCAGCTTTCCCCCGGCTGCACCCTCCGCGCGCGCACGCCAACAGGCGAATACACACTGCACGGGAACACTGAATGTACTCGCAAAGCTTCTGTAGGACGAAAGACAAACAAACGTAGGAGAGGACGAAAAAACAACGTTTTCGGTTGTAAAACGTATGAATTAGGAGATTGAAGGAAGTAGTGGAAGTATTTGGAAGAAGATTTTTTTTTCCTACGGGGTCAATTGATTGATTGATTGTTAGTGATTGTCAACTGCTAAAGTCATTAGTCGCGTAAGTGTAGTACGTGTTTTTCCCTCGAGGGTGATCTTCCCCAACTGGATGGTACGATCCGGCTACGACCAACCATCGGTTTCCTCAACCAGGTATCTCCCTTCAGCACGGCACCGCCCCAGACGGGACAAGTTCTAAGTCCCCAACCGGTCTTCCGGCATGTGTGGTACTGTAGTGCGTGTTACTGTAAGTGTGTGTGTGTGTGTGAAATGGGTGAGGATAGGACAAGGAAGATGAAGGAAATGCTCCAGCATACACCTGATGTTGATCGGTGAAACCATCAGAGCAGCCGTCCGCTAGAATTCCTCACCAGACAGCGACTGAATCAGATTTAGCTGACAAGCTGGTGTCGAAAATCCTGCCACCGTTGAGACTCGGAACCAGTAACCTCCCAGTCAGAGGCATTGAAGTAACATCAGTTGATGCCGAGCTTTGGGATCTACGAAAGTCCTATCCTATAAAAGAGAATAAAGATTTGTTGTAAGTGGTAAATTAAACACCTATGAAATTGTTTGCGCCTGAAGCAATAAAAGTGCTGGGTCCCCAACCCACTGTACACCGCCGCCAACGTCAATATTTCCATCGTAATGTTCTGCACTGCAATCATCATTGTTGCAATCACGAATCACCATTTTGTAAACTTTCCTAGATAACTGTCAATCATAACTCCTGCAATAATCGCTGCAACCATCGACGCAGCCCTCGTTCGTGGTGATAAACTCATCTCCGCTTCCTCGCCTCTCGCGTCTGGTCGAAGAAACGATGCGCCGCGCCGACCGGGAGAGGTGGCTCAGGACATCAACTGATGTCACTAGCGTCACACCGCAACACCGTCACACGGCAACACCATCACACCGCCACATCTTCACACCTCATCTTCACACCGCCACGTCTTCACACCGCCACGTCTTCACACCGCCACATCTTCACACCGCCCAACCGCAACACTGTCACACCGCAACACCGTCACACCGCAACACCGTCACACCGCAACACCATTACACTACAACTCTGTTACACTGCTTCCTCGCCTCCCGCGTCTGGTCGATTAAACGATACACCGCGCTGACCGGGAGAGGTGGCTCAGGACATCAACTGATGTCACTGGCGTCACACCGCAACACCGTCACACCGCCACATCTTCACACCCCCCAACCGCAACACTGTCACACCGCAACACCGTCACACCGACACCACGTCACACCACCATACCGTCACACCGAAACACCGTCACACCGCAACACCGCCACATCTTCACACCGCCACATCTTCACACCGCCACGTCTTCACACCGCCACATCTTCACACCGCCCAACTGCAACACCGTCACACCGCAACACCGTCACACCGCAAGATCGACACACCGCAATACCGACACCTAGGAACACGGCCATACCGTCTTAACGCAACACCGTCACACCGACACCACGCAAAAAGGTGTCCCATCGTCCCCAACCCCAACTTCCCCAACTTCGCCTCTGCCCACATAGCCTTCACCGTTCTCCCTACTCCATACAGACGATATGCCTTGGTGAGCCTACGAACAAACATCAATTTTTAAGTGCCGTTTTATTGCCGGGGCCGATGCCATTAGTAGGGATCGAAGCGCGTCCTACAATAGACGCTTTCCAGTGATGTTCTTTTGTTAATGCCGCGTCCGAAATATGGAAGTTTTTATCGCTCTCTGCAGTTCGAATGTTGGTCTAGAAACAGCATTTTTGGTCATAAAGTGCACGATTATTTTTGCGGCTCCTAGCGGCATGAAATTGGATTGTAGTGGAGTGAATGGTTATTAGTATTATAGGACTAAATTAATTTTTTATTTAGCAGAGACATTTCGGGGTAATTGTTTCCTGGTTTTTGATCTACTAAATGTTTGCTGCACTAGTTTTATATTACTCTCGTACAATAAGTTATCACTGAGTGACAGTTATTACCTTACTTGTTATTTTACTAATAATGTTATTTAAACGAGAAACCATGATTTACCACAAAGTAAAATTCCACTTTTTGTACGAGAATCCATATCTTTTCTAATTTTTCTAATTCGATTTTATTGAACAAAATTGGTTCAATAACAGCATAATAACATTGAAAAATGAATTAATATTCAGGAAAGTAACATTCGAAAATGCAATTGCCATATTAATATATTACTTGTGGAGTTTCAGAAAGGTCTCAGAATAATACTAAGATATTTTTGGTATAAATGATATACTTTATGTTTTTACATACATCAGAGACATCAGCTGACCTAACGACTGTGGTACCCAAATATTCAATCATTCTAACCCCGAAAATTGTACAGAATATTTCTTTTCCTTTACCCTTGTGAACTACTTTATATTATACGCTCTTTATAATAATAATAATAATAATAATAATAATAATAATATTAATAATAATAGTATTAATTTTTGTTAGAAAATATGTGATGGCTTTATTTCCTTAATTTCTGTAGCATAGAAATGGGGAATTATAAAATGTTCATCCAAAATTTAAAATTAAATATTACTTTACGCCTATTGATATTTAATAATTGTCTACTTCAATAGCACATTTTTTTATTGTTTTCGCGTTTATTTCTTTTATATACTTCAAATAAGCATTTTGATTTCCGCTTGAAAATAATAATTTTTAATATTATTTGAGCTCATTAAATGTTAGGACAGTGCATACAAAATAATTTAAAAAATTAAATATGAAAGGAAGCTGTGTATGTTTTATGCTGTGCCAGATAATATTGGATGAGTACAATTAAGGTGGATAAATACCTTGTGAGTTTAAACAAGTTTAGATATATTATCAATCAAGAAGTTTCGATATATTATCAATAATAATAATATAATATCAATATCATTAAAGCATAATCTACTCAATCTGTTATTTTAAAAGGTTTTTTAACAAAAGTGCGCA
The DNA here is from genome assembly GCA_011170035.1 of Teleogryllus occipitalis. Taxonomy (NCBI): domain Eukaryota; kingdom Metazoa; phylum Arthropoda; class Insecta; order Orthoptera; family Gryllidae; genus Teleogryllus; species Teleogryllus occipitalis. Next base: position 66,769 of record BLKR01001181.1, on the reverse strand, counting down.
TTCCTAAGTTATTCTTTCTGTCGTGGAATACGAATTTAATTTAAAGCAACCTTGAGCTGAAATTATTTTTCCACTTTCTTGCTTGTTCTCCAGAGTATCTCTGTTAACGAATGTACAAGAACTTTTGTGTGGTTCTGAAGTATCATGTGTACCTAATAATCATATGTTAATTGTCTATCCGCATTTTATGACTAAATATCTCCCGTTATTAGCTCTACGGTACGAGACGGGACGGCCAACAGAGTGGGTCACGTGAATCACAGGCAAAGGTGAGAGCGTTTATGTGTTTTGCCGGTAGATAACGCATCTGTCGCTCTCTTTTCTCTTGCATTGTAACTTATTTTCCTGTGTTGTTCATGTATGTATTAATACAAATGTACATTCACTGTCTATTAGAATAAGGCTCAATGTGCAGCATTTAATTGTCACGTCATATGTTTGAAATATGTTCATTGAACGCTCTTGGTTAATGAATAATTTGTGTCTGGGATGTTATGTGTTTTCTATACTGTCGCAACCTGCAATACTAACAATGCACATGAAAATTTGGTATTCGCATCACTGTGATATTTTCCGTGTTTTTAAATGGTTACACTAAACCTCACGTAAGCACAATGCGTGATTTCACGCATTTAATTGTCATTTTGAAATTTACACTTCATGCCTCAGCTGAGCACGCTGTATCTCACCAAACTCTTGACTCTTGACATCAGAAGAGAGTTATCAAAATCAGTTGATGCAAGAACGAAATGGCGCGTATTATTTTCTATATTTCAAATGTATATTTGTAATAATTATATGAGATTTTTAAGTATAATATTATAAATATCATTCAGTTTCTAAAATAATTGGAAAAATGAATGGATTCGATGTGGTTTTAATAACGTGATCTAACTTTAAATCTTGTTAATACATTTAATACAAATATATTAAAAAAACTTAAATTGTAATAAGTGATTGCGCGTAAATTATAGAGAAAATTTTGTTACATATTATGCAATACAGAATTAACCCACTTTATTTCTTAATTTCGATGTGTAATAAGTTATAATGAATATAGTTAACTATACTAAATGATATTATAAACTATCTCAATTGCTTTGTGGCATTTCTTTTAAATATAAAAACGAAAATGAAAAAGACTCCAAAAGTTGGTATACTTTTTATTAAACACATTTGAACACCACATTTATCTTTACAGCAATACTTGAATAAGTATAGTAACGCAATATACATTAAACAATATTCTTAAAGTTTGCAATTGTACTGCGACCCATGCTCATTTTATGTGTACAATGTGAGGTAGAATCATTATAATTTATTTCAGTCCATACAGGTTTAATATAGTGCAACAACTTACTAAAGGATTGTGATTATTCTTGGCACACAGATTACAGGGTCACTCCCAACCGACGCTTCCTCCCAGAAAAAGGTGAGAGAGTGGTGAGCTACCCGGCGGCCAGACGGCCCCCCGATAAGACGTCACCTCACCTCACCCCCAAACTTTGTTGTTCTCCATGTTTTCACCCTCTCAGTGTGCCTGTACATCACCTCACCTCGCTTCTCCACCATATGTCACCTTATTTTCATCCCATGTACATTTTTACTAACCCTCCCCTCTCCGCCAGTTCGTCGTGTCCCATGATTTCACCGCACGAGACTTTACTTCATCACCCCGCAATTATGTCGTCCCTATGTTTTCACATGTGCCTCACGTCTCCGCCATTTTGTGGTGCCCCATTTTTTTCACCCGGTGTGTCTAAACTTCACCTCACCTCTCCACCTGTTTACGGTGTCCTATATTTTCACCTCATTCACCGCCATTTCACCTGACCTCGCTTCTCCGCCATGTTTGTGGTGACCCCATGTGTTTCACCCGGCCCGAGTGATCGTACTTCTCTTCTTCTCCTCATGTGCTGTCTGCCTGTCTGTGCCTGCTTGCGCCCTGCAGCGGTGTGTTGTCTGCGCAGGGCATCTTGCTGTGCCCCCAGACCTTGGCGCAGAGCCGCAGGGCGAAGCTCAGACGAGCCTTTACTGACGCCACCAGTGAGACCATCACCATCGCCAAAACGGTGCGGAACCTTTCTTGTCAGTTCCTAGTGTCTGCATCACTTCCACCGCCCACCGTCTTGTTTCTCTCACTCTTGCCTGCCTGACTGACCCGGCCCGACCCGACCCGACCCGAGGCGCGGCGCGTAGGAGCCGCGGCTGCCACAGCTGCCCTGCGGGGGCGAACACGCTGGCGAACGGGGGACGGGGCTGGACGGGGAAGGGAATTGGGTTTCTGCAGCTGCAAAATGTATTTGGGATTCTCCGTTGTGAAACTAAAGGTAATAGCGCGGTTCGGAAACATGTTCAAAATGGGAGTTTATAAATAATATTCCTGGGGTTTGGCACTACCATTTTTGTTAGCATTTAAAATGCCAACAAATAATCTTTGTTTACATAATTTTAATTTAGTTTATAAAAAACTGAAACCAGAATTGTTGTTAAAAATTGCGTTGTTCCTTAACATGCTCTCAGTATTTAAGGAACATTATGTACAATCTAAGTAAATGCTCTTCTGAAAATCTAAAAGCAAACAATTATAGGTTTGATTTATATAATAAATCAGAAAATAATTATAGCTTAAATATTTTTTTATTTTCAAAACGGAGAGTCAAAATATTTCTGCAGTTTGTGGTACTTGGGGAGTGATGATTACTGGCTTGTTCAAAATGGAATTATGAAGTGACCTTTCTGAAAAGATTTTGAGTAGTTTTAATAAACGAAGATGTTAATTCACTTCACTTCACTTAACCGATTATGTTAGACGTGACTGCTTGTAATAGAAATTACTGTAATCACACACTACACGAATTTGGCATAATTTTACGTTGTTAATAAAGGAATTATAATATTGCAATGCAAGCAGATTCATTTGTATAATTGCTCTAAAATGTGAAACCAATTTAATATTCCATAGAATATTCGTATGAGTTCAAACTAAAAGATTGCTCATTGGAAATGGCAGAAGTAACTACATTAATGAGGTGTGACATGGATTTGTACAGGATTTTTAAAATGTTTTATTAAAAATAGTTTAGATTTTGAATTTCGAACAAGAATTCCACTCAGTATATTCAGAATGTTAATATTGTGAACTATGGTGTAATAATTCTTGATAATTAAAAAAAGATAATTGCTTAGAGAAATTATTACTTTGTACCTACAAAAACATAGGCCACAAAAATAATCATCCGCAAAAAGTTCTTTCAGGCATTGAAAAATCAACAAATCATTCAGAACGATTGTCCAATACACACATGCCAGTGACAAATCTTTTTTAGAAAGGTCAATGTCCATAATTCTAAAATTAGAATAGCTTGGACCAGTTTAAAAACGGTGAAACGTCTTCAGACCAATATTTGTTGACTAATTTACGCAAGACCGAAGTAATAAAGAAAATTAGCTTACAGCAATATCAACAGATAGATATAGACTTTTATTGAATGAATCAAAAACAAAGCTCGAAACTCGAGAAAATTTCTTTGAATTTGAAATGGGTTAGGATCTCATTTCTTTAAAATTGAAGTTATCTTAGTAACGATAAGAATGCGTCAATATTTGGATATTTTTTGGAAGCATTTAAACCTATACAATCAATAAAGTATGTCAATGGCTTCTAATTCTGAGGACTCCTTTACCACATGTTCTGTTTACATCCAGGTTCAAGCTATTCTGTTGTTCTCTGACAGAAAATGTAGACGGCTCAAGGTCACATTCGAAGAAATGACCCCGTTCTTCACACTCTCATCATCTGACCTCTTCTCTCCGCACCAGTAGGAAGCCATCATCCTTCGAAAACCCGATACCGGATCCCTCAACGCTCTTCACCCAGATCCTGTTGAAGATGGGAATACGGCGCCTGAGCGCGGACCGGAAAAGGACCTATGACGTTGTGCCGGGAGGGGAAATTCAGCGGCAGGGCAGATGCCGGTGTGGGAGGGGTTACTAGTGAAACTTGAGCCATCTAAATTGTCTGTCAGTGTACTTCGATTTACACATAGCCCGTTGTCGTAAATCACCTGTTAGAGTGTCATCCAATCAAGAGCTTGGATGACACCTACAGTAGTTGGTGTCGTGTAAACTTCCGATCGGACGATACCTTAACAGCTGATCAAACGTCAACGGACTCTGTAAATAAACCGAAGTGGAACGTTGGCCAGGAGGAGTCATTGCTCCCTCAAGTTCATGAGGGGTGGCCGGCGGTGGCGGCGATGGCGGCGGCTGTGGGGAGGCCCTGACGCCCTGCAGTGATGCTGCCGACGCCGGCGCCGATGCCGCGGAGGTGCGTATGCTACCGGCAAGTCCGTCTCGCCCCCCTCCCCGTCCTTGCCAGCATGTTCGTCCCTCGGAGCATGCGAGTAACGCATTGCACGTAACGACGGCACTGTTTGCGATGCAAGCTAGAATAAGCCTACGGAGAATTAGATTTTTGTTTCGTTGTTAGAAATCAAAACTAAGCGTTATACAGTACGTTAATAATGGCGATTACTTTGGAGGAGGATGGAATGAATTAAATTCGATATATGGATAAAAATATGTTCAGGGCAATTGAATCTTACTTTTGCGTACAGTGGAGTGAGATTTATATACGTTTCTTTTAGAGATGGGAAAACAAGTAATTCATAGATTTCTTGTAGTGTAAATGAAGAGAAGAATAATTCGCTTTCGGCTTCCAAGTTTTTATTTCGCCTTGTTACAATTACTATTATAGTTTAAGGCCACAAATTCAACATGTAATTTCCATTTTCCTAAAATCATAAAAGTGCTAGATTTCTCTACTTTGAGAAATTCTGAAAAACGTGTTTGTTCTTATGCTCTCACGATGTTTTGCAGTTTTGTGTTTAAAATTGGTTGATCACCTAATACTAATTTTCGTGTAGAAAAGAAGTAATGGATTAAATTGATAATAATTCTGTACTCCATATTATTTCTTCTTTTTTTGCTTTTAAATTATGGTTCAGAAATTTAATATTTATTCACCTAAAAATTACAAGCGGTTTTCTCCTCTAATTATTAAAATTCATCGCACTGAATTTTCACGCACGTTTCTTTCAATGGATTATAATAATTATACATTTAATGAATTAATGGAAATATACAATGAAAATATAAGATAATAATTTTAAATGTCCACCAAGACGGTTTAGCTCTGTAATATTACTGTATCCCAACTTGCAGAAAAGGACGGGAATGTGCGTGCTAAAAATTGATTGATGGTACAGATTCGCATAACAACTAGTGATTCCATCAGATCAGATACCGTGCAAACCTGAGGCAATAAATTTGCAGATTCAATCTCTCTCTTTTTTAGAGTTGAGACACAGAGCTAAAGTAACAAGTTTTACAGGTGACACGTATTGATCAGAATAAATTCACTTCTTAATTTATTAAAGAATCTAGTTATTTTAACTATCTCTGGGTTAATCATTTAAATCTGCACCGACTTTCAATGTGCTGATATAAGTAAATAATAAAATTACCTTTGCGTAAGGACGTTCATTGGTAGGCTTATTTCTTCGCTGATGTCGCAAACAGTTCTCAGTTACCGTGGGAGCTTTTACTGGGCAGCCGCGTGCGTGGTACGTCGATTTAACTGGCTTTGGCTTCTCGGGAAGCGAATCCAATCGCCATTTGCTTCCCCACCTAGCGGGGAATAGACGTAGATTTTTCACTATTAGCGTTCTTTCAAATAGTTTACGCATACGTTTTCAACTTTCTAGCATTTTTTTCTTAGAAAAATTAGTGGATAGTTCTTTACACAAACAACTCACTACGAGTAAGTATTTCGACATTTTCATGCAGCACAAAACCCGAAGATCACAGTCCTGTCACGAGGCACAATAGCGGAATACGGTTCACAGGCATTTAGGCCACTCCATGTAGTAATAGCTTGCAAGATCACTGTAGGATCATCACACATTTCTATGAATCTTCCCAATTCATGTTATTGTGTTTTAAATACATCTAATTTACTTCCCTTTTTGGGTTAAAATGATGCGAAACCTAAACGGAATGAAGCATAATCTGAATTCATGTTCATAACCTTTTCTCTTTCTCTTTTCATTTACCATTTTACGACACATTTAGAAAAGTGATATGGTAATCTCTCTCGCTCCATGGCGTTATGGTTGTCAGCTAATCTCTTCATAATCGTGTATTTTTTCAAAATAATATACAAATAGATTTTTGTATTAAAAATTTTCTAGCAAACTTTTCGGTGTTTTTTACATTAAGATGCTACTAAATGTAGTAGCCTCCAGTATTTATGCTTGAACAAGAGGATATTTCCGATTTTGGGATGGTAGTTTTGCCGCGTCACCTTGTTTGCGAAGATCTTCCAACCTCAAGGAATCGCTCCGGGAGTGTGCTGCCATTTTTGTCAAGTGATTGAGATCCACAAGGTAAATCATAAAGGTAGGATGGTTTTCTGTAGAGAGATAATTGCCTTTTTGTTTTTTGCTGCATTTCATATTTTTAACATTTCTTCCTCACTCACTTTTCTCTCTGAGTGGTTATTGCGGTTTCAGTGCGGGCTCGTGAAGCTGGATATTTCTTAAAATCTCATTTATTTTCTATTTTTCCGAAAATGCATCTCTTAGGTTTGCAGTCTATTCCTTTTACTGTTATGTCCTGTAATTCTGGAATTACTATCTTTCGACTAGCAGCATGCAATTTTATTTTTTCGTTAATTGCAAACAAAAGTTTTCTACGTGGATGATATTGTAATCTCGCTAGTAGAACTCCCTGTTACAAGTCATACTTCAGTCTGGTACACTGTTAACCTTGTTAGAATAAACAAAAAAAACATATTGATTTACCAAAGAGTTAATAAATTGTTCAGTTATTCTAGAATTTTTCACTTTTTTGTCAGGTTTGCCACACACGAGATTGGAAGTACCCTTTTTCACACACGAGATTAAACACCACACACGAGATTAAAAATCAATCAAACGCCACACACGAGATTAAAACTAGATGCCAAATATAGTTTAAGAAAATTTGAAATCTTAAAACCGTAATTGATATCGTCTAATATTTGACAACTGGTATTTTTAAGAGGTATGTTACATATTTACGTCAAATATACTATTATTTCGGTTATATCTTGCATCTGAAAGTAATAGTAATCATAAAAAGTAAGAATTGGCGCCATATACTAACGTTGGCATAGTACATGGTTAGTTATAAATTAAATTCTTCAAAAAAATTTCTTTAAAAAATGTTTATTGTTGTATTCCAATTTTTGTTATTAAATTACTATCTGAAATAATTGTTTACCACCCTGTTGATATAAACAAACTACCTCTTGTTGAGAAAAATTAAAGCGTTTCATTGCCAACTTGGCACTTGAGCAGCACATTCCTCAGGGCGTCGCGTAGGCGGGTTTCGCTTAGACTCCGGCGCCGGCGAGCATCGGGACGCCGAGGTTACGACGTGCAGCCAGCCCTCCCTCGTAAAGCCGCCCCCGTAAATAAGTTATTCAGCCCCACGATTACCTCTAACGTGGCGCTGCTGCTGCTGCTTGGGAAGCGGCGAAATTGCGAAACTGACCTTTGATGTGCGTCCCGGAAAAAAACAACAACAAAAAAAGTGAGCAATTAAAATGTTTATGCCACCTACGCAGTCTAACCTGGACGGGCTTCAGTGTTTTTTCTCCTTTCCCAGGCGTTTTTTGTTTGCGAGCCAAAATCCCACGTCGATCGAAAACGTTTCGCGTTACCCCGAGAATGGCACGAGCGGAATTTGAGGATGAAATATAGGGATTCACCACACTAGCAGAGAGGAGGCTTAGAACTGTATCGACGCTCGAGGTTCCCCGGCCCGGGGTATTCAGCAGATATCAGCAACCGCGGCGGTAGTGGCAGCAGTGCCACGCCAAGTCCCGCCGCGCCGCGCCACGCCACGCCACGCCACGCCGTGCAGAGAACAATAACACAGCCAGGAGGAACGGGGCGAGGGCGGGGGTGGAGCTAGGGAGGGGTGGCCCAGAAGGGTGGATGTGCCCCGAACGTGCACTCCGCTCCACTGCCGCCCCACTCCGGTTCCCGCCCCCTCCCTTGCATTGCCCCTTCCTCCCCTCTCCTCCGTGGGGAGTGGGGAATGTCGTTCCCAGAATCGCGCCTTGAGCCAGAAAGCTGATGTCGAGGTTTCGGGGATGTACATACATACGAGGAGGAGCTATTGTTGGGTGCACAGCGTATCGTGTCTGCCATATGGCGCTGAGGGGAGAACTTTTGATGTTCGGATATAGGCTCGCTGCGAATTCGTTCGAGTATGTTAGACAAACGCGAAGCGCGTATTTTTAACACAACGCATTTTTTATCGAATAAAGAGATATGCTCTCTTTTTGGAAGCAATTTTCTGAAAATCGTAAGTTATGTCTCTCGTAAATTGCGCTTGAATGATTTATTATTTGGCCAAACTCTCGCTCGCTTATGAAATTTCGATCATCGACATTCTAGCTGTAAATAAAAATACTCTCACATTTTGATGTTTTTTCAGATGTTAGGTAATAGTAGCTATGATTTTTACGGAGTTTCTCAACTGATAATTCACTTCACACAGTGCAATGATAACAGTTCATATGACATTGTGTCTTTTATTCAGTTCCTCAACATCCGATCCGTTCTTTCAGGAAGTAATGAAATATGGGGCAGCCCAAATGTCATGCACTGTAAATAATTTGTTTCAATGTATTTGACCATTTATATCAATATCCCATCCTAAATCCTTTGCTATACAACGCAAATCTCAATGATAACACAGCAGGAAGTGCGAAATGAAATAACTTGCGCGTAACGAATCGACTTGCGCGTAGTGAGCGAAGCGAGATCGATGGCTTGACACCAGTCACAGTCGACTGCGGTAACGCGTACCCTTGTGGGTGCGAGCACGTCGCCCTCACCTGCCCGAACAGTGAATATTCCCCGCGTCGCGATGGACTTTCGTCGTCCCAGGCGCGGAAAGCCACGAACCGGCGACCTCTGCGGTTCGTCCGTCGTGACCGCCATCGACCACAGGCCCCTTCGACCGTCCCGACACCGCCACCACCGCCTCCGCCGTCGCTGCCGCGTGCACGGGGTCTCACAGAGCACACGACACTAGCTGGTCGCCACCACACGCTCATTGCCATGTGTGAATATTGTACATATGTCTCTTTCTCTCACGGTCGGGCCGCCCCTTCGGTCGCATTTGCATCCTGGCGTAGGAAGAGATCACGAAATCGGCCCCGGTCACCTGGGTCCCCACACTAGCGTGATTTCTTCCCACGCTGGACGGAGTATTCTCGTCAAATGCGACCGTGGGTGGAGCCGAGTATAGAATGCATGCTCCCGTAGAATTGGATGCTGATTTATTATATGGTTCTAAAGTAGGCCCCTAGAGGGCGCTTCATGGAGACTAGCGAAGAGTAGTATATGCAAGTAGTTCGCGCTTCTAGCTTTTGTTGGCACGTGCACAATGAATCTGCAAGACGACACTTCACTCTCAGAAGCACTTCAATTTTGTAGAGCAGCTTTTTTATTCATTGGTATAATATGCTTCTCTATTGATGTTTTGGATAGCACGACGCGATGCGACAGTAGTTGTTGGAGATCGTTAAATTTCGCTCTTTGATATTATAGGGCATTTAATTCACAGCAGATGTAACATTTTTTTCGATATAGGAAGCAGATAAAAATGGGAAGAAATGAGACAGGAAAAATGGTTAGATGCAGGAGGTCAGAAAATGGTTAGTAATATAGATACATTTTGCTTGCAATGAAGTTCTAATATTAACATACGCGACAGTAATTACGAGGAGGGGTTAAATAATTGAATGTATTTTCGGTACTTTTTGTTTCATTCTGTCTTAAGTAGTGACAAATATCCTGAACACAACGAAGAAATACGTAATTTTACAAAAACGGACTATGTACAAAATAAACGAGTAGCTTAAAAGCAGTTTCGCGAAATGTATTATTTCGTAAAAAAAATTTTATCGTAAAATTCAAGATAAGATTCCACAGGTCTTGTGCTAAATTGTCTTCAGATTTCTATATAATTGCAAATCTAAATTTCACGATTACAGTAAGGGCTGTTATTACTACTAGGCTATACTTATTAGATATATTTGTTAGATGTATATAATTCATAGCAAAAGATTCGTAGATTGTCGCTTACCAGAAACCCAACTACCACTAATGTAAACCTCCTTAAGTAAACGCAAATGGGAAGCTGCACTCCCCCCCGCCCCCGAGGTACCTTCCGAGACATTTGTTGAGGCTGTCACTATTGATCTTTTCCGCTGCAATGGCGTCGGGAACGTTTCGCGTGCATTATGCACGAGGTCATTCAAGAACTCGGAAGCGGCGTAGAGGGACGTAGGCCAGTCCAGTGCACCCACTAACGGGTCAGCAAGTGCAGAGGAGAAGCAAAGGCGGTCTTTTATCGCTTTTCGAACTCATCGATTTGGGCTGAACATTGTCTTCAGAGCGAAGACGCCAGAGAGATAGTGGTGGTGTCTTTTGCATTATGTACGTTTGTTTGTAAGGTTTCCTTTGACGGACGTAACAATGGAATTGACCTTTTCTCTGACTAAAAGACGGAACAACTTTAGATTGCGGTACTGTGCTATTTATTGACTCCGCGCCTACGGTGACCTCATTGTAACTCTCCTCTTTTATATTAAATATTTGGGAATATTTATTATATATTATATATTTGGGTGTAATATATGGGAAAAATTAAGATTTATTAATTATTTTCAAACTCGATTATTTAATGGAGAAAACCTAAAGAAAACATATAACACAGTTAAAAAGAAGTTTTAATATATAAAACAAAATCATTATATAATACAGAAATTGATAGGGCTGTTTCTTCCCTTTTTAGGTTCTCAGTCGTTCCAAATAAATCAGTACCATTACGTATCAATTTATCAGAAATAATTTGTGAATAGTATATAATATTATATTCTGTTAGAGCTCTTGTAGATTTAATTTTGGATGATAACTAATGTTTCCTGTTTTTCTATTTCTATTACTAAATTATATATTATTATAATTTCCATCTCTCAACTACAATAGTTAAATTGTTGGGAAGGGATTCAGAAACTCAAGGAAGCGTGCGCAGATGATTTTCTCCCCCATACGTCACATACAGTGTTTTACTGTTTTTGACTAAATTAATATGTGAATAAATATCTAAATATTTTAATAATTAATTTTAATGTCAGCACCAACTTTTAAGTCACTCTGACATTCAGCCACCTAAAACAAAGTAAGTACACATCCTGGCGGTAGAGCGATAGTAATTGGTCTCTTACTTGTGAAGATGGATAAAATCCGAGGATCTCATTTTATGGGTAGTTCAAGAGAGAAATGATAAATTTACTTTCGTGTCAGTCAGGGAGTCAAATATTCAGATATGTTACCCTCGTGAAGTCGAATGCTGAAGCAGTACTCCCAATAAACGGGCCACGGACCGTGCGCAATCTTTACTTCTTACTTTTGATATCCTCTCCCCCAACCCCCATACACTCACACCAACTGCACATGTCGGGAAACCAGACGGGAGCTTAGAGCGGGACCAGTTTGGAGCGGTTCCGCGCTAGGGGAAATTCCTAGGGAAGGGAATCCCCCCAAGCCGACGTGTAAATCGGCGCCAGATCTCATCATGTAGCAAGGTACAATACATTCACTACCTCTAACGAGTCTAATGCCTTCGGCAGTTGCATTGCCCGGAAACATCAATCAACGAACTGAGCCCTATACACCCTCTCGTGGCCAGGAGCGCTATACACTTAGCAAGCGGTGCGGGGTAGTTAAGGGGGCTATTAACCCTAGATCACAAAGGCGTGGTCTGTCAGACGACGCAACTAGTGCCGAAAGCTTCCCCCACCCCTTCCCCTCACTCCCCGTTTCTGAAACTCTAGGTACCTTCATTGTGTGACTAGCCCGTGAAATGCACGTAACGTTGTGCGCGTACCGAATTCTGGTACACGTCACTTTAACGCGGGCCCATTTCCGGTACACGCCATTTTTCGTCCAATAGACTACGCCTTAGTAGTTAGGTCAATGATATTTTTGGTGCTTTATTGGCTAATATTGTAAATAATGAATACAAAATAATTGTCTTATCGCACCTAAGTTTTGTTCTGAACATTTAGCAATCGTAATGGGATGATGGCGATCATAACAAAGGTTGCATGACGAGGTACTTCTGGGGACGCTTCTCAAAAGAGATGTGTGGACAGCGCCAAGGAAGCGTCTACTGTGAGAGTCAAGTCATTTAGGTGTATCAGTAAAACCCATTAAAACGTATTTTGTAACTCCATATCATATATGTTCGATCCATTAAATTTAGTGTTTCATTGTAAAAATGAATTTTTCTTTATTTTTACCCTAAGTAGTCTGGCACACTACGCTTTTGTGATAATGCTTGGTACTGGGCGCCTTTGTAATCTAGGGTTAACTGACTGAACGGAAATTGAATACGGAAACACGCTTCTATTTTTCAGTTCGATGTTCAAGGTCTGATAGCAGATGAAACATTATTTGTGACGAATACGGTTGTCAAACCTCACATTCTTGATAAAATATTGTATTATTGATTTGAATTGTATATTTCTGAGAAATCTGAAGGCCTCTTTCTAAAGCCCTGTATACACACCTCCAATGTACCACTCACAGATGGGTCTTTCAGTGCCATTGAATAGCGCTTTGGGGTCTTAGGTTTCAGCAGGTACTGACAAAGAGCGGTAGGACGATGCCAACAGACGCCTACCTAGCCTGCAGTGGCTCTTGAGTACCCAGTTGCTCGTGCTGACAGTCGGTTTGAAAAGACCTTCAACGTTGAGGGTCGAATTTGCCTCATCGCCGTAATCTGTTCTGTGTTGCAAGTGTTGTGCTCGGAGGAAGAAATCCAATATTGTCCGGTTTAAACGTAGTGACTCGTGACATATCGTCAGCTGGACGCGGTTATACATTCAGAATCTTCATAACGACTTTAATTTTTGGTATTAAAGCTCCTGATTTGATAACCTCGTTACAACTGATGATCAGTTTCAAATAACTATATTTAAATTACATAATAATAAAGAGTTCTTTTCTGCTTTTTCAAACTTGTAAAAATGAATAATCACCCATTACCATCCGTGATATTGTGCTTTTTCTTAAATACAATTTTGGAAATGAGTTAGGTGGGTGTAGCAAATCTTTACGGAGTGGAGTGCGGATCCTGGTTTGTAGAGGGTCAGATGGGCATCGGTGGGCTTCTCGCTGAGGTACTGGTGTGGTCGGAGGGAGACACGTGGCGAAGTCCTTAGCACCATGAACGAATATAGAAACTACTTTTTATTTAGAACATTAGGTGTTATTAAATTCAATGATATGTGACTATTTTTGAACGTATCATCTGACACGTGTGAATCTCCACGAAAAAATGTTCAGTGATGGTAATTACGTGTTAAGCATAATGTTTTTAAGAAGATTAGTAATCCTACTATGATATCCTACATAGTAGGATTCCTACTATGGTCTGCTACAACATACATCTACACAGATATTGGTAAATATAACGCAAATCAATTTTATTTTCAAGAACATATTTAACTGTATATTCACAATGAATAATGATGAGTATTGTTCCTGAATTTGTAAACCTTCATTTCATTAGCTTCGAAGAATAAGTGCTAAACCACATAAAACAACATTTTTAGGGTTTTTGTTTTCCCGTATAGTTCATATCTGCAACTTTTCTGTTGTAACGCTTCTACAACTCTTACTTTTGTTCGATGTAATTGCTGAAGCTCAGCTAGTTGTTAAGCTAAGTTGTTGTTGTTAGCATAAATATGTAAAAAACGTATTCATGATGACAATAAATTATCAGTTGTCATTTTCTTAATAGTTTCTCGGTGTGCATGTGATTTTCTGGCCAATATTTTAGTTTTATACTTTCAAACAGTGTTTAATAAATGACGAGTATGTCTCTTAATGAGGAATTACATATGTATTGATAATAATTGATATTTAAATTTATTTTAATAAAGTTGAAAATAGCAATATTGTTAGAAAAGTTTCATGAAAAAAGTTCTTGAGTTTGTTCTTGACTTCCTCGAGAGAGGAAGAAATAGAAATTAACCTATCAGGACGGCTATTATTACAAGTTGAGATTTTTTAGCCCAGTCAATGTCAAATTCGAATGTGAAATTTTGAAACGAGAAATGTAACATTTCCTTCAGTGTATCGTAACACGTTTTATTTTATACAGTAAATCATATTTCCATATTTTTAATTTAAAATTGCAACATGCCTTCATTTCAAAATGGTTTACGTCTATCAACGAATGCTGTACCGGAGCTATTGAATATTTTCATATTCTCAAAACAATTACAATTGATTTTAAAATGGAAAGGAAAGTAAGTGTGGAGCTTTGATAGAGAAATCATATAAACCGTTACGGAAAGTAATACCTACAAAATCTTCTGAATGGTACGAAATAAAATAAAAGAATTGATCATGGAAAATTATAATGTAAAACGCATTTAACGAGAATATAATGATAGGCTATGTACGTATCATTATTAGTAAATACAACGAAGTAATGCTTAACAGTATTATAATTTGTTATGCAACTAATGAAAGTAATTGTATTACAATTATTAATGTTGTGTCGATCATAGGTTACTATAATTGACATTTACATGAGAGATACGAAGTTTTCTTCTATCCGTTGGGAAACTGTGTTGTTGGATACGGCCTCGTAACAATCATTAGTATCAAATTTTGCAGTCCATAAGCTGGTATGAGAATTTAATATTACAATTATTGTAAAATTTTCTTTGACGTTAAGGATGTTGTAAATGCAATTAAAGGTAGAAAGGGTAAAATATATATTAATTAAGGAGTTGATCTGAGTAATTAAGTCTAACGCAATTCGAACTAAAAATAATTTTTAGACTAACGTCAAGCTAAAAAATATTTTTAAAGGATAAAACAGTTTTAAAGCTATGTATTGAAAGAAAGCAGTATATCATTAAAAGGCAATACTTTCCCAATTGAGGTGGAGATTGCAAATGTATGATTGTAAATAAGTAGTTTTGTTTCCTTGAATTTTACGTTCATTAATGAATCTTCTTTAGTCGACTTCCCTCTTGATCACATTAAGAAAGCCTCCGGTGACAAAATCATTCGACCTTTTCGTGCGTTCATATTTCACATTACCTTTAATATTTTCGATCGTATATCCCGATGAATGCATTTTTGAGTAGCAATATAGCATCACTTTTACTTCCACTTCTTTCGGAGACAACTGCATCGTCGGGTGGGTCAGGGACAAGAATACCCGAGTAGGACGCTGAAAAATGAGGCAGGGTGAAGTGGGACGAAACAGATTTCGAACTGGGTGGGACGTAGATAATGGGATGATGCGGATAGGGATAAAGCAGAATGGGATGAAGCGGAATGGGCCGCAAAGGAACGGGGTGAAGCGGAACGGGGTGAAGCGGAACGGGGTGAAGCGGAACGGGGTGAAGCGGAACGGGGTGAAGCGGAACGGGGTGAAGCGGAACGGGGTGAAGCGGAACGGGGTGAAGCGGAACGGGGTGAAGCGGAACGGGGTGAAGCGGAACGGGGTGAAGCGGAACGGGGTCTGAAGCGGAATAATGCGAAACGGAATAATGCGAAACGGAATAATGCGAAACGGAATAATGCGAAACGGAATAATGCGAAACGGAATAATGCGAAACGGAATAATGCGAAACGGAATAATGCGAAACGGAATGGAGTGAAGCGGAACGGGGCGAAGCGGAACGGGGCGGGGTGACACTAAGCAAGATGAGTAGAAGGCAGCACATCGAAAGTGGGCAGGGTGAACTCGATCGGTACGGGCTATGGCGAAGCGGGCTGGGACCGATGGGGCAGGCATGTGTGGGACGGCGCAGGCGAACCGGGCTAAGGAGGGGCGGGGCGCTCGGGAGGAAATAGGCCACACGGTTTATTTTCATCCGCGCCCTTATTTTCTTTTCACGGGGGACGATCGACGAGGGCGGCTGCTGAATTATTCGGTGGTTGCAGCGCGCGACCGCGGGCCGGAGCGCGGGCTCAATTCCTCTCTTCTTCTTCCCTCCCACACACTTCCTCGCGGTGCCTTCGGCTTTTCCTTCCTTGCTTGCTTCCTTCTTGTCCGTTGCGCAAAACGCCTTCCAGAACTTGATATTCTTCCTGCGCTTTGCTTTTTATGTTCCGTTTCCTAATGGCTGTTATATAGCTCCGAGGAAAACTCACTTAGCTAGATGGGTACCATCTTAGAATCCTTTGTAAATACATATTAAAGTGTGTTGTAATTATTGTTGCGTATTTCCTTCCTCTTCTAGTGTTATTTGTTTCCGAATGTTGGTGACACATTTAATAGATCCTATGTATTTCCTTTCGGGCAATTATTGAGTGATAAATGCTAATTCCGATTTTTTAGAGACGATGTGAGGTTAGGCTCACATCGTCTCTGCAATATTATCAACGTTCGGAATGTTTCTATCTTTTATCGAGTTTGGTTTCGTATTCTATTTTAGATATTAACGTCGTTGAGTTTATATTGAGCAAATAAAGTAAGCAGTTGAAGTTTGTAAACCAAGCCGATAGTTGACATTTAAAATCTCGAACTTTGTGTTGTTTATCAAACACTTTTAGTGATACTACCTTTTAAGAAAATAATCACATAAAAAGAAATACCTTTTCTTCAAATAGGGTGACCCATGCGTCATATTTATCTACAACCCATTTGTTTTGATAGTTTCTAATGGACAGCAGATACAAAATCTTTGACGAGGTGAGTGGTTAAGGCTGGGTTTTTCTTCCGCTGTTACACTGTATGTCGATTCAATGGAACAGTATTAAGAAAAATATTTTAAAGAAATTTGTATCATGAAACCACATAGGTTTCTGACAATTGCAATGTACGAAGGTAATCGCAAAAGTAAGGTCTTCTATTTTTATACATGCAAAGAAATGTTGTTTTCAACAAGATTTACATCAATTTAAAACTTGAAAAGTTATCTATTTTTCCACATAATCGCCATTTCTGTTGATGCATTTTGTAGACGCTGCAGCAATTTCTGTATGCCAGTCATATCAGTTCTCTGCTATGTCGTTGAGGAAGTCTTTAACCTCGTCTTTCATCTCGTTATCGTTGCTGAAGCGCATGCGCCCAAACGTTCTTTCATATTAGGAAACAGGTGGTAATCTCTGGATACCAATTCCGGACTATATGGTGGGTGGGTGATGATGTCCCACCTAAACTTTTCCAGAAGAGCGACGGTTTGACGGGCGACGTGGCATGAGCATCTTGACGGGCGACGTGATGTGATGAGCATCTTCGAGGAGAGTGCCTACGCCTTTACTCAACACTCCTCTTCTCCGGTTCTGAATCGCCCATCTAAGCTTTTTCAGTTTCACAATACCTGCCAATGTTCATTGTGGTCCCAGATGTTGTAAAGTCCGCCAACAATACCACATTTCGATCTCACTTTGCGCAGACTGTGATGGTTGCAATTTTATTGGTTTGAGAAAAGAGGGATCTCGCCACTGATATGTGCTCGTTGTTTGATCTCCAGTGAGAAGTGGAACGCCGAGGTTTCGTAGTTCGTGACAAATGAATCCAAAACGTTGACCTGTGTGTCATAGCGTGGTGCGCGTAGTCTAGTATAGGAGTGTGGTAAACAATAACAACAACGTTACCAACAACTGTACAAATACTTTCCCGGCGACCTCAGCTCTCTAAAGACCTTACTTTTGGGATTACCCTCGTATTTTGTGTGTATCGGTTTCCAATCCTTGTAGTTTCGTTACGCTCTTTGAGTGATTATGTGCTGCATTATACCAGCACTGATAACTTGGTTCCTACAATGGTACTGTATGAAAATTAAAAGAAAGGCACACCTATATTTATAATGAAATTATCTTTTTCTATTCACTTAAACTAGAAATAAATAGGAGCTGATAAAAATGCATTCCAACGCATAAATATATATTTTATAATGGTTCGTAAATTTTTGATAATCTTTCATAAATTTAAAATATATTGGGAATTGGGGATGTTTGCGTGGCGGAACGAAAATGTTGGACACTTGACATAGTTCAACTGACTAATAAGACTTTTTCTGCAATGCGGGCGAATACTTCTCGAAAAACGTCAGCACTAACAAGTCAGTTAGAATACATTTCAACTCAAGAAGTTTAGAAAGGTTAAGTGGGCCGAAATGCTTCGAGAAAAAGTTTCAACACAAGATCGTGACTTGAAATGCTTCGAGTTCGCCAACGAAGTGAACTTCGCAAAAGACATTCTATGGTGTGTCATGCAATACCGTCGAGGAATTCTCTACTCTTATTTTTGGAACTTGTTTGCTTTTAGTGGGAAGCTACAAGGAGCACCACCTCCCTTGCGTGTTGATCGCAATGCATTCAGTTACAATTGCTTCACTTGCTAATAGTATAATGCAAGATGTGTCAAATCTGACCGGTAATTAATCACTTATACTCATTAAGAGCGCAGACGGAGTGTTCATAGGCAGATAGAGAATTCGTGATGAAATGCATAGTCTGATTGTTTGTTTGTTAAAAGAGAAATATGTCGTGAATGCATTACGTGCATGCATTTTAACACGTTTTCAGAATTAACACGAACTGAGACATTTCTCACTGTGTTTGGGATTTGATGCGAGGACGCATCTGCATTTAGGCCGGAGGAGGTCCATTTCAATATTTCATCTGACACGCAAAATTTCTTACGTTTATAGGACAAATAAATTTAGTAATAGAATACATCAGAGTTGAGAATGACAGATTTCACTATTTAAAGTACGCATAATTATACCTTTCTGCACTATTTATTTCATTTAAACTACTTCAAGATGAATAACTCAGCAAAGACCCCACTGTTGGCAAGTAGCTACCGTTAAGAAAATTATCATTCGGACTACTCTATGCTACCTAGTATTTTTGAACTCGTGTAAAACGTCTCCTTCTCCCTCTTGTTGTTCTTCCTCTTTCTTCTTTTACATTTTTTTTCTTCTGCTCCCCACTCTAGGAGTTCATTCCCGACGTCTTCCCATAGAATTTTAAAATACCCTGCATGGAGGCAGTAGCCAGATTCCAACATACATGTGGAAACGATTACAACACGAAAGACACTCGCATTTTGGCACATTGGGCACGAAGCGAGTATGTAATGTATAAATTACAGCCCTATATTATCGCGAGTGATTTACGCATACGCCACAGAAATGTATAACCTGTGTTGATATTGAACGGTGTATAAATGAGTGGTTGACGCGTATTCCTGCAGCGGGAGCGTATAAATACAAGGCCGTTTCCATATGGATCTGCGCGTTTTGTTTAGCCTTTTTTTAACGCGACCATCCTCACGTACAGGAAAACACGGAGTTAATTTCGCCCGTTTGAAATCCAGTAGCGGCAGCGCTGTCGTCGGTCATAAATCAGACATATGCGCAGCGATATTGGGTGCGAGTGAGCGAGCGGTGGAGGCCCCGGGAGGAAGGATGGCGTGGACGTGCAGTGCGGGTCGGGGACACGAGACGATTTTTTTGGCAACCAGCGACAGCATATTGATAATTGAACACGTGAGAGATCCGAGTATTTAATTAAGTAGGAGTAATTCAGTGGTAATTGCTCAAGTAATATCAGAGCTCAAGATAAGCTGTGTCTGTAGTTTGTTGTAAAATGCGTTGCAAATTTTGCGTTGACTGGAGTAAAGGATTCTTATTATAATCGTGGAGGCCGAAGGCTGAAGTCTCACCGTCAACTTGGAAATACGCATGAACACGTTGTAGGGATCGAGGACGCGAGAATATTTTTGCGTCAAACAGCTACAGCATATTGATAATGGATCACATTAGAGTTCCGTGTATTTAATTAAATATGTGTAAATTACTGTAATTAGCGGCAGGGTGCAAGGGCAAACGCCGGAGTCTCACCGTCAACTTGGAAATGCGCGAGCAAAGTAATTTGAATTGACCGTATCTACTTTCAATTTTCTCCAAGATAAATGAACAAAACTATCTAAAAATGAATGTTGAAATCACCACTCATTGTACACCGCATTTCATTGTTTCATTTATCAATTTAACTTTAGTCATTATTAAACAAATTGCATGCGGGTCGAAAAGGCGTTTTGCAATTGACATTTGGAAGGTAAGGAAGAGAGAAATTAAATATCATAAGAGGGTGGAAAAAATTGAATGTTTTGAGAATGCATCTGTGAGAAAATGGATTTTTTGTGAATACGATATAGTCATAAGCTTGCTTAGCCAGTCATACGTATTTTGAAGATCAATTAACCACGCTCTTTTCGGCGTGTGCATACAGTTACTTAAAAATCATTGTGGCGAACATTAGGAAGGAAAATGTTTCAAGTTCAGATTCTCTAATTGATTTATTATTCAGCTTTGTCGACATGCCGTGACAGTGTACGTCAAGGGAGACATAGCGCAGGTCGTCCAATCAGGTAATGGAAAGGGAGTGCTGCAGGGGAAGACTGATTCAACCTAGAAAACGAAGAAATGTCTTTTTTTATATTTCGAACAAGGTTTTGAATTTTTAAATTAAATATTTTTTTTAGTTTGGAAAGCTTTCGATTTAGGAAAAAAAAATATTTCTTACTTTCAAACTCTCCTTATCACCAACAAGGAAGGTTATACCGTTTTGAGTAATATTTGAAAATTCGAAGTTTTTAATGAACACTGTTTTTGTGCCAGATACAAACATTACATACAGAAAATTGTTTGTCGTTCACTTCAATTCAGTTTCTATGTATTTGTCCACAAGATTTTGATAGACAGCTTATATACAAAAATCCTACTATTAATTTATAAACATATATATCCAGTGTTTGCTTTGAAATTTCGGAGCGACGTTTTGGGGAACTCATTTCGGACCAGATGTTTCAGTGCATTTCTTTGTCCGTACTTAAAACTAATAATACTAACACATGACGTGAGGCCATTCGTAAAACTTCTTGTTTGATTTCTTTAAAATGGCTTTACTTCATTCAAAATTACAGGAACACTTATTTTGTAAACTGTGAATTAAATAATTTAAAGTACAGGCGAATAAATTGTATCAAGAAAATATCTGGTTTCAATAATGAAGCTGCAGTAACCGTCTGAATGAAGATATTTTCTGCAATATTCGAAAATCCAGAGGTTTGCAAGGAAACACGACTTAACCACATTTCTGTGTCAATTTTTTTCTTGAGTGTGGTGTCTTAAATTTGAAGCCGCTATTGAAAATGGAAAGAAAATAATATGAACTGTATATGGAGTATCGCCATAAGTTAAAATATTGTTTCAAATTACGTTGAGGCGGGAGATGAATAGTTAGTGGAGAAGAACCATTTTAAACAAAATTCTGGTTCGCTTTGGATGTTTTCCCGGCTAGTGTTGCCCTTCATTATTTTATTTATTATATCTTTGAACCTCATTATCAGAATATAATTCTCTACCGTCTTATAACTGGATTTTATTCTCATTAAGGCTAACAAAAGTCATTTCCGAAAGCTATGACTGACCCAGCATGTGAAAATATATACCCGACGAAGTGCATAAGCTCCTCTTTTCAAAGATTATTTAAAACTAAGGGATATTCCGCGAGATTCTTCCTTTTGCACGTGCCCACAATACCCTCTCTCCGATTCGCAGTTGGTGAGATTCCGCATGTATATTCCCCATGATTTAGGAGCAGAGAAGCGAGTACACAAGTGTCACAAAAGGTTTGAATTTCCAGTACCCAAGCTCTGGCGCTACAGAAAAGGTGACTAATCACGAGGAAGAGCAGAGCGCAAGTTTGGGTCCTTTCAGTTGAAATCTGTAGCCAGCGCTTCCTGCTTTATTGTTTCTATAATGGAGTTGGTAACAGTATTCACAGATTTACAACCAACGAAAGCACCGCTTGCAAATTGCGCGTGGCTCGTGTCTTGACACCTTGAGAAGAGGATACAGACAATGGCGCTAGACCGTCTTGTCCCCGAAGGGAAGACGCACGTTGTCGCCCCACGCCTGGAAATTAGAGGGCGGGGTGGGGGCAAGGACGGAGGACACATGGAACGTTGCCAGCCACCGCAGCGGCGATTTACGCGCCGTCGCCATATCGACACGGGCGCTGATGCATGTTAACACCCCAATTGAACGGAGCTGCGCGCCACTGCCCCCCGGCACGCCCCCTTTCCCTTTCTCACTATCCCTGTCCCTCCCTCTTTTTCTCTTTCCCACACTGGCAGAGGTGGCTCAGGGTATCAACTGATGTCACTACGTGCTTCTGACCGGAAGATCCTAGGTTCGAGTCCCGTCGGTGGCAGGATTTTCAACACTACCTTTTCAGCTAGGTCGACTTCAGTCGCTGACTGGAGGAGAATTCTAGCGGCCGGCTGCTCTGATTAGTAGTTTTCCGTGGGTTCTCCGATTAACACCAGGCGAATGCCGGAGCAGTGCCCTATCAACCGGGCTACGGACCGCGCACGATCTTTCCTTCCTCTTCTTTGGTATATCATCATTCCTTACATACACACACTAAAACTTATATACAGGTCACTATCACACCTGTCCGGAGACCAATCGGAAACTGCGAGCTTGCCTCGGCTAGGGCGGTGCCCCACTGGTGGGAGATACCTGGTTGAGTAAAACCCCTTTGTTCGAAGATTAGTCGGTGCCGGAACTCTCCATTCAGCAGGTAATGATCATCGCCACCTCCCGAGAAAAAAATCACTACACTTACGGTACCGATGACCTTAGCAATTGACGCGCCCGGAATCACTAATCAATCTATGAATCAATCAATGCTTTCCCTCCTTTCCTCTCTCTTTTTCTCTCTCTCGCTTTTTCTTTTTTTTCTTTTTCTTTCCCCTTTTTTCTTTTCCTCTTTTTTTTTCTTTTTCTCTCTACTCTCTTTTCCCCCCTCTTTATCTCGTTATTTCTCTTTCTTTAACTCTATCACTCCATTTATCTCTTTCTCATCTTCCGCCTTCCCTCCTTTCTCGTTCCCTTGGCTGCCGCGACGATCATTTGATTTACGCGCTGCGACGACATATGTGCCATTGGCCAAGATTGCTAACGCCTCTGCACCCCACCCTCGTGATCCTCAGTTGACGTATGGGGACGTCAAGAGGGTGTCTGTTACGTATTGGTTGTATGTTTGCGCCAAGCAACTTAAGTCTTGTGTTATTAAAATGGAATAAATTGTTTATTTTTCACAACTAATCAAAATGATATCACTTAATCCACATCGATTAAAGCTTACTATGAGATCACAAAGAAATGTTTCTCACAAAGAGTTTAGAACCGTTCCTTCTCATTAAATTCATTCGTATTAAACTTAATCACTTTTACCAACTATGACCCTAAAGGACGAGCCTTTAGGCTGAACTATTCAAAGTGAGCTTTAAGAAAGTAAAGCCTACTTTGAAATACATAAAAGTTTAAAAAAATATAATTTTGATCATGAATTTAGTCTATCGAGTAACTTTAACTTTTGATGTTCAATGTTTTGTCCATCAAATACATGACTTCACCTTTTTCTCAAATTGCTTATTACGTGTTTCATTTCGCTGTGGTCATGAATTTTGGCTTGGATAAATACAACTTACGATTTCTTTTGAAATCATGATATATGAAATCAGAATTTTAGTCAGTGATGAAATCAAAAAATGAAGTCAGTGATGAAATCAAATGAAATCAGTATTTTATTTTTCAAGATCATTTTTTTATATTTTCTCTTGTTATCGTCGCCATTTGGTAGCAACTTAACATTGATTTAATATTTTAAAAATCGCTGAACAGCACTGTTTTACTTCATAACACTTCACTCAGGAAGTGTCAAGATCGTTGACACTACACATATCTTACCTTTCAAATCAACAGTTAACGTGTTACATAAAAACGAATTTAAATTTCACACTTAACTGATAATTTCATATACTTTTTGCCAAAATCTTGTACTCTTTTCGCTTTTCAAAGCATCAAATATTTGGTAATCATCTTTAATATCGCACCATTTACAGCCAAGAATGTAATTACAGAGATTCCTGTGTCTTATGCGTATGTTTTTGAAGATTTCTTCCGTTGTTTTCTACGGGAGTCTCGATGGCCCAAACCGTCATAATCTCAAATGGCATCTCACTGACTAGCAATGAAATGCATTTCCCTGGGAGAATATTTCGCCTATCCGCCACTTCATCTCGAAGCCATTCTCGTTATAAAGGACACTTTTAGCCGCCTCCTCCTCGGCGTTTATGCAAGCCCTGACGTGTTCATCCCCGGCGCGGGGGCGCGGGCGGGGGCGGGGGCGGGGGTGGGGGGTGGGCGGCACGCAAACTGGAAGACGCCTTCTCGCGCGAGCTGTTTCAGTGTATTTCTGTCGGCTGTCGCGTGGAGATCGACTCGGGTCACGAGCGACGAGGAGACCCGCTCCTCTCCGGGCATGTGTGTGACCGTCGAGAGGCAGTTGTTCCTCGGACATTATGGCGGTAGGACGTTTTCAAACGTGGGCCTCCTCGAGGGCTTGAAAATGCCGAAGAAGAGGTCATATGATTTGTGTTGATTCTAATGTTCGGAATCTGCTGGACCTTATGTAATTATGTGTTCGGTTTGCTTTTTGTCTCGCGATTTAAAATGTGCATTTTTTGTTTAGAATGAAGATACTTGAAGCAAAATGTACTCCACTTCAGTTCTGTGTCAAGTGTGGTGCTAATGTCAGATGTGATGTTTGCAGTTGTGTTGTGCTGTCTTGTGATAATTCCATTT
Organism: Teleogryllus occipitalis; assembly: GCA_011170035.1. Taxonomy (NCBI): domain Eukaryota; kingdom Metazoa; phylum Arthropoda; class Insecta; order Orthoptera; family Gryllidae; genus Teleogryllus; species Teleogryllus occipitalis. The sequence goes on along the minus strand of BLKR01001181.1, from coordinate 41,934 downwards.
CCCAAGGGGTCGAATTTGTTTTTTCATAGTAATTGTAAGAATCTGAGTGACACAATGATATCTCGTGTGGCGTCGATAACCTTCAGTGATGTGGACGAAGGGGAGCTGTTGCCAGAAGTCGTAACGAGAAAGGTAAATGCACGCAACGACTTAGAATAGCATAGTGTAGTCTGAGTCGCCAATCTTAAATGCAAGGTTTTGTAATCCGAATAACTGGTCATAAATTATACCTTCATACATTTATTAAACTGTCATTTTAGACATGCAATCCATCTTGAGTTAACAAGGGTTTTTTGAGATATACAAGTGTTATAGCTTGTACAGGTAGTTTTTCGTTGTTAAGTCACAAATTTATTCAAACATATTCTTGAATATAAGATGTAATGTTCACTAGTTTCAGTACTCCGGAATTTCCTTTCATTAATTGTCAGAAGTACTTTCCCGAGAAATTTGTCTCGGCGATAATACCTCAGTGTGTCGACATGAAAAATTACAATGAGGGAACTTTCATCTTCTTTCACTTCCCTCTATCTTCTCATTGCATATTCAAATCAGTGACGAAAACATATATCGATACGCATATTATGGCATCATATAGTTGAGAATATTTGGACAAATAAACGATGGCTTTTTCAATATCATGTTTCTTTCTCTTGACTTTCTCCTATAATGATTGTTATTTTCTATTCAAAAAATTTCAGCCCCCCTCCGAAAAATAAATCACGAGTTTGCTGAATTAACCTGTAACACGCACGTCATTCTAAATAATTGTAACTCGAAGTTTTGTTTGATCAAAAGAGCCCAAGGGTTTTATTTTCATATATGTTAATTATTAAGATGTGGTCCAATTTTAACAGAGGTATGTATTAATGTAAAACTTTGCTTTGTGTGTGCTTATTTCTACAGACAGAACTAGATGTGAGTCCCCTTTTTCTGTATTCTGAAACTCAGAATGTTCGTGTTAGAAATAACATGTTAAATGTCTTATAAAATGTGCAGAACATTGTAAACTGAAGTTTTGTGAAAATGGATTCCTATGTTTTATGATTTATTATAATGGAATGATTTCCCTGCCATAATATTGAAATTAACTTACCCATTCAGTGAGTAGAAATGAATAGTTGAAGTTATGGGTTAGTCAAATAATCTCTAGTTATTAAAATAATTACAAAATAGTAAAGTACTCCATGATTTTCCTACCCTTATGATATTTTTAGAAGTATCTCGTGAATATCCATTATCTTCAAGTAAACGTCCAAATACTGTGTTCATCCAAACGACACCATTCATGAGTAAAAGACGTGAAAATTTTCCTTGTGCGAGATAATGACATCGGCAAAAATCCCACTTATGTATTGATAATTACTTGTCTACTAATTCATAATAGGCGATAATACGGCATTAGTGATTTATTAACTACTTAATGTGATTTAAACCTTCATATCTAAGAATGAAGATGCTAATTATTGTGACATCTTTTAAATTGTTGTATCACACAAGCCACTAACTTTTACACCAATCCGGCCTATTACTACCAAATTTCAGAACTTTTTATTTACTAATTTAACTTTTTTAATATCTTGTTTGTAAAATATTCGACATTTTATTTATTTATTTATTTATTTAATTTCAATGTACAATGTTGACCACTGTTTCAGTACCGTTCATTAAAAGGAACAGATTATATAATTAGTGTTTCCCAATATTTGGAATCAACTCTTTAACACTTACGTTCTCTGACTACTTATAATAAATAAATTAACCTGAATGTTTTGTTTATTGAATACGAGGAAGTTGTATGTAGGGTTTGTTTCACACGTTTCGCAATTTTAAATTAAAAAACAAATTTTCCTTCTTTATTTGTTGTAAGTTGTAACTTACAGAAGTAATTTTTTTTAAAATATTTGTCAGAACTAGGTTTTTTAGTGTTGTGATTTGGAATTCCCGAGGGGTTTATATCGCAAACTTTAATTTTTTTCTCATTCCACATTTTGACCTTGTTCTACTTTGGTATTCCAGATCGATGACTAAAGACAGCAATTTCAGAATTGTTCTGATCGGGATGACTTTAACCTTGAATATCTACGAAACTAAGTAGTGTATATTCTTTTTAAATGTTAATTTTAGTATTTCCATTAACACATTTCTTCAAAATATGACATTCAAAAGAATTTTGATCATTATTAACATGTATTCCTTATTGTAACTTGTTAATATCTCGCTATTCTAACGTATTTACAACTGGTTCCAATATTTTATTTGGTGACGAGAATAGCCAGAGCTTTACGTCTAGCACCTTTTCGATACGTGAAATGAAACAAGGGATATTATTTGCAGTAATATGCACATTATTTTCTGCAAGTTGGAGAATTTTTACGTACAATTACGCTCTAAGAAATGAGCAATACTTCGGGATAAATTTATTAACCTTCCGTTAACCCAAAGCGAGCGCGTAGAAGCACTGCATTCTGCATCGAGAAAATAGTATTTTACACCCTCAAAACTTGTATTATTTAATTGAAGAAGAAATAATTAAAACTCACAACTATTCACCATTACATTTTTAATATTAATACATCTTACAAATCACAAAAATGTGGCTACTTTCAGGTATAGAATAATATATAACACATTGTTTTAGAAAGCCTTATAAAACAAAATATAACAAAGATTATAAAAATAAAATAAACTAAAAAATTGTTATTAAATAGTAAAAGTCATTAAATGAAATAGTCTACTGTCCTTATATTGTGGAAAGGCAACAATTGGTTTTCACCAAGTCGTTTCCTGTAACTCAAGAAGATGCCTGATTTCTTCTTCTGTTACACAATTTTCAGTCCTTCAGCAAAGAGAAACAAAAATAAGACAAGTAATAGGAAAAAATCAAAAAAAAAATACTTTAAACATCTTTGATTTTGTTTACAGTGTTCGAAAAAACATGTAAACGAACAATCTGAAAAGGTAAAACGTTCATTTGGAATACTAAAAGTCCATACATGAGTGGGCGCGGTAGAGAACGGAATGCTGCGGATAGAACGTATCTTCAAATCCTTTTTACTACTGATAGGAAGAAGGCAAAGGAACGGGGGTTCTCGCTTTTCGTTTAGAATGTTGCCAAGCGAGAATATTGAAGCCCCCTGACATGTGAAATCGCCGTACTCACTTTGAGTACAATAAAAACACAAATGCTCCCGTTGGAAGGTTTAACTAATAAATCTCAATTATTATAGCATAATACCTTGGATCGAAGTTCATGTTATATCATAGTTATTTCCTACATTTTTATATTTTACACGTAATTTGCACGTGGTGTTTTTCAAGGATCGATTTTAGGCCCTATTCTGTTCCTACTTTACATAAACCATATGCCCTCGACGATTCGAAAAGAAGAACAGTTCTCTTTGTGGATGATACGAACAACCTTTGCAATTAAGAAACCGTAAATAGTACAATATCAGATGCTTAAAATTGGTTCCGAAACAACAAATTAATAGTAAACGAAAAGAAAACGGTTTTAATGCAGTTTTCCATTTCACATAAACAATTCTGTGCTCCATTGAAAATGAACGGTGTACCATTGACTGATGTTAAAGCAACAAAATTTGTAGGTCTCTCAATTCAGTCAAACCTTAAATGGAAATAGAGTTTATTACATGGGAGCGGTTTTTCATTCAAAATTCAAGTAGTATATGACTTAGTGTAGGGATCACAGAATTTTGAAACTGTACATAGAATTCACTTCTCCCCATAGCACGCCATACGCAGTTTAATTTTTGTTTTTTTGACGTAAAATAAATAAAATTAAAATAAACTTTGAATAATATATTTCATAAAACAAATTTTTCGATTTTTTAGTAAACCCTGCTTTTATGTTTTATTTTATGTTCACTACAAATAATTGCATTCAGCAAATCCTGCTATCAACCTTACCTTACTATAGGTAACAAAATTTATGAAAAACAATTTCCAAATAATAATCAAAACTCCCTCGCCTCGTTGATGTTTTCCGTAGATATCACAAGAATGCTGTATAAGAAAGTACATTGAATACTTACAATAGATGGTCACAAACAATCGTTTTAACGATCACACAACATATATTCTCTATGCAAGATCAACTGTTCTTTCATATCCCACAAACTCGCCAAGTTGCGCATTACGCCATCTTGCCGTTTCCATTCTAGCCGAGCATTTCAAATAACACGTTTCGAAGTTTTATTTATAAAGGTAAGCTGTGATCTATTCAATATACAGTGACCTCTATTCCTAATTTTTTTCTCTTCTTTTTGGTAACTCACTTGTTTAAAATCGTTCACTGGGAGCAGAATAGGAGGGACATCAAAATTGTTATCTTTACAGCTTTAATATATATGATAATTTCTCGTTGCACTGCAACTTACTTTGCGTCTTGAAAACATTGGTTCATAGAACAATAGGATATTGTGCCGGTATTATGACTAAAATTGACGTATTCCTTTATTACACTTATAATTCCATTGTTACGTAGTGCTAGTGTTAGACGTACGCAGATTAATTATTTTATACGAGATGAACTTAAATTATTCTGATTCGTAACATTATATTTCTTATTTTCTTTCGAGATCTTGAGTTAATAACAACTTGAACGCGATATTTTGTGGCCTCCTTGACGTTGTGGTATTCTCACAATTTTATTCCATTTTCAGAAATACTCATGCATTTGTTTAACTCGTACGGATATACCAAACAATATAAATCATTACTGTAAAAGTTATTTTTTTTACTGAAACTCAATTTGGATTGTTTGTAATAACCGCGCTACGTCTGTTGTACTAACAAAAATTTAAGGGAATATTTAATGGGGAGTCATTTTGAATATCACTGCTATCACTTTAGGAATGTCACTTTAGGAACATGAAAAAACCTGGTCTTAACGGCGTAGGACTAATTTTCTGCGTTATTCACCATTGTAACGCGTGTTGCAGCGAAAGAATATTGCGGGCTGTATGTACTTTGCTGTTTCCCGTGAGTTCTATTTTCTCTTCTGAAATCTCTTCGATACACACGTGGCCGGTAATCTCCTATTTGCAGTAGCACACTCACGCTTTTGTGGAGATTGCGTCGTATAATTGGTACAAAGCAGTCCTCCTTCCACAGAATACTATCTCCAGAAGGGAAAGAAATGCACCACGTGCCGTCACAGCCCAGTCACCCAACCCCCTTAGGTTCTCACTTTCCCACCGCTTCCCCGGAGCTCCACGCCGCCACCCCACTCTGGGAACCAATCGGAGACTGCGATTCGACAACCATTGCGGATGTTTTGGCCGGCCCGCTTGGACGTGCTCCAAGTCCATGAAGAAAAATTACTTCGGGTAGTAAAAGGGAGGGGCGTAGCATGCCCCCACTTTCCAGAGACTCGCCCTTCCATTTAGGGTTTTATTGTATGGTGTTTTCGTACAAAGATGACAGACTACAAGATGGAAACCCTTGACTCAGCGATGTTGACTGCTCCCCCTCGAGGAACTAAAGTGTGTCGCTTCGATGGCGTGATGGAACAAAGCAATTTAGCATTCACTGCTTTTAAAGCAACTCTCTGATAATTTATGGGTAGTAATAATATGTATGAGCTATTTGGTATCAAGAGGAAACATATTTTCTGATTTACGTAGTATCTGCTTTTGTCTTGTAATAGAAGACTTACAAACAACATAATAGATTTTAATCCACATTGTTTTGCAAAACTAATACAATTTACAAAATTACAATTGAGTTCTATAATTTTCGGTGATTTGTTCGTGAAATCAGTTGTAATATCAGAATAACTCACTCTTACATTAAACGAGACTGTTATGTCCAAGAATAATGTCAACTTGTCAAAGACAATAATATTGTAGGATATTTTGAAAGTTGTTTTTTGGTGTAGAATGTATTTAAACTAATGTGATTGATGTAGAATATTTCATGCACTTTTCAGAATTTTTCCGAGTACAATTATACCCCCAGTATAATTTATTGCATTTTTAATTATTTTTTCCCGCATAATATCATCACAATTAACTAATATTTCGAGTTCACAAATTTATTTCAAATTCTTGCGTTTCTTCGTCTTTCTGGACTGTTTTCCTTCAAAATAGAATTTTACCATCTCCTTCGATTTCAAACATGTGAATTTACATCCCATCGCCATTCAAAATATAATATTTCTTGCAAAGGTCTATTTGGGGAGATCGTTCAAACCTTAGAGTTATTACCAAAGCAAATATAAAAAGTCCACACAACAGAATCAGAAAACTCACTAACTGAGGATATACGATTATAATGTAATGGATTCATGTCTAAGGCAGATATTGGAGCCAAGTATTTATCTCTTGAGAGAACCGACCTATATACTCAATTTAGAGTGGAAAGCAAAGTCACAAACTTCTTGTTGTCTATTCTACACTTATGTAGCGAGTAAATGCGTTTGTTCGTCATACTCACGAATAGACTTCTGCGGAATACCATTCGGAGCAAGTGAAAAGTTTAGAAGATATTCAAAGTGTCTCGATGTTGTGGTAGAGAACTTATCACTTTTTTTCTCCAGAGGTAATAAACTGATAATTCAATTCCCCAAAAAAGTTGTATCAATTGACACGTTTTTTTAATTCGATGTACAATATTCTGGAAGAATTTTTAGTGGTGGTTTCGAGTTCAAGAATGAAATGAAGAATTAGTACACTGCCTTTACGGCACAACATGAATTGATTTTTTGTCATTTGATTTTTCAGATTGTTGATAATTAAACAGTGTTGCAATAATTGCAATGAAGTCGCCGCCCCTAAAATTTGAAACGGAAATTTGCAGTTATCGAGTTACTTTACATAAATCATCAATATTTTTTTAAAATATCTCCAAATGTTTTTCTGTTTTCTCCTCGATAGAGTAAAAGACACTTAAAGAAATGGCATACGTAACATTTTCGTTGATTATTGAATTTTCAAAAATTTATAATAATTTTTTTCGCCATCTTCCTACAACTACGATATTCGAAATATATATCTTTTCTTCATAATATCTTATCATTTTTTCTTTATTTTTTTCCTCATATGTAACAATGAACGGTGTAGAAAGTGGTTCTGGTCGCATTTTCAGCGAACACTCCGTTTTTTTTCGAAAATTTGCATTGAAAATTGACATTACATATTACATAGCCATTCGCAATAATACGAGAAAGAATGTACTATTGTAGCACCACCAGTTTATTATGGAGTTTGGTAATCTCAATAAAAATACTTACCATGAAAATACCAAACAGTGGCGTTACGCTAACCTAGTGTTTTTAGATAGCAACCGTCCATAGGTACATTGTGATAAAGTGAGATATTTGATAATCCTGGTTTCGTTAACAAAATATATATTTTTAAAGGTTACAGCCATTTCACTTTTGAAGGAATCCCACACAGATCATTTCAGGCGCAATCAATAATTTTCAATATATAATAATATGTTGCTTCCCTTCTTACAAAATACCGTTTTCTTCTCATCACGGTTCTCAATTGAGGTCATGACCTCTGTGATCTCCCGCGGTTCAGCCAGAGGCCCCTCCTTCGCCTGTTCGAGTTTCCCGGTCCCGCGGCTCCTCGTATAGGGGCGGCTCTGGGGGCGGCTGGGCCGAGGACAAGCCACACTGGGCTATCGACTGCAGCGCCCTGTGTCTTATATAAATAACGTGGCGTGCCTCCGCGCCGGGCCGCCGCTATTCCGGGAAGCCCTCAAAGACCCGCCTCCACCCGCCTTCGCCGCCACCGCCACCGCTCTCGCCGCTACTGCCATCGCTGCCGCAGCCACCGCCATCGCTGCGTCCGCCATCGCTGCCTCCGCTATCGCTGCCACCGCCATCGCTGCCACCGCCATCGCTGCCACCGCCATCGCTTCCACCGCCATCGCTTCCACCGCCATCGCTGCCACCGTCATCGCTTCCACCGCCATCGCTGCCACCGCCATCGCTGCCACCGCCATCGCTTCCACCGCCATCGCTTCCACCGCCATCGCTGCCACCGTCATCGCTTCCACCGCCATCGCTGCCACCGCCATCGCTTCCACCGCCATCGCTGCCACCGCCATCGCCACCGCCATCGCTTGCCACCGCCATCGCTGCCACCGCCATCGCTGCCACCGCCATCGCTGCCGCTGCCAACGCCATCGCTGCCGCTGCCAACGCCATCGCTGCCACCGTCATCGCTGCCACCGCCATTGCTGCCACCGCCACAACCGCCGCCACTATCACCGCCATCGCCGCTACCGCCACCGCTCTCGCCGCTACTGCCATCGCTGCCGCAGCCACCGCCATCGCTGCCACCGCCATCGCTGCCGCCACCCTCGCTGCCACCGCCGTCACCACCGCCACCTCCGCCGCTACCTCCGCCACCGCCGTCACCCGCCGCCGCCGCCCCTCCGCCACCGCCTCCACCGCCATCGCCGCCGCCACTACCGCCACCGCTGGCGCCGCCATCTCCGCCACTGCCACCGCTGCCAGCGGCGCCAGCGCCACCGTCACCGCCTCGGCCCTCACCTTCCTCCCCCCATCTCCCATACGGTGCCACCACCACATCCATCGATACTGCCTCACCTCCACTACGGTGCCATCACCAGAACCACCGAATCCTGCACCACTGCTACCGCATGTGTCTGTGCCACGGTCATCGCCATCTCTGACATCTGTCACCGCCACTGTCGCCGAAGCTGTGACGTTGAGAGTCGCTCGATGACGTTACTAGGCCTAGGTTGCCGTAGGTTTGTTCGTTGGTGGATGGACGTCCTGTGGCCGTGATCTATTGATCGGAGATTCCCAGATCTCACAAACGAAAGGATAGCGGTAGTATTAAATTGTCTAAATATTGCTCGACGTCGCTGCTATGAATAGGTTTGCGAAGGGGGGGGATGCTTCAAGGGCCAATACTCGATTCCTCTGGAATTTGGCTCTGACAGAAGAATGGTAAGTTTTGCAGTGGATTGTTCGTAATGTAAATTTTGTTCTTCAATCCCTAAATGGATGCTCGGTTTCCGTCTTCAATTTGCTTATTCGCATTATATTTGGGAGGAGGTATATATGTATATTGGTTTTTACAAGAATGTCTCTGGGCTATTACGTATAGCGGTAATTAAAAATAATCAGAATATTGACGCATGGTAAACTTTAATACGTTTCAAACTGCAGATCACGTATTTAAGGCATGAGTCAAGACTTCTTCCTCTACACTAATTAATTCATTTAATATTTAAGCTGTAACTTTTGATCTCATCTTTTTCAATAAATTATGTAAAATATTTTAGCGATTATTTGGTGTTGATCGGCAAACTAACACAATCTCGATTTCCTTCCTTTTTTTCAAGAACACTCATTCTTATTAATGGAAATTTGAGTATCTTGATAGATAAGTCAGTTAAAGACGGCAGTCGCAATTAAAATATCCATGTTAATATTATTTGCTTCATTAATTTGACTCTACGCACATTGAAACAAACCCGTGGATTTGCGGCGTACCTGCAATCCATCCAAAATGATCTCCATTGAATCAATGAAGAAAGGCTTTACATAAATCAAGTTAAGTGCTTCTCTTCTATATAATTTGTTACAATCGGGATTATGAAATTGAATTTGGCTTGGAAGCAAATTTTTAAACTTTCTCCGTGTCGAATTACTAGAATAATACACATATCTTGGAGAAGTGGCTCCGAAGAGAAATTCATTTCAGATGCATTGAACTAAATGAATAGAACTGTGGCGTTACTAGTGTGCAATGTTTGTTGTAGATGGCAAAGGAAAAGAGTATTAGTTTTCAGTTAAACTGTATAACGAATGTTACTCAAGTCCCCCCACTAAAAATGGAAGAAAAGAAAGGTTTATGGGTGCTGTAAACTATTCGTATAAATCATAGTTAGAAAACCTTCATTAGGTCAAACAACCTTTACGATATTCCTTCTTCTCATACTTATATCGTGTTCATAGTGGAAGTAATGTTTCAAGTTTTTATTCGTTACAGACTATCATAAATGACCAAAAACATAAGCAATACACTTGCCATCGATCCTTCGAGTATTAATGGCATGGCGTGTTGGGGAAAATGTTTCGATTTTCTGCCGAGGTTATGACATTAAGAAACTGGTGACGTCACGAAGAAAAGGGTATGCTATTGACATTTCCAAAACACTTAATAGGATACTATTTCACAAAGCAAAGAGTGCGAGTTCAGATCGATTGTATCTTCCGCTAGGATAAACGTTTTACGTTGTAGAAGGGAACTTTGAAATGGATATCAGATGTTTCGTTTCTGTTTGTGTGCATAGTGTTTATAAAATCATTGATATTAGGTTCAGAGGGTGTGATGTCTAAAAATCTGTAATAGATACTGCTTTCGGGGAAGAACATAGAGTTGAGGGAATTTCATAAATTTGTTGAAAAAAATTTAATTTTTGTCTCTGCCGCGATTTCTCTTTGAATCCCAGAATAAGCAAATTAAGGTTTTTGCCCAAAATATGTTATTTTTGTGGGAGAGTTTACTCTGTGGGAGTGTGTTATTTTTGTGGGAGATTTTACAGAGCACATTTTTGTGTGTTATTTTTGTGGGAGATTTTACAGAGCTAAGTTTTATTCTGTTTATTTATCCATATTGATATTATTTGATTAATTACTTGTCGCCAGCTTGTTTTAAGTATACATATTGTTATAAATTTAATTCTGCAATGCGGGCACTCTTGAGTAAACCGGAGGATCCGGTAGGTGTTCCGATTGTTACGATACCGCTCTGGCATTCGCCCGGTATCAATCGAACTATTGATTGGAGCAGATGACCGCTAGAAACTCTTCTTCAATTGGCAGTTGAATTCAACCTAGTTCTCAAGCTAGTATCGACACTCCTCCACCGTCGAGTCTCGTACCCTAAGATCTCTCGGTTTGAGTCGCTGCAGACAGCGACAATGTTGTCTTTGCGCTAAACTCAACCTCCACCTGGATAACATTGTGCATCACTATCTTTTGACGGTCCTTGTTTTCGTATCGGAGTTAAAAGCCGATCAGTTTCACACATGTCAGCCAAATCTCCTTGAACCAGCGCTCGCTGGCACTACCACTTTTCCACTCACTGCGCCGGACGTAGATAGCGTTTCCGAGAAATATTTTATTGTCAAATGGGATTAGAGAGTTTCTTTCCGGCGATTCTGTGTCGCGTAAGATTGTCTGAATTTCACGTTGAATTAAAGGTATACATAATTGTCGATTTGTCAGAATTTTAAAAATATTCCAAAGAAGTAAACAATTTTATCGTCCCAAGTGAAAAAATAAAGTTGTATAATATTTACCCGACAAGAAAGTGTTGGAAAGCATCGCGTGCCCATGAATGAAATGAATGAAATGAATGAAATGAATGAAATGAATGAAATGAATGAAATGAATGAAATGAATGAAATGAATGAAATGAATGAAATGAATGAAATGAATGAAATGAATGAAATGAATGAAATGAATGAAATGAATGAAATGAATGAAATGAATGAAATGAAATGAATGAAATGAATGAAATGAATGAAATGAATGAAATGAATGAAATGAATGAAATGAATGAAATGAATGAAATGAATGAAATGAATGAAATGAATGAAATGAATGAAATGAATGAAATGAATGAAATGAATGAAATGAATGAAATGAATGAAATGAATGAAATGAATATTTTTAATTCCTGAACACATCAGCCACTCTTTAGTCTCTTATATGAAAGGTATTTAAATACCAGGAGGTGCCTTTGTTGCTTTCATATTAGAATGTGAGATCCCACCTCTATCTACATGTCAGCTAGCGAGGTATTTCCTATCCAGGTTTCTCCCACCAACGAGGCACCGTCACAACCGAGACAGGGTCGAACCTCCGAACTAGTCTCCCGACGGTGTGTAGGGAATGTGTGGTAGGGAAGTGTAAATGTGTATGTGTAAGGGGAGAGTAGAAGACAGAGTTAAAGAAGGAAATATTGGATTTTTTTCGCATCGATCGAAAGAAAACTACGGAAAACAATCGAGCATAACTGCTGGTCGCTAGAATTTTCTTACAGGTGAAGTCGACCAAATTAGTGTCTAACATCGTCCTTCTTAATGAGATTTTGCTCGGTAGAGCGTACAGCAATCGAGTGCATTCTCCATCATCTGCTCATGCGCAGATCACTCTCACAAAAGTGATGCGAAACTTGAATTTGCGTGCGCAGAAGATCGATAGTGCTGTCGATTTCTGTAATGCCTCGACGTAAAACTCGCTCTTGGGTCGAATAGAGAGATTTTGCACGCTTTAGCGGGAATCAATCGACTGCAATCTGAATCTTCTGCGCATGCGCAGATATACAAAACTGATGCAAATCTACTGGGCAGGCGCAGAAGATCGATTGCTTTAACGCTTTTAGGTGCAAATCTCCCTAACACGCCCTCGCGCCCAGTTTGGAGCTGGAGTCGAAAATCTGCGACGGGTCAAGATATGCATCCTAGGACCTCCCGCCAACGATCTCGTAAAAGCAACGATGCAGCCTCTGAGTTATGTCAGTGGGTCTCTTACAACGAGGCTCGACTGCGTTGGATTTCGCAGGGTTGCACTGAACTGGCTCGCCGCCGCTGGTGAGGAGGTAGCAGTTGCCGGCAGCTGGCGGCAGCACGGCGGTCCGCCCGAGCGCAAATCGCGGAATTATGATCCTCGGATGCGGAGCTCATTGTCTCGGCGCAGACGTGCCCCGGCGGCGCGGTGCGGCGCGGGTGGGGAGGGACGCGGCGGCTCGGGGCGGCGTGGGGTGCGCTGCGGGGCGGAGCGGTGTGCGAGGCGAGGCGAGGCGAGGCGGTGCGGGGTGCGGGGAGGCACTGGGTGAGGCGCGACGTGTAAGGCGGGGCTGCGTGGGGTGCAGGGTAGGGCGGAGCGGTGTGCGGGACGTGCCAGCGCGGGGTGCGCGGCGGGGCTGCATGGGGTGCGGACAGGGCGGAGCGGTGTTCGGGACGTGGCGACGCAGGGGGCGGGGCGGGGCGGCGCGGGGCGGCGCGGGGCGGCGCGGGCGGCGCGGGGGGCGGGGCGGGATGGGGCGGGGTGGGGTAGGGCGGGGTGGGGTTGGGTGGGGAGGTCCGGGACGGCGCGGAGTGAGGGGCGGGGAGCGGAGTGGGGCGGGGTGCGGGGGGAGGTGGAGGGCCGCGGCTGGGGGCCCGAAACCGTCAAAACCGCGCGGCCGAATGGGCGAAGACCGCCGTGCAAGCGATGGGTAAGGAGGCGACGGAAGAGTTAACGACTGTGCTAGAAGTGGTGGCGCTCTTCAGGAGGATGAGGAAGATGGTGAGAAGAGGAAATTGTCAGAAAATATTATGGAGACGTAGCCGGCGAGATAGGATAGAATCACATGCGATGGAAGTGATAAGCGAAGTCGGTGGCACTTTGGCAAAAGCGTCAGATGGGCTTGCATCTGCCGCTGAGATGTTGATGTTGACGAGTTTCTATAGCAGTAGGTGCGTTTTTCGAATGTTGATGATTTTATAGTTATCAAGGTTAGTAAATCTGAAAGATCAGTCTTCGAATTTCTGTAGTGAAAACAGTTTTTCGATTCGATTATTTATCTTCGGTTGAAATAGTCTTTATGTCTTTTGATCTAATCGGTCAATTCATTAGAGATAGAAACGATATTAGAAAGAATATATAATTAGAGAGAGGAAGATAAAAGTATGTAAAGAATATAAGTAATTTTAGGGAAATACTTAGGCAATTTTGATGAATCCCAGAAGAAATTGGAAACAAAAATTGAAAAATTGAAAAACAATTGCGTAAAATGTGTTGCGTAAATACTGACATCAATGCATTATACCGGAGATGCGGATCAGTGCATCAACTGATGTCACTGCAATGCCTCTGATCGGGAGGTCCTAGATGGAGTGTGGTTTCTCCAATCAACACCAGGCGAATGTCGGAGCAGTATCCTAACAAACAAGCCACGGACGGCGAGCGATATTTCCTTCCTCTTCCTTGTCCTAGCCAGACCGCTTACACACACGTACACTAACATGCACTGCACTACCACATATGCCGGGAGACCGGTCGTGAGCTTAGAGCTTGTCCTGGCTGGGCCGGTGCTTCGCTCGTGGAAGATACCCGATTGGAGGAAGTCCCGCTACCCAAGGGTAGGTCGGCGCCGGATCTCGCCATCCAGCGGGGGAAGATCACTGCCACCTTCCTAAGAAACATGTACTACACGTACGGGACAAGTGACTTAGCGGTTGAGGCGCCCGGAATCACTAACAACCAACAAACCAACTAACCAATGCCTTAGCAGTGTACTTGAGAAGTGAAAAAAGATAAGACCTCGCAGTTTTCGCAAAAAGCTCACAAAAATACGCTTGTTCACTTCGGTTGTTCATTCCAAGTCCTGCTTGACTATGCCAATCCATGAGGTTTGTTCTGTTATAAAGTATGATCGAATATAAAGTCGGGTCACTGTGAGTCAATAATTTCCAAAATTATTGTGGATTAGTAAGAAAAGTTGCTGAGAAAATTCAGTAGATTAAAGGAGACCTCGCTTTCCCTGTCTACTCTGAAAAAGTGCATATGATCTGCGAAATAATGGGAATACTTATTATATTATATCAAAAAACAGTTTTTTTGCTTTTGTTCATTTTTTGTTATCTTTTGGCATTGTTGTATCCATTTCTAAAAAAATGAAAACTGGACAAAACGAGTATTGAAAAAGAAATTAATAAAATAATTAGTATTAAATGGGTGACGGTTTTTAATATAATTAAATTTGTAATATTACTAAATAACAAATTCTATGGCATTGAGAATGACATAATTTTTGTTTCATTGAGTCTTCATGTTTAACGGCGATCGTCAACAATAATATAAAAACGCGTATTTTTGCAAAATAAACAAGAAAATAGTATGTAATTTCAATAACTGGTTATTTTAACCGGTTAAAAGTGTTAAGTAAAACCGAAGGTGGAAAAAAGCGAGTGACCCAAAACCGGTTATTTTTGCAACACCGGCCAGCCCAAGGACTGCGTGGATGGCAGACGGAGCTCGTGAGCCCGCTCGCCGGTCCAGCCTGCAGCAGCGCGGGTCTGCCTCGCGGCAGTAGTTTAAACGGGCCGGGGATGGACAGTTCAAACACTATTAGCGGGCGAGACGCGGACCCGCCAGGATCTCATTAGGAGCCGGCGCCGCCTCTCGCGACGCGGGGACGGCGGCGAGGACGGGGGCCGGGAGCGAGGGGGGTGGGGGCGACGGCGGTGCTGGCAGCCGGACGCCCGCCGGGTTCCCCGTTCAGGATGTAATTAGGAAGGAGGCCGCCGGTGCGGTGTCGTTACCGCCGTAATTAGCCACCAGATGTCGCGCGCGCAGCCACGACGCTGCCTCCACAGCCGCCGCAGCCGCCGCCGCAGCCCCTTGCCGACATGCCCTCCCCCGCCCCCCCCATTTCCCTAGCGGGGCCTACAGACTCTCCTGATATTTTGCCCCGAGACCAGCTTCCCCCCCGCCCCACCAGCGCACACCGGGTCGGCAAGTCGACTGCGTAGCTACGGGCCTCTGCAATTTCTTTGCTTATTTTTTTTCTAATTAGCTCTTGTAATTGTAGGGCAGACGTTGGAGAGTACCTCCTTACCTTTAAGGAACTGTAACTTCGTAAAATATTTAGGAAAAAATTGAGGATGGTCCTTCATTAATTTATTTTCAAGAGTACAATATTACTGGTTTGCTATTGTGAGGAGTCAGGAGTGATATATCTGGGCGGTGTGATACTTTTGCGTGTTTGTAAATTAAATTAAAAATATACTTTCGGAAAAACACGCGCATCAGTTACCAGAACTTGGCCCCAACTCGCGGTTGAGAAACAGTAAAAATAATTATGTGAAAAATGTCAAAACTAAAGTGAAGTAATGTGTTTTGTTAATGAGAGTTTTTATGTTACTTTATCTATTATATTTTAAGATTTTATCCTTAAAAAAACGAATAATAAAAGAAAAGTTATTTTCATATTATAACTGAGCGAATGTTTGTTGTAATTCAATGTAGGTAAGGCAATTTGTTTGATGCATGGGTATGAAAAAATAATAATTCTATTAACTGCAGGGACCTATTAACTGCTGGTGGTCTGAGTGATCAAAACTGTTATCAGAGTGTGGATAATGGGGACCTGGTGAGGCAAAAATGCTGATTGCGAGGGCGTGGCTATTAGCGTTTTTGCTGCTGCAGGCTCCTAAATACCAACATATTAGCTTGCTAACCAGCGTGAAAATCGATGATAACTTGTAGAGAAATTACCGGAAGGAGAGTGTGGTAACGTGGACACTAAAATGAAACAATAATATACATTGAATGCATGTGACCTAATTATGTGGGTCACCTAATTTGGCCATAGCAAATATCTTCAAAACAGTTTGAAGTATCGGAATGCAGTTTGTGCCAAATGGCTGTAGATAATGAGAAAATTACATATTTTATTTTTTGTAATACTTTTATTTTCAAGATACTGACATAACGTTGATTTTGTTAAATGAAACAATTTTTCACCGACATTGTAAATTTCTTGAAGGGTCAAAAACAATAGTGTTAGTATTGTTAATAATAGCAAAGAAACTGTAGAAAAATACGTTCACTTTGTGGACGTTGACAAATTGCAGATTAACGTTATCAGATATTTGCATTTTGATGCAGGTGAAAACTGTGTCATTGCATTTGTATTTGTTCAGTTTTCCTTTGCATCTATCGACACCATTGTCACGACTTTCAGAGCCGACGGCCTCTTGGTTTTCCGTCAATTTATTTGTGTATTAAAAATTAGTAATGCAGATATATTCCCAATATGAAGTATGAGTTTTTTATTGTGTGATCCTAGAATAATATCAGTAAATGTGATTTGGGCTTTGGAAATTCCCAGGTAAAAGAAACCCTAATATACCACTCTGTCGCAGAGAAGTTATTTACTAATAAAATATTGAACATTCATTATAGTGTTTGCATTCTAACCGTGTTCCTGGAAGCATGAATAGAAAGTGAAAAATCACTTCACTCTGTTACTCAAACGTACGAGGTAAAAATCTGAAGTATATCATGGTTGACAAACAGACAATAGTTAAATATTCTCCCCTTTCAGAAATGACTTATTCAGTCGAAAGTAATATTTTATTTTGTTTTTAGTGTAGTAATAATGTTTGCATGCCGTGAAAAATTCCAGAACTTTGCCATACAGTGGAGAATTATAACCTACATCAGTGTCAATCAAACGCAAAATACGAATTTGAGAGAATGTTTATAAACGTTTCCAGAAATAGCGGCTCCGATGCCATCAAACCCAAACTTATGAAGAGTAGAGCAAAAAGTAATGAGAAATACGGTAATCTAGGAGTTATTATCTAGAATAATTCTACTTCAAGAATATTTTTTGCGAAAACTACAAATGTGATGTAGATCATCCAAGAATATGATTTCCAAGACGCTAACGTTGAAAACATATTTTTATAGAAGCATTTTTTTCATTAAATAGTCACGTCAATTCTCAAAATATATTTTTCAACAAAATTATTCTATTAGTAGTTGTAGTATTTTTCATCGTAGGAACACAGAAGCGTTTTCTTCATGATGTGCGACTTCTAAGGTGTTTTTATTCGCCGTAGCGTTTATGTGCACTTGCAATGGCTATATTTCTGATTCCAATTGCGAAGTTTCTGTTGCGATCAGTACATTAGAGAACGAATTGCCTCAGCAATTTATCAGCAGCAATAGAGTTAAAATGTAAGGAAAAGCAAAGTATTGAAGGTTCAGTGGTTTTGTTTGTGGATGTGGTGTCTTTCACGATGAAGATGCGTAATGTAAAATTCACACCAACTGAGTCATATTTTGAAGATTCGAGAACTTGTTAGTTTAGTTTAGTTAGCGGAGAGCAGAAACATTGTTTGGCATACTGAGTTTCTAACGTGCCCGTCGAATCCATTGCACCCACACTGGAGATACGCTCATAGGACCTCCCAGAGAAAGCATCAGAAAGCAAAAGATCAAAAAGCAAAGAAGTATATATTGAGAAATCTTCTTTGCTGGAGTTTTAAATTAATATAAAACGACGCAAATTTAGGCACATATCGCTAAGTTTGATCATCGTTTTATCCATTAAACCCTTAGTACTTCATTTATTCAACCATATACATTAATATCCCAAAATTTTATAAAAATAACCCTGTAATAGTAAATATTAGTCGAGTTTACTACTATTCGAAAATCACAAAGGCGTAGTTTTCGTTTAAATGGAATGGAACTGATGGCGATATTCTCATTTAGCGGAAGGTACGTGTGTCGAATAACTTTGTAACAAGCCATATACATTATCGAAAAACAATGTATATTATCAGGCTCGTGAATCTACCGATTTACTGAGGACGATAAAAAATCCCATTAGTTTCTCTGTTTATCAGAAGTATGTCTATCGGAAATAATCCCAGCCACGTTTCCACCCAATACTGTGATACGGTGCCAATAATTTTGACTAGATATCTCCGCTGTTAAGGTAATAGAATCGCAGAGACCTTAAACATCGTCTGGGTGCAGATACTTCTCGTTGCCCTAATTCAATGCACTTAAAGTTGGCTAAATGTCTTTCAAAGGAGTATTACTAGCTTAGCGTGCTGCCTTCCGACATTATTTCTATGGTAAAAATTTTTACTGGTGATATGAAAGCTCATAATTAAGATAATATTTACACAATGCCAATACAAATGCATATATTTATCATTTTTGCCAGTTCTAAAAAGTTACATGTAAAATTAATTATCGATCCTTTGTGAACATTTTTGTTTCATTATAAAATTTGATTTGTTTATTGTCAGTCCCATGAAACAATATATTACGATTCATTTTATATCGCAAGATCAGAACAATAACTCAGAGTATTTTCCCACTGTATGTGTCTTGGAATCCCCCCTGAGTATGATATGTTACAATTCCCTCAGAATATCTAATATATAATCGGCTCAAAATAGTGTCCATTAATTCGTTCTTCCGAAAAGTATCGAATGAGTTACTGATCACCTCTGTAGATGCCATAAATGCTACTAAAAAGCGTTTCAGGAACTAGAAACGCGCACAGAATACATTTCTTTCGGGAATTTTCTGATATTGACCCGAAATAATCAAAAAGATATCGAAGGTATCCCACCAGTAATACGTGAAATGTCTAATGACACCTCACGGTACATTTGTCCACCTCACAGTTTCATTTTTCCAGAAAAGTGAAAAGTTCTAACTGCAATGGACGAATACACGGACCACGTAAGTCATGGATTACTACAAGTAGGGTAAACGTACATCCATTTGGGTGAACAAGATAATATTCGCATTCAATGGAAGAAATTAACCGTAAAAGTTATAAAAAGCAAGTAGTTAACCATTTTACTATATTAAATTATTTTAATAGTTTAATTATGAAAATGGCCAAAGTATTATATACTTGTATTGATTCATGTATCCTGTATTGATTCCTGTGGTGCTTTCTTCAGACTTCATCCACCTCCGAACTAGGTATACCATTCAAAATATATCTGCCGCATATCCTACTTATGTATAATAACGTTAACTAATTAAACTGTTTTGATTACAAACAGTAAAATTACGCTGAATGTATTATTATTTAGTACTGATATACAGTTAAAGTACAACACTATCATTCGTTTTATTCATTTAAAATAACGTTCTAATATTATTGAAAACTGCTTAAACAGAAGAAACAATCAGTATATTTTTAACGTGGTGTCTTAAGGTCACGCGCGAAAGAGGGAGAATGAAGGCCAACTCCAATAAGGAGCCGAAAAGGGGAGAGCTGCAGTGACGTTGCAGTTTCCTATTGGAGTCTGCCTTCCCTCTCCCTTTTTCGTGCGTGACTTTGAGACGCCACGTTAAAAAAATCGAAGTATAGAAACTGATTTTCGAAAGCTGCTTCGGTACCATCATCGTGTTTGGATCGAGTATTATATTCCTATCGGGTAAATTACTATATAAAACACGATAGTTACTCTTCTCTCAAAGCGTAATAGTGTAAAATGCATGCCTCAACACATCTATATAGATATACGTATAAAATCATTATAGCGCATTTTTGTAAAAAAAAATATTTGTGCCAAAGAAACTCTTCATCAATAATTTATAAGTAGTGAATTTCAAAGTAATGTTTGTAAAATCTTCTGCGTAGGTCATTGCTGTGCACTTCTTCCTAAATCGTTGTTTATTGAACACATTCCTCCAGTCGAGAGAAACCGACTCTTTAGAATATTTTAGCAAGTGAAAACACCAAGGTTACTCAACCGCCATTTGCACAATGGGATGTAGGTTGCGAAACGGTGCGGCGGCGAGCGGGTCAGTCTGGACCCCCAGGGGCGTGGGATGCGGGGCGTGGGGAGTAGAGAGTTGGGAGTGGGGAGTAGAGACTGAGGAGTGGGGAGTAGAATGGGGACTGGGGAGTAGAGTGGGGACTGGGGAGTAGAGCCTTGGGGCCGGGTTGTGAGGGAGGCGGAGTTAAAAGGAGAAGGGATCCACCAGTCTCGGCTTATCACCCGCGGGAGGAATAGGGAACGAACGGAGTGATCGGATGAATTTGGATACGAAAAGCGTGACGAAGAAGAGTGGAGCAAGAATGTGTACGCCTTTGTAACAATAAAAGTATAGACGTGTGATCATCCTGATGGCAAACGAGCTAAACGCGGAATCGGGTTAAGTTTTGTCTTGCTATGAGGAAACGTATGAAACTTATGTAATTTAAAATCAGGAATAATAAACTTGTTGTAACACCCGTGTTAGCATTCTATACTTTTAATTTACCGTTTTAAAGTGAAAATAACTTTGTAATGAAACCCACCTTCTCAATGTTTCTGACATCCCGTGCCTCGTGTTGATGATGGTGGGGGCACACACCCAGCAATACAATAGAATGTCCAAAAATATTTCATTTTGTAGGTTACGAAATAACTCGTCTCCCTTTAGGTACACGGAAACCGAATTTTAGGAAAGCTCAGGGCGCGTTTCCGAGAAATGCATGATACTACTGTGTATAGCAGCTTAAAGCGTGATGCGGGTTGCATGTGAGGCTTATGTTTTCCTTCCCCAAAATTCTAAATAGTTCGTGGTAAATCTGGTTGGAGCGCTCTTGTGGGGGGACTTCTCATCCACAGAAACACTTACGTTTTTTTGTGGATAATATAAATAGGAAAGGAACGTTTTTCCTTACCACGAGGATATTGGTATGAGAGGATATAGAATTAATTGTGAATCGTTGTCCTAGGAAAAAAATTAGGTATATATGTAATTATTGCTGCACATATGAGGAGCAAACATTCAAAAGGTGACGTGTCCTATTTGGTAAAAATTGAGTTCTTCTATTTCTTTTACCTAGATTTGCATTTCTATGAAAAAACGTGATATGTCTTATAATACATTAAGTAGTGCCCTATTCGTTGAGTTAAATAATGTGTTAAAAAGTGTAATATTGATGCTTTATTCACCATTTTTATTGGAAAAGGTTGAGTTGGACGTGTCGCGTTTTGAATCTTTTCCCTTCATATGAAGATATGTTGGTCACGTTCCGGAGTATCCGAGTACCAGCTTAAAGATGTACTTGAACACTCGTGAAAGTGTGGCCTAGAGGTGGCTGGGAACACGGCGACGAGATTGCTCTGAGATAGACAACACAATCGCTCGAGCGAGGCGAAGAAACGAGAAGTGACATGCACAAAATGACCAGGAACGGGCGCTAAAACACAAATAATTCGTGAATAGTTTAAGAGTCAAAGTCGAATAGAACAATGAATGAAATACGAAAGTTTGAGGTCTAGATGTAAGTCTAGGCATCGATAGACGAGCCTCCCAATCAGCAATTCTAAATCTGTCACTGGCGCATTGTTCCCATCTGTGCGAAATAACGGAGAGCAAGAAGCAGCGGCGACGAATTTACTACCTACGCGATGCAGACCCGTCAAGTGAGGCTTGCCTTATCATAGCCGAAAAGGCAGAGGTAATAAAGGAACGGAAGAAGGAAGTGAAAGCCAAAAGACGAAAAAAAAAATAACAGACCATGTGAGGCGAGGCGAAAAATATAAGTGGCGAAGCGATGAGAGGCGGAAGTAAAGGGAAGGGGGAAGGAACGTAAGAGGTAAGGAGAGAAGAAACAGGGATAAAAGACTGAAAAACGATAAGGACAAGAGGTGAAGGATGTGAAGTAGTGAGGGGCCAAGGAGAACATCTCCGGAGAGACGAACGGGAACGAGATGTGCAGGAGCGAAGGAGCGTTGGGGGCGACGGGGCGTGGCTCGCGGAGTGTGGGGAGCGGGGAGTAGAGAGTGGGGAGTGATGAGTAGGGTACGGGATGCGGGGCGTGGGGAGTAGAGAGTTGGGAGTGGGGAGTAGAGAGTGAGGAGTGGGGAGTAGAATGGGGACTGGGGAGTAGAGTGGGGGAAGTGGGGCGTGGGGTGCGGGGCTTGGGGAGTAGAGTGGGAACTGGGGAGTAGATTGGGGAGTGGGGATTAGAGTGTGGGAAGTGGGGTGCGGGGCGTGGGGAGTGGGGAGTGGGGAGTAGAGAGTGAGGAGTCGGGAGTGGGGAGTAGTGAGTGGGGAGCGGGGCGTGGGGCATTGGGCGTGGGGCGGCGGTCCACGCGGTCAACCCACCCGCGAGCGAGGGCGCATCTCAGGCACCGGGAGGATAGGGGGCGGGGCGGGCCGGAGCGGGAGTAGGCGTGGGGCGGTGGTCGTTCTGGGAAGTTGGGCAGCGGCGGAGGGCCCTAATTGAATTGGGCGACGCTGCGCGGGACACGCGATCGCCCGCGGCGAGGGAGAGCTCAGCAGCGTCCCCCTGCGTCTCCCCCTCCCGCCAGCGGCGCCCCTGTGGGCCCCCGCCGCCCGTGGCGTCCGCCCGACTCACATATCAAACGGCCCGGAGCCTTTCCGCTGGGTAAACTCGATTGCGAGGCGCACCGCCCGCCCGCCCGCCCCGCCCCGGCCCGGCCCGCCCCGCCCCGCCCCGCCCCGCCCCGCCCCGCTCCGCCCCGCCCCGCCCAGCCCCGCACCGCCCCGCACCGCACCGCCCCGCACCGCACCGCCCCGCCCCGCACCGCACCGCCCCGCCCCCGCTCCGGCCTCTCAGCGTCTCCGGCCAACGGGCTTCGCAGCTGCGTGCGGATTATTATCGGATCTGGAGGACCAGTGGGTGGCACAACAGACCCCGAAAGATACTCGTGGAGTTTCTGGAACATATTATCTCGATGCTTTGTTCTCAGAATCGGGGGATTACCTCCAAACGTTTGCTGATTTTGAACCGGTATCTGTATTCTTATTCGTATCAATCTCAGTGGATTCTGAACATTAGTATACAAGTTTCGGATATACCGTATGGTTAGATGTGTGTGTGAAAAATGATTTACTGTTTATTTAGATTGACTATTTTTTATCTTTCTTGCACATATCAAAAGCTACTTAGGTTCCATAATGTACTTCGAACAAACGAATTTTTTCTGTATTTCACAATTAGTGAAAAAAAAATTTCTAATTTGCAGTATGATAGCTAAACGTATGAAATTGTTTCCAATATTAAATGAAGTTGTAGGCTTCCGCAGTCAGTGTCTTGCAAGTACTCTCAGCCGTCCGGGGGAGGCCGTGCCGGACGTTGTGATGCCGACATTTCGACCGTGATCTTCCTCACGGCTGGTCTGTGTTGGGATGGTTGGCGCTCGGGTTCATATACTAATGGGGCAGAGCGTGACTGTTGGACCCACGTGGCCAATCGGGGGGCCGATCGTCAACCGCGGGAGGGGGCGAATTGGACGGCCCGATGCGGTCCGTGATCGGACGGCAAAGGATGATCCGGGGTCAAAGAGCTCGGAGCTGTGCAGCCCGGTACGGAGTTCTAATTCCTCTATGCACAATGACTTACGATATATAGCACAAAATAGTAAGATACTTCATGCAACATGCAAACATTGTAATACTAATCTGTTTTATTAAATTGATTTCTATTCTTGGAAAATTGAATTTCAAAAATTTGACTGTCGCCTTAGCTTACAAACTTCACCGTGTTATTTGGTCTGCATCGTATTAGTGATAATTATTATAATACTATTCTTTCTTAGGGTGCTTCAAAAATAATTTTCTAGTTACACTTTATTGCACCTGCAAGTCGTTATTGTAAACATGTACGGGGTAATTAATCGTAGCACCTCGTTTGAAAAGTGTCATCTTGTTTGAACGATAAATCTGTCAGATACCATACACTGAAAATAGGAGGGATATTTAAGAAAAATGACTAATACCTTTTCGAAATTATTAAATATAGATCTGAAATATTTGTTTTTTATATAACTCAGTTTCAAATTTACCAGAGTAGATACTTTGTGCGATATCATATAACTTTCTAGCATAATAATAGTGTAGAGAAAGGTATATATTGCACCAACAAAAAACAGCAATTTTTCGGAAGAAAAAATTGTGCTGTAAATCTCTGATAACAAAACAGTTAATAATTAATGTTCATGTGTGTGCTAAATTACTTCTGCGTTCTGAGGACCAAATCCAATTTTGTGACTCCTTGGTACCGAAAAATTGGTTTAAGGGGGAACGTCTGTCTGTCTGTCAACAACGCTAGCTGCTAAACTCCGGCGCTAAGTTCCCCAATTTTTTGTTGAATTTTTGTTTCTCATTAAAGAGGGAAAGTGCGCTTATAAAAATTGTGCAGATTCGATTTTCTTTCAACCCTCAGAATATTCGAAATTTGCAAATATAGCGCGAATGAGAATGTGTTTTGCACCGTCTCTAGTTCATATTTTTGTCATAGGAAGCTGTGATGGCCATTTTGTCACAATGATATGAAATAAAAAATGAGCGTTGAGAAAATGATTAACATATTGTCATATTGACTTTTCGAATACTTTTGCCCTATGAGCGTTCGCCCTAGTTCGCGAAACAGACAGCCCTGACTAGTGGAATCGCTTTCTCTCGAAAATAGTGTAAAGAATAATGGTTCTCACAGCATCACAATCGTTACTGGATAACCAATGTGGATATATTGTTCACAATTTCAATGGGATAATTAATGCATTGATGTGAACATTTGTAACCAGTGACATGAAAAATACAGTAAATTATGTGTCTTTCGCTTAAATATCGCTCAAATGATAGAAAATATGTTCGTGGTCTCTAAATATACTGCTTGGCAAGAAATTTGTGTTTTAATACTTAATTTGAAACCTGCTGCTGTTATAATAGTGCGTAGAAGGTTCATGATAACACAACATTATCTTCAATACATTATGATAACAAAATTGAGATTCGTATGCATAAAATAAAAATCAAATATCGCTCTTCTGCCCCATCGGTACGTAAAACGCTTCAAACATTCCAAACTAAAATCATCCTCACTGCCGTCAAAGCGCCTTGGTACGTGTCAAACAAGCAACTCCACAGGTCGTTTTTTCTTCACACGATTTATCATTATATCAGACTCAAATCAAATATTTTTTCTTTACTTATGATCCTACCCTGCAACTTCCATTTTCAACTTAGGAAAAAACTATAACCAACGCCGAAGAATGAAATCTAGGTACGCAAAAAATAAGTTTAAACCATCCTAAAGAGACGCATGACTCCCAAACTTACTTTCTGTAACTTTTTTTTCTTCCTGTAATTGTATACCACAACCATATTTTCCTATTTTCATCGCATACAATAACTATTGATTTTTTTGGTCCCCAGTAGGAGTATACTCGCTCTCCTGTATGTAATTCTAAGTACTGCGTGTTCTAAGTTGCAATTCTATTCAACCTTATAAAGCGCTTGCCTCGCTGTAAGAAAAAATGTAAAATAAAACTAGTGATATCCTCTTGCCAGCTACCAATTATCGCCGCCCAATTTTGAAGTTTTCTCCACTTTTCGTTTTCGTAAGACAGTCTGCTCGTATATACTCTTAGGATGAATCTCAATAAACCACATGGCAGCCCTCAAGTTGCCCCTAAAAGTTTGTTTGCTTTCTAGAAATGGCCATATATTTTTTTAAGGAAGGCGTACGGCAGTTTGTTTTGAATGCTGAAAGTGCTATTTCAGGTGATTTCTGCGATAAGAAATCTTGTATAAATTCAAGTAAAGAAAATATAGATACCTTTCTCGTTGTTGAATTATATTACCCTTACATCCTTGTAAACTTTTCAGATCTAAAGACAAAGGTACTTTGATTTTGAAACATTTTTACAAAAGATAATAAAATTGAAAAAGACATGTTAATATGAAATACCACATGGAACTCGCCACACCCAAATTGAAAATCATTGTCAAATGATGGATCGTTAAACGCTGTGAAAATGATTAGTCCCATTTCTGTTGTCTCCAACTTATCGCCGAATATCCGTTATATTCATCAAAGGTCCGATTACTGCCACTAACTTCCCAGTGGATCCTTTCAGCCTTCAGCCTCGCCAATGGCCCGCACCACCGATCGTATACACAAGTTCCCCCCGTCCGTCAATATCCTATTCTCCCTCTGCGACGGCTGGTCCAGACCCTAGATCTCCTCACGCCTTCCCTTGCGGTGGCGGTCGCCGCACCCGCCGACAGCTCTCCGCCCCCGCCCCCGCCTCCGCCCCGCACTACCCCGCACCGCCCAGCCCGCGGTCGATGGCCGGAGCCTGATGGATCGCGACCGGAGCGATAAGGCCCCCAATTATTCCCCGCCTGTTCGGGTTAATTAAGGGTTATCGCCTTCGCTTGCGAAGAGAGAGCGTCGGCGCATGTGCACAGAAGCGCCCTGGCGGGGCTTCCCCCCATCTTCGACCCCCTGAATCTGAACGCCACGCACTTGGCCCTTGGGGGACACCCGCTCGTTCATTTCCGGCTTTGTGCTCACCAAGGCGTTACTGATATGACCACTATTCCATCTTTTCAAATTTTCTCTTGAGTCTGTTGCTCGTATCTGCCATTGAATCATATTTTTGCTTGTGGCGAAACTTTTAATAACGGCACTTTCGGTGTTTGTACGACATCTCATCTTTTCCGGCTCCATTCTCACCAAGGCACCCATCTGACCGCCATTCAAACTTTTCATTCTTCATCATGCAATTCTAATTCACTCGTCCATTGCCTAAGGTTTGTACTAATTTGTTACAGTTTGGTGCCACTTTTTCTACCTCCACGGGCCAAGCAGTCTGTCCTTGAGATACACCTGCAAATCAGTTTCCAGTCTGAAACCCGAGTATAAGCCGACTGACCACTCTTGTCGTTTTCTTACATTATCAAACGCTATCGCATTGTAGTAATGTTTGTCATTTACGGTTTTCCAAATCGCTTACTTTATCTGAAGATGCAATGCTCTTAATTCTTAGTGCGTTCCCTCTTTCCCAATCCCTACGGACATGGCTGCTTCTTTACTTTTTCTTCCTTTTTCTCCCTCGGCATATTTGCTCTCTAGTAGTGTCATATTCTCTTCTTGCAAGGTTTCTCGCATTTAGAACTTCTTCGCTTGTACTCTGTATGTCATGCACATTACTCTATATGCCGCGCGTGCAGGTCTTAGGGCGTGCCCAGATATCCATTTCCATCACCATTCTAGCCCAGTCTCCTACTATATGACCACAATTCGCCCATTTCATACTTCCTCTTGCGTTTGTAATGCTGTCCTATTGCATCGAATTCTTTCTCACTAAATAAACTTTGCCCAAGAGCGCTCTCTCTGTCTCTCACTTGCGGTGCCATGCACTCAGCTCTTGGAACATTCCATAACAGTTCTCTCCATAAAATCGAGGTGCATTCCACAATCGTTTCCTCCATAATAACGTGATGCATTCCACAACCGTTCTCTCCATAATACTCCGGTGCATTCTGCAACCATTCCCTCCGTAATATCGAGGTGCACTCCACAACCATTCCCTCTATATTATCGAGATACTCTCCGCAAACATTCCCTCCATAATATCGAGTGCATTCTGTAACTGTTCCCTCCATAATATCGAGGTACATTCCCCAACTTTCCCCTCCATAATACCAAGGTGCATTCTACAACAGTTCCCTCCAGAATATTGAGATGTATTCCACAACCGTTTCTTCCATAATATCTAGGCTTTTTGGCATGACTTTTAAGTTCGAATTAGAGTTTTCCCCAGTTGGAGGTATAAGTAACTCAATATTCTTCAGTATCGATGTTCATTGCATTGACAGAAAGAAGAGTCGGATAGCGAACCTCTTTGTGTTCTCTTTGCGAGTGTTAATATTAACACTTGCAAAATATGTTTTTGAATACGAGAGTTACTAAGATATATAGATAAAAAGCAGTATTTCTCCAGTATCCCTTGACTCATGAGACAGCATAGAAATTTGTTAGACTCAGTGATATTGATTTGAAAATAACGATTCTTATTGTGCTGTGAAAATATGGATTATATTGTGCCAATGCGGATATTTTAAAGTTGTAAAACTATTGGTTGCTTATCGTAGAGCTGGTTATTAAAAATCCTTCATTTCCTCAACATAAAATAGTTCATTTGGAGCAATAACACAATTAGTATTTTATGCATTCACTGACGGATATATTCACACTAGTCACTCCGCTCTTCAACCTAATATTTTGTCGAGCCGCGAAGTCGTGAGTCGGCTGACATTTAGCCTTGGCCCGTAACTCTACTTGGCTCAGGCTGAAGCAGCGAAAATCAGGTGGAAAATGACAACACACACAGAATTAGACGATCCAGCTCTGAATGAGGGCCAAGAGAAGTCGAGACTGGGTCTTACATAAAGTTTCTTTTGACAAAATTTCTGTCATTAAAAATTTCATGACTGAATTTGTTTATTTCACATTAGTGGAATAAAAAAAGTATCGTTGATGCTATAAAATCCTAAAACAGGTGCTTTCAATCTCAATAAAATTCTCTGTTACAATCTTTATTCTGTACATTTATATGGAAACACAGATAGAAATAAATAAGTTATCGTTTATCGTATTCATGTTTCAGAACTCAAAATAATAATGAAATTTAATAAAATGTACCACACTAAGATGTGCGCATTGAATATAGTTATTCGAATTTCACATGTTTTTACAGTAAAATGTATTTATTACACCATAACTCACTTACTCTATCCCAATCATCTTGCCCAAAATTACTACGTGTACATAAAATGTTTTTTTGTAAAAATGTATTTTATTTCAAAATTTCTATAATTGTCTCCTTTATAAGCATGCTCCGACCTAGCTGTAAAGTTCGCAAATGTCAAACATTATCTCTCTCATTTAGATTCAAGCACTGATTTTTCATACAGCTTATTTCGTTCTCGAGAGAAGCAAGATCATTGCATTTATACGCAGATTAAAACAAATAGGTCTTTCAAGGTTACGAGCTAGCAGGAGTGGGGGGC
This sequence comes from Teleogryllus occipitalis, assembly GCA_011170035.1. NCBI lineage: Eukaryota > Metazoa > Arthropoda > Insecta > Orthoptera > Gryllidae > Teleogryllus > Teleogryllus occipitalis. Next base: position 12,554 of record BLKR01001181.1, on the reverse strand, counting down.
ACTGTCATCGAATCGCGAACCGGGAGCGGTGGCTCATTGCATCAACCGATGTCACTACAGTGCCTCTGTTCGGGAGGTCCTAGATTGGAATTCCGACGGCGGGAGGATTTTCGACCCTAGTTTATCAGCTAGGTCGAATTCAGTTGCTGTCTGGAGGAGAATTCTTGCAGCCGGCTGTTCTGGTTGGTAGTTTTTCGTGGTTTCTCCGATCAACACCAGGCGAATGCCGGAGCAGTACCCCAACAAATGGGCCATGGACAGCGCGCGATCTTTTCTTCCTTCCCCTTGACCATGCCTGGAGACTGGTCGGGGACTTAGAACTTGTTCCGGCGGGGGCGGTGCCCTGGGATGGTGGGAGATACCTGATTGAGGAAAACCGCGCTAGTCGACAGTAGGTCGGCGCCGGATCTCGCTATCCAGAGGGGGAATATCATAGACACCTCCCGATGGAAAACATGCTCTACACGTACGCGACTAATGACCTCAGTAGTTGACGCGCCCGAAATCACTGCCAATCAATCAATGAATCAATTAATCGAGAGCTTCATTACGACTTAAAGTTTTAGTATTGAAGCTCCCGATTGAATGACAGTGTCTTCCTCTCTTTCATTTCCTCCCTCCTTTCTTTTCAGCACGTGACATTGAAAAAACTTCAGGTTTTTATCGAAGGATAGCATAATACAATCGAATGTCCCGCCCTCGAAACGATTCCGGCTCTAAAATATTCGAACAACGCTCCTCCACACCGGCCGGCGAAACAGCGGTCGGCCGGGCAGATAGGCGCCGACGAACAAATTGACAAGCGTATCACGCGGCAGAGCGATGGCCTGCGGACGAACCCAGCCCTTCAATTGATGAGTCACGAGCGATACTCCCCGGCGGCGGGATGGCGGAAAGGGGGAGTAAAGAGCGGTAGGAGTGGTATAGGACGGTAGAGGCGATAATGGGCGGCGCGAGGTCGTCGCAGGGGTTGGAGGGGTTAATGACGATGACCGGCGAAGGCAGAGGTTAACGGAAAGAGTGACTTTGGGCATTGGTGGGCGACAATATTCGGTACTCGGTCGGTATTCGTCATAAGTCGTAGGTAGTTCTCGGTAGTGGTCGATAATTATCGGTAGATGTCGTTGGTAAGTTGTCGGTAGTTTTTGATAATCGTCAGTACCTTGTGGTAGTTGTCGGTAGCTTTCCGTAATCGCCTACAGTTATTGGTAATCGCCGGTAGTTTTCGGTATACGTAATTCCTGTTCTGTGGACGTGGACAATTGCAGGTAGGAGTCGGTGGATGACGATGAGTCGTAGAGAGTGACGATGAGTGACGGAGTGCAGGAAGTGGACGACGCGGCGGTGGCCGCGACACAGTTGGCGCGCAGCCACCCGCGCTCTCGGAGCACATGTCATCGCAGCATTCGCCTGGGCCGGCATGCGCGTCGTTTCCGTGCGTCCCCTGAATTGATGGGGTCATTTCCATAGAGATTGGTTGCCCACTGGGAAAATAATTCCGGGAAGTCATCTGTTAATCCGGTACAAGTCACTCTCACCACGAAAATGGCATTTCTGACAGTGTACAAAACCTGTCTTGTGGTTATACTAAAATTGTCTAAGTACGACACAACCTATTCTTTAGGCATAAATATCAATTAGAAATCATTTGGAATTACAAATTTAGGACATTTTTATTTCCCTCTACCCCCTTTCTAAATACAGAAGGGATGAGAAAAAATGTGGCGTTTGTATGGGGTTTATTAGAATAAATTCCTAATCACCTTTAGAATGCGACGTAGAATGAAGTCCTATTTTTCAAATTATGCGACTCTTCAGTAGATTTAGAAATGATTACTTCAACACATGTATGTACTAATTTCTTATTCTACTTGCAATACATTCAATTTATGAATTAAGTTAGGTAATTAAACACATTCCTTCGTCCGAGAATACGTAACAATTACGTGTAAAAGAGACGTGAAACGAAATTGAATCATTAGAGGCAAGTACTAACTGTAATATGGGTGTTAATGAATTTTACTCACGTAAATGTATATCTGGCGTTAGAGAAATTTCAAAAATACCCGTATTTAAGATATTAATTAATCATATTATGATATATTTCGTTTTTACATAAACTATTTCGAATTAATATGTTTAAGCATTACCATTATATTTGCAAAGAAGCTTTATAGTTTATTTTCAAATAAATTGAAATGACGTCTCAATTGCATTTAATTATTGCATCAGGAAAGGAAAACTATGCAAGTCTAAAGAGGTACGTTTTAAACTTCATTATTGTTTGTCAATTCCTACGAAAGATTATTATTTTATAAAAATACTTCTCTCAAAATTTTGTTTTATATCTTGTTACTTTTTCGAAACAGAGCGATAACGTTTTGATGAAAACAACACTTATTAGCTGTATACAACAAATAGACTTAAAATATACCAATATTGTGAAGAAACTATGCAATTGCAGTGAATTTAGTACAATAAATCCATTCATAAAAAATTCTGATAAATTTATAAAAGTTCTTTGTGCTACCCTGAAATAAAAATCAAGTTTTGATAGACATTCAAATCCATAGCCACTCAAATTATCAATAGAAAGACGCGTCTTCCATAAACCTCATTCCTTTGGCGTGAGGCAGGCGGGTCAGGAAAGGGCGGCGGTGACCTCGACGAGGAGGTTGTGGGGGCGGGAATGGTGGCGGGAACCGGCCGGGGAGCGAGGGAGGGACGCGGAGCTCGGCGTAAGCAAATTCGACGCCAGCTAATTGGCTGAGTCAGGAGCCGCCGGTTCTTCCCGCTGCGCGCGCCGAGGGCGCCACCGTCGCTGGCGCGCACCCGCAGCCCGGGCGCCACGCGTGGCTTGAGACGCCGCTAGCAGCGCCCAAAAACCAATCTCAATCAAACTATATCCAACATTTTAGGCTAATTTTGGGCTGATTAAGTTTTCTATTCCCGAATTTTAGACTCTTTTGGATTTACCAAAAACGTGGGCGCTGCTAGCTTGAGACTAAAGCTAGCAACGCCCACTTAGAAAACTCCTCTCAAAATCAATTTAAAAATATGAAACCGTCTCAAACTTGAAGGCTAATTTTGGGTTCTAGGAAAAAAATTACTTCATCATTTTTATTCTAAAGTTCAGGGTGGTACAAAGAGAAACAATTAACATTAGTTCTTATGGGCAAATAAACACAAAGAAATTTAAAAAAACTTACTTAAAAATCTGAAAACTTACCCAAAATTTAGGGATAATTTTAATATAAGGATAAATAAAATTCGTGTATATAGCACTTAATTAGCCCAAAATTAGCCTAAAATGTTGGATATAGTTTGGTTGAGGGAAGCTTAAAAGTATGGCGTTGGTCTCATTTTCGTTGAACTCTGAATTTTCGAAAGTTGCAAATTTAGAAATAATGGGAGAGATATGTGCTATTGTAGCCCATAATTTTAAATATAAGTGAGGGTCTGAACTGAAATTTTCTCCTCTGAAATACTTTGTGGAAAATAAATTAACCCTCATAAATATAAATAAATATTGTTGTCTACTAATTCTCTCGATTCTAGAATATTCCAGGTAGGCATTAATATTATTGTTCCAAGGTATATTAGTGCTTTGTAGATATATTTGAAGTTTATATTTAGGATCATAAAGTATTAAAGGAATATGTACTATTTTAATTTCTTTCGTCCCCACCCCCATAAGACATACGGCAGTATTTATAAACCTCAGCCAGGGGCCTAGCAGGCTGCCAGTGTTCGGTTTTGCGATTTATGAATGGCCCCCAGCCAATTCCAGTCGCGCCTTGTCATCCTAACAAGCCCCCAGATGGCAGGCCCCTAAGAGCTCTGCTAGCAGAGCTTCATAAATACGACCCTAGTGTCTCAGGAGACTTACAGCCTGCTGCTGCATCCCGTATCGCCGAAATTGTCCATGCAGTTGAAGATCCCGATATTTTCTCGAGCAATCGGGGTTGAGTCATACGAGGTTGGGGAATCGGCGTATTTCTTGGCTCTAGGGATGGGAATGAAAACTACATATGAAAGAACGAGAACTTTTTACGGAAGACAGTGGGATCCGAGGCTCTTTATTTATGGTATTGCGCGTGTATCCACCGGAAAACTGATAAGAGAAGACCGCAGAAGCGACGATTGAAAGATAACGACCTCTAGAATTCTCAACCAACTTGTGTAATTATTTAGTTGGTGTCAAAAATTATTTATTGATTTTATATATAACAGAAAGTGAGGTAGGTATATTAGAGGGGTGGTAAAATTACTTAGTTAAAAAACATCCCATTGCTTTAGGCAAGTACTCTGTTCTTGCTATTGAAACAATTTTTCAATTTCTTTCAATGCCAATTTTGAATATCAAGAAATTTAAGACGCCTAGATTTTCGCGATGCCACCAAAACGAGAGTATTTACCTTTCCTTAATGAAACGATTAAAATCGCAAATCTTCTCTCAGTATTTCTGTCAACATTATTTCCGAGGAGAAGAAGAATCGATCTCACGCGAGCAGTAGCAGTAGAAACGCAGCAAGAGTAGAAGCGTAGACGCATCACCAGCACTGCTCCACTCGAGCACTTGAGCACCAGCGTGTGTGTGCCTCGCGCTCACCTTGAAGCGAGCGAGGCAAATGCTAAGATGTAGATAGCATCTGTTATTTTAATGTTAACTACACTTATGAAATTAAATGGGTAACAAATTTGTAGAATTACAAAAAAATGTAATTATTTTGTAAATTCAGTTTTGAATGTCCAAAGAATTTTTATATTATTATTATTATTATTATTATTATTATTACTATTATTATTAATTTTACTATTATATATTATTTTAATTCCATATTTATTATTTTTATAACCTGTTCTCATTTCAAACTTTCAAATTATGCTTAACACAGTAATTTGTTTAATACATTTTATACTAAATATTATATACTAAATACACTATTATTTTATACTAAATATACTATATAAAATTGAAATATAGAAAAAATCCGATACATTGGTAGCATATTAAATTCTTGCATCGAAATATTTGATCAATATCTCTGCCTGGTCTGGAAGTTCATTTCAAAGCTTTAATTAATAACACACGTGCGTACTTCGTGAACCTTTTGTTATAGAATCACACAGATGTAAACAAACGTTCATGAATCACAAATGAGAAAATTTTTTTCGTATTGCACTGTGAGTTGTTTCCACCGGAAATTAATTGCAGACATATTTCCCAGAGCAGATCAAGCTAAACTGTATCTGACTAATGAATACAAAGTCACCAATATCGATTAATTATAGATCACATCGATGTTTACGAATAACGCTCGCCCTAAGAGAAGGTGATGGCAAGGATATTGGGGTGTCATGAGTTTAGTCTGGTGGGTGGGCGGGCCATTCGTGGCGTGGGCGTGTGCCATTGTAACCTTTACGATATCGTGCTGACCCCGTGTGTGCTGCGCCTAGCAGAATTTTCCCATGGCGGCCGCTCTTCTTGCAGTGGCAAGCCGATCGAATATTCAAGGCGATAGCGCAGTAGAGCTTCCTATGTCACTCAGCAAAACAGAGGCTCGACTAGGAATGGCAACATTTTCGATATACCGATATATTGATTTTGAAATTAGAAAAGGTCAAAACGGATGTTCAGTGTATTTTGGGTAATACAAACCGGTATTTCGATACAGCAGGTTACACATGCATACATACATGCTGCATACATTCATACATACACACATACATATAGTTTGGAGGGTACGCCACAACGAGTGAAGGATGCTTCTATGTGCATCATACATTGTTAGGCTTCAAAATGTGTAAAACAGCCAGTTTGATAGCAAAGTCTTCTAACTCTGCGTGGATCAAAGAGAGAATTTTTTTCTAGAAAAAAAATTCGTAATGAGGTTTAATTGGTGTTCTTAAATTGAATGAATTTAATTCAATAACTTGTAATTAAAACCAGTAATTTTTAATTAATTACCGGGGAAAGTATTTGCTATCAGCATATCGGTATATTGGAGGGAAGATTGGTATTTAGAAAAAAACTATAGATTGTTGCCACCTCCTAAGTCAGCTTTCTTTTTACACTCGGCCTATACGAGGAAACGGGGTTTAGCCACCTCTTAGGTTTACCCTACGTCACTACACGAGCTAAAATAAGATTTTCTTAACAAGGTTTTATCTTAAATATTCTACTCAGTGACTCAAAATCATCCGAAAGTATTTCTCCCCTATAATTTTTTTTAAGAAGCCATAGGCGATGTAAGTGTGCAGACTTAACAACGTACTGCAATTCTTCTCTTTAAAATCGACATGCTTTCATTAGTATTGAATTTTAATGAAATGACTGTCCTAGATTGCACATATTGACAATCACATAGTTCAAAATTAAATATCAATGAAAATGTGTAGATTTTAGCTTCTTACATTTTTTCTCAATAATTTATATAATGCAAGATGAAAAATCTATTGTATATCTGATTGAAAGAGAAGAATTTCGCGAATGTCACATTCAGTATTTTGACAAGGAGATGCCGGTTTTGAAGTGCTCACATTATATGATAATTTCATCATTGTAAACTACACAGTCGAATAGTTTCTCTCAGAAAATTTTTTATCGTCTATAATAACAATCCTTAAAAATCACTTTAATAATCAAACACCAATAACACGACACTCTGTGTGGCAGAGATTGCTTTGTAAAGAGAGAAAATATTTAGTACGAACTTGTTACAAAACGGTGACTTGTAGTCGCATTTCCTTCCAGCGGCCCGTCCGCCCACATAGGAAACATTACATTCAGATAACCGTGAAAATAAAACTACCGAGAAACCAGTGGAAGATATATACCTAGAAGACCCAAAGATTTGACGGGAACTCTCCGGCAAATGCATCTTCCCAACTGAATAGTCATTTTGTCTTTTTCAGTGCCTGTTGAATTCTCCAGGGCTGCATAGCAGTTTTCAGGTAGGCCAGGCGCCGTGGTTGAGTGTAGTAGAAATCTTTGTTGCACCTCAGCCCGTCCCGGCCAATGGTAGACGTGTATCGTGCTGTCTAGTGCCTTAATCGTAACACTTGCTTCACTTGTTGCGCCGTCCTGTCTAATGTGACCTGCTAAATTAACTGCTATTAACGTGTTTCCCTTACTCAGTTCTTGCTTCACCAAGCGCTCACTGATGGAAAGGTGAGTAACGTCCTGCCCTGCATCGACAGCGAACAGTCTCTGTGTGGTTTGATTGTTACCGTGTTCGTGGAAGAATCAGTTGTAAATACATTTTCTTACTTTGTGCTGTGAAATCGTCCTAATCGTGATTCGTCCTATTCGTAAAGTGCAATTCTTGTTTAAATATATATTTACAGTGTTGAATAATAAAAGGGTTAAATTTTACAGTGAGCTAAAAATGTGAAAATAGTTCATTTCTTTTATCAGTAAAACAGTATTTGTGTATTCTGCTTCAAAAATAATGAATAACAATAGCGAAGGATTGAGCACGTGTTTCAAAATCTAACGAGATTTTTTGGCGACGAAATTTAGTTTCAACTTCGATTGTACGTAAATCCATTATTTCTAAATTTAGTTTGATTTACACCCCTAATGATGTCACTTCACGAGCTCTCCTTCTTAAGAATGAATCGTATTTGGTTATTAGAAATATCAACGGACTTGTTTTTGCAACATGACTTGTACACTTTTTTATTAAATTCTGGGTATAGGAATTAAAATTGACCAGCCGCTTCGATATAATATTCACTCCGCCGTTCACGTTGTGCTGATGTAGTAATTAAAATAGAAACGAACTGTGTAGCTCATGAGTACAGAGTATTTCTTAAATAACTTTTCATGGAGAAATCGAATGCGGTGTGCACTCCTCATTAATTTTGGAAGAGGAAGATGGAGATATTCGAAGCTCGATTGAGGCGACTCGAACGGCAGAGATTTGTAATCTGATGCCAACCCTTCGCCGTATCACTGTTTACTTTAACAGTCGGATACTATGTGATAGGTTACGACGTACTCTAGAACATGGATTCATATTAAACGTGTAGGATGTGTTGCCTATCCTCATGCACGACATTCTCAACTAAACCGTATTTCCTTGAGTTGATTCTGGTTACCCTTCTCCTTCGTTATTTCATTCTCTGTCCGAATCACTTACCATTTTTTTACGAATTACTCCTCCTTCTTCTTCTTATGAATTATTCTTCATCCTCTTATTATTCCCCCTCCTCTTATTCCTCCATTCCTTCAACCTCTTCCTACCTCGACTTTTCCTTCTTTCCCACCTCCTCCTCCTCTCTCTCCTTTTTCATCTTCATCCTTCTCGTCTTCCCTTTTGATTTCTCCTTTCTTCTCAGTTATTCTATTCCTTCTCATCCTCTGTTCTCTTCTGTTTTCCCCTTCTTGTGCCATTTCTTGCCCTAATGTAATGTATCAAGTCCGATAATTAGAGGATCAGTTCTTCATTTTATACGGCCGTTATGAAATGTTAAATAATAATTATTATAATGACCGCATAATCAGTGATATGACTGTACCTTTCTCACCACTACAACTTGAATTCCATTTGGTGGAACTATTATGCCACTGCGATCGTCTTGGATGACCTAAAATTACTCAATCCTCATTCCACAAGGCAAGGCATTACAACACATGTTGCTGCCTCCCTATGCTTAAATAATTCGAAACTCTTCTTCACCTTTTTTGTATCAAACAGTATTCAGAAGCTATTTTTTAGTAGTATGGCCCTTTTCCCTAACAACATCCGTTTCAATATCGTATCCGACAATACTTGTGCATTCTAAATTACTTCTCTCACGAGTTACGAACCTTGATTTCTCGCGTGTGAAGAGTCACATTAGTCAAAATAAATATCCCTACTTTGTAAGACAATTTCTTTGTATATACATTTATGATTTAAAAATCAATGTTCAGATTTTTTATTTTCGTTTTCTTTGAATGTCGAATATGACGGATCAGGTGCGGACAGAATGTACTGTCCCAGGGCGGTGTCGCGATTCAGATTGGAGATATCGCAGATGTTGCATAAGGAAATTGCACGCGATTCTTGACCAGTAGTATTACGTGATGCTCCGGCCTTTGGGTGGAAGTGAGCGAGAAAAAATAGAAATCCAAGCAGTAGGTCTGCGAATTTAATTTCAGCAGGAGCGACCCCGATAGTCAAGTAAATTTCTGATATTTTATCGTGTTAGTAAGCGCAATCTCCTAATCACGATAAGTTCAATACGTAAGGCGTTGCTTCCATTCCCGTCCCTCCCGTGTTGGTAATATCAATACTATTGTTAAATATCATAAAATCGATCAGGTATCCTATATGATTCAGCATTGAGAAAATTCTCAGTAATCTTTATTGTAAAAAAATTATGATACGTTTTCCGCCTCTTCATTTGAGTTATTTCTGAAGTACTCTGTATGAATTGTACACATGTCAATTTCGCACTTTCTCCCCAAACTAAGGCCAGTGGACGAACAGCGTAACGTCGACCTCACAATGTGTGATTTACGTAGAGCTATTTTTGTAGATTGATATTTACCCTACACTTGCTAAGAGCTTCAATGACCACAGTAAAATTCCTTTGCTGTTAAACCGACACAAAATGTAAAACCATTGTAGTTGTGATTTCACGCAGTTATTGGTTATTTTGAACAAAAAGTGTAGTTTTAGTCTCCATATATATTCTACAAATGTTTCTTTTTTTCTTACCTAAAATAAGTACAAAAAAATTATAAAATAAGTTTCTTGCAAAATATTAAAATATTTTATTCATATTTATAATTTTTAAGTGCTTGTTAATAAAGTGTTTGTTGGTTACTTTTGTAACATTTTTAGACAACAGATTTTTTTTAATTTAATTAATTAAAAATATTTTTAATTTGTATTATAATTTCGTAAAAATTTAACATGAACGTTAGAGGCTACTTTAACTGAATTGTTTGCCGTGTACATTTATATATTTTATTTCGTGGTATGTGCATACTCGAATCTCAGACCTCCGCCCTATGAACTCTGTAAAACAATACTCTAATTATATTTTAATGCGTATT